>OV743716.1:111498995-112082470 GCA_928272305.1 Volucella inflata | reverse complement strand
TTAGGACGAAATCCAGACTGATAAGTGCTAATAAGTTTTCAATGTCAAATACGTTTGAATTTGCTTCAAAATTACTTTTTCAAGACCTTACTCAAAAAAGGCAGAACTGCAATTGTATTCAATACTTCCTTTTTAAGGGATTGGAATAATTATTGCATTTTTCCCTTCACGCGGATATTCAGAGGTGGTAATGATATGATTAAAAATATAAGTCATGGACTGCCGAATAAATGGAAGCAGAAGTTTTATGAACCGGGAATCAATTTCGTCGATAAATATTGCATTAGACTTTATTGACAATACAGTGTCTGCGTCACTTACGCATACGAAGCCAAAACATTCTTCATGATGCCTCAAAGGTATTTTTTCCGGGTTCGGTTACGAGAGATGTAGGCATTGTGACATATTTTCGATTAAGAAGGGAGCAATCAATTTCGTCAGGCACTTTAGAGTTCTTGTTTCCAATTTTTAACTCTTTTAAAGTTTTCCATGTGTTTTTCGTCGACCTATTTTGACTCAATCTATTTTCTTAGTAAATCGTTTTCGCAGCTCTTATCTCTGGCACTACTTTAATACGCAGACGGCAATATACACGATGCAATATTTGGCCTCCACAGATTAAAAGACCTATTTCGCTCTTGCATCGTTTGTATGATACTACTGCTTAACCAGGTGGCGAAGATCTACGAAACACCTTAGACCTCAGAGCAACGTTCTTTTATAAACGAAATCTAAACTGCTTTTGAAGAGATAGTACTTTATAATCAACTGACTGTTGGAAGCGAACATTATTTCAGTCAGTATGCTGCAGGTCTTGCACCATACCTTGGTAATTTAGATTTTTTAAATCTCTGAACTGGTACCTAAACTCCATCGGCTTATTTTGAAAGTCTAAGGTTAAAAAGATCATATGGTGTCTGGAGAAGGCAAAGTCTCAGAATTGATGAATTTATTTGTGTCGCTGACAAAAAAATGATGAATAAGTGTATTTGTGTCACCCTGGAAATGAGTAGCAATACTTGGATTAACTGGAAACATACTAAGCGCCTTAAAACTATTCACAAATTTCAACGAGTATTGTTGAAGTATATCTTCTATTGGATAATAGTTCGCATGTTGATCTGCTCTGTACGCGGCACCAAATAATATTTTTTCAGACTCGCACACGATTTAAGAACCGGTGTTAATTGTAAACCTTCGCGAACATATATAACAGAGCCTCCCCCAGCACGACCTATTCCATCACCACGGTGAATCATGAAATGATGTTGACGGGCCGGAAAGTGAAAGTGCGCGAGCTAGCAGACACCACAAAGATTAGTACTGAGCATGCCATATTTTCGGCAATATTCTACATATGAAAAAGTTATCCTGCCGCTGGGTGCCGCGCATGCTCACTCCTGACCAAAAATACGAATGCGAGAGCACCAGGGAACAGAATGAGTGCTCCGAAGCGGCCGAGGGAGGCTCAATGGGTCGGAAAGGTTATGGCGTCGGTTTTCTGGGATTGTCATGGCATACTCTTTGTGGACTACCTCAAAAAAGGAAAAACCATCAACTGCGAGTATTATTGCGCATTATTGAACGATTAAAGGCCGAAATCGCTGCAAAAAGGCATAACATTTTGCAAGACAATGCGCCGACGCATAATAGCACACTGCGTAACATAGAGCGTGTTTGCCTGGTCAAGCTTTCGTACAGGTGATATCCAGCTTCGGAATCGATGCCAAAATCGTGGAGACGCAAGTGCGATGCACTTTGTTTGCGGTAGTTTGCCCCATTTGTTTCTGATGCCTTTTTTGCAAGAGATTAAAGCTACTAAGGCTTTCCTCACTCTTTTTTGAATGTTGGGCTTGCAGCTTACTTTCCTGTCGAAAATTAGACCCAGATATTTCGCTGTATCGGAGAAGACCTAGCTGGTACCGTTGATTGAGGGAGGTTCTATAGTCGGAATTTTGTATTTCCTGGAGAAAAGGACAAGATCGGTTTTATGAGGGTTGATTCCCAGTCCACAGCGATCCGCCCAGCTTGTTAATATGTTGAGATTTTACTGCAGTAGCTCTCTTTTACCGTATGTAGATGTTTTCCTGAGACGGCTACAGCAATGTCATCCGCACACACAATCACCCTGCTACCACCCTCTTCCAGATATATCAGTAGTTCGTTAACCACTAAGTTCCAGAAAAGGGGTGAGAGGACACTGCTTTGACACTTCTTTTGGCAGAGGACTCACCCTGTTTGGAGTTGGTAATCCTGCTCTTGAGCATGAGATTGATCAAGTCCCTAAGTAAATCATCTACCTTCAGGCCTGACAGCGCCGTCGTGATTGCGGATGTTTTGACGTTGTTAAAGGCGCCTTCCATGTCCAGGAAAGCTACCATTGTATTTTCTCTATAATGTAAGAATCGTTCGATGTGGCTTGTTAGTGAGTGTAGAGCCGTTTCTGCCGACTTTCCCTGGCATGTTGTGCCGTGGATAGGAGTCTAGGGTTAAAGCTAGATTGTATGTGGATATCACATGTGAATATCCTTTGGGACAACATTGCCTTCAGCAATCCATGGTTCTTGGAGTAGGATGATGATGTCTGATGTCATCATTGCTGCAATCTTACAGAGAATCCCCTACCACGGTGCTGCAAGAGTCCCCCGATTCTGAAGGCGAGCCCAAAAGCTCCAAGTCTGATCGTGAAGCAACTCTGTTTGTTTCGTCGTCGGTATCCATCTCCGACGTAAAACTAGAGATAGATGCCGATGTCTTGTTAATAGCCCCGGACTGGTTGGAGATATCGCTATCCAACTTAGGGAAGGATATCGTTGTTCCAATGTCCGAGGCTAGGGTTGTATTTTCAGTTAAAGAAGGAGCCGGTTGCTTATCAGCGTCCTTCGTGTAGACACTTAGGTAGATGGACTCGAAGCCAAACCGAATCATGCTTTTGGTCTGCGCTAGATGGTTAAGGAATTCCTTATTGATCACAATTAACGCTCATCTGTAAGGGCCCCTTAGTTCCTGTAGTTTCGCGACCTTCCAGTCATAAGTCGGAAGGGTCGGGTTACTGAGCCTTATGATCTCCAGAATGTCTTCTGGGGAGGAGAGTTCAGCTGGGATCCAGGCGCGGGTTCTAGGTCTGCTAGGGATATCCTCTTTTGCCACGACCTCGAGCCTAGCACCTGGCCAGACCTCTCCTAGACCACATATGGCTTTTTTATATACTCGTAGATCCAAGGATCATTGTTCTCTGCATCTTTGATCAGCTTGAAGTGGCCTTGGTACCAGTCGGCGTCGCTTGTGATTGGAGGTGGTCCAGGGTTTTGCCCCATGATGGTCAAGAAGTTGCTCGGAAGCTTCAACTTGACCAGCTGCCACCGGTCTGCTGAAATAAATCTGTTGGTGTCGCTCCCGGCGATCACCGCGATCATAATTTCGTCCTTAAGGACATTGCTAAAAGACCTCAGAGATGTTGCATCGGAAGGTCCTGGGGGAGTTCTCATTTTGGGCCTTTTGCGAACCGGAATGGTTTCCTCCAATGATCTCTGGCGCTTGGAGGAGTCTTTTAGCGATTTGGAAACGGGGGCGGTCCATCCTTAAGGATGTTGTTCGCCCATTCTAGTTTCCTTTTACCTAGGAATTCTTCTCCACCTCTGGAATAGATCCGCAGGTTTTGATGATGCGTACCGCATTTCGACGTTTTGCGTAAAGCGCCTTGCTAGGGGTGGAGGAATTGGTAGGACCATGCCTTTGCTATGGGCTCGTTGCTTTTGCCTTGCAAAAGATTACCATGGCCTGCCAGTTATTCTTTTGCTCGGCATTGCAGGAGCCCTGTCGGTAGTCGGTCCAGTAACCGTATTACCGCCTGGTAGTAAAGGAGTACCGGCCTGGGGTTTTGTTTTTTCTGATTTGTTCATACCGTTCCCATGAGTAGCGGAGAAAGAACGTCCATCTGTACAGAGATCTGCTGTATACAGATAAGGCTAGCTAATCCGTAGATCGCCAGGTATCCGGATTCTCCATTAACGACTGAGCTATTTAAATGCTGGGCCCTCAGCCAGGTTGATTATAAGCACGTGTTGTATGACACCTTGATCCGGCCTTGGGGTGATGGACTGGTGAGGAAGAAGGAGAAGGTGCGAGAAGTGAGCACCCTTTAGTTTCAGGACTCATCGGAAGGAAGTCTCGAGAATCATTGACCCTACTCAGCCTCTACAACTCGACAAGTTCGATGCTCGGGTAGAAGTTGGGTTACATAACGCTCCGCAGCTTTTTATGGACGATCTGGAACAGTACTTATTCATGTACCTGGATAACATCATAATCGTCACCAACAATTTCCGCCAACATCCGGAAATATTGAATGAGGTCTTCAAAGGATTGACTGCAGCAGACCTCAAGGTTAGCGAAGTGCAACTTCTGTAGATCGTCGTTGAAATTTTTAGCATATGTAGTTGATACGAATGGTCTTCATGTCGACCCAGAAAGGGTCGAGAGTATGAGTAGGGTACTTGCACCAAAGAACGTAAAGGAGGTTAGGAGTTTTGTCGGCACAGTTTCCTAGTAAAGGAGATTTGTACCAAACTTTGCAGTTTTTGTAGAACCATTAACCGACCTGTTAAGGAAAGGGAGTAAGTTCATTTGGTCTGAGGAGTGCGAGGGGAGTTTCCAAAAAATAGTGCTTGGTGACCGCCCCGATACTGACATGTCCTGATTTTGAGCGGCTGATTATGATGCATTGCCTACTCAAAAATTTGAAGGTGAAGAAAAGGTAATTTGTTACCTGAGTAGGTCGTTGAATGGAAACAAGAAAAACTACTCAACTACGGAAAATGAGTGCGTAGCCGTACTGGGAGCTATTGAAAAGATGCGAGCGTATATTGGGGGCGTTCGATTTACGGTTGTGACGGATCATTATTCGCTGGTCTGGCTAATTAATCTCAAGGATCAGTGTAGTAGGTAGGTAGGTTAGATTACAGCAGTTCGACTTCGAAATCGTTCATCGTATAGGCAAAGATCAGGTGATTCCAGAAATGTTGCAGCGATAGCAGAACTGGAAGAGCATATCCTGGATCCATGGATCGCGAAGACGATCAACAAGGCCGAGTCGAACTCTCTGGGTTATCAGGATTGGAGAGTTGAACAGCATGATGATAGTTCAGAATGGAAGGAAGTTGTTTCAAAGGTAGATAGGAGTAGGATATTAAAAGAATGTCATGACAATCCATTAGCAGGTCATATGGGGGTTAGGAAGACATATGCCAGAGAGGGGGCCAGGTATTACTGGCCGAAGATGAGGTCAGATATAACTAGGTATGTAAGGAACTATAAAATTTGCCAGAGTGTAAGGCCGGTGAATGACAAACTAACTGATTTGATGGTGGAGAGGAGAGGGATTTCGAACCCCTGGGAGATGATCTGCGTGGACTTGGTTGGTCCATTTCCAAAGTCGATTACGGGTTTGATCTACATTCTCACTGTCGTTGGTTATTTCACCAAGTTCCCCCTTTTGTTTCCCCTTAGGTCTGCTACTTCCATCATAGTTTATTTGGAACTTGAGGACTTATTCGGTGTACCCCATAAGATTGTCTTTGACAGCGGCCCTAATTTCAGAAGCAAGGAACTGAAAAATCTCTGAATTTTGCGCGCATTACCATCCGCAAGCTAATCCAGCTGAGAGGATAAATCAGATTATAAAGCCTACTCTTAGACCTTATGTGTATGAGAACCATAGGGCTTGTGACTCTCATTTGGCGAAATTTCCTGTCGTATACGCACCTCCCAACACCACGTTGTAGTTGTCTCCCCTTGCTACGCAAACTTTGGACGAGACATGATCACGGAGATCAAGAGTAGGGAACCAACTCGGGCGGAAGAAGGTACGATCTTAGGAGATAGGGAATTAGGCTTAGAAGATAGGGAAATGGGGTCAATAGATAGGGAATTAGGTTCATCTAATAGGGCGACTGACATGACTGAGCTAGGGATACGATTTAAAAAGCTTAGCGAAGACATATGAAGGAACCTGCCGACGGCGACTATGAAGGCTTCCAAGTCAAACAATCTCAGACAACGAGACGTGCAATACTTACCAAACGCGAGATCGATGTTAGAAAGAATTTCACCCGTAGGATTATTATTTATTATTTTTTATAAATTCTTTATTTAGTTTTAAGGGTTTACAAAGCAATTTACAAAAATAATGGCGTGGCAAAAATCTGCCGTCTGCCTGGAGAGACATTGAGAATAAAAAAAAGTATACAAAGCAAAAGTAAATTTTTAGTAATAAATTTTAAATAAAACGATCAGCTTGGACGCAATTAGTTAGTACTCTAACTAGCAAAGTGGCATAATATAACAATTTTAATGAATTGAAACATAATATGAAAGATTTTACATATGACTGGAAGGCATAATAATATGACAATTTTCTTGACTTGAAACACAAAATTACAAAGTTAAGTTGCAGTAACTGTGTGAATAACTGAAATTATTACAGAAAGCTATTACGATAGGTGAAAGCGCGATTGCAGTAGTTTAGGTATACAGGCTTAACCATCCTTCTGTTCCATTCAAAATTTCATGAAAACGCTGCAAAGATATCTGACTTTCTTGGAAGTGTAACTTTCGAATTTTCTGTAAAATAGGACAAACGGCGTAGCCCATATATTTTTTTCAGATCGTCTCGGTGAGGTATAAAGTTCAAGTTCAAAATTTGGGCTATGATTTTAAGGACAGTACTAATTACTTTGGACGAGAACTCTTTGCTAAAATAGCTAGCATCAAATAGCTGGTGGTTTAAGTGTTTGTAAACATTTCTGGATGTAGACGAAGTTGCTCTGGAGAGATTTTGAATACCACCCGGAATAACCACCGTGGTGCGCTCCCATTGTTCCGATTTGAGTTCGGTTTTTTTTTATTAAATTGGCATTATTGTTAATATTTCCTCTTAATCTAAGCGTCATAGCTTGATATTTGCAAAAGTTACGTAGCCAAGAGTACATCTATCTCTGTGTGTGTTGGCGATTTTTTACAATTTAAGAAATGAATTTAAATTTGCAACAACAAACTTGTATTAAATGTTGGATAAAAACGGATTTAATTGTGCGCGAACGCGAATGTTGGAAAAGTGTTTCGGCAACGATTCTCTAAAGAAAACGGCAGTTTACCAGTGGCAAGAGCGGTTCAAAAGTGGTCGTGAGTCAATCGAAGATGGAAAAATTGCGGGAAGCACTGATGGACATACCGAAAACCGAATATAAAAAATGTTTCGAGGATTGGATCAAGCGCCCGCATAAGTGTGTTGCAGTCGTTGGGGACTACTTTGAAGGGGACAATATAGATTTAGATGAATAAACTTGTATTTTTAATTTTCTGAATAAATTCCGAAGGTAGTATATAGTTTTTCGTCAACCATTGCTATTAAATCTGAAAACATGACTTGCCATGTTGATACATTAGACTCCTGCAAAGAGAAAACTCTGTCATGGGATGCAGCTATCTGGTTCCATTCTTTGAATGGCGTGTCATTTGCATGAATAAGTTTCAGCAAGATGGATTTGTGAAGGACACTATTGTTCCTTTTCATTATCCTTGTAATATAGTTCGCGTTTGCTTTCAAACTTTGTATATAAGTGGGCGTAATACCTGACTCGACGTATATAGCGTAGTTCGGCGTTGAGTTTGGGAGACGGAACAAGCGCTTGAAAAACTGCCTGTGGACTACTTCGACGGCTTCGAGGACTGTAAATCCGAAGACTTGGACTCCATAATACATGCAGGGATTACTAACCGCATTGAAGACTCAATATTTAGAGGCCAGATCAATATCTTGATTTGCGAAAAACGTAGGCCACATCATATTCAGAGCGAGTTTAGCCTCATTGCATTTATCAGTAAGACAGCCAGATACTTAAACTCCTGAACAACCTCAATGCGAGTGTTATTACGAACCCAATTCTCTTCTGGTAGTCTTCTACTTCAAAAATAAGTGCCTTCGTCTTTTGGGCGTTAATCTGAAGTCCCCAAGTCTCACAAAAAGACAGGAGTCTGTTAATTTGCAGTTGCATCGTGAATGGGTTGTCAGCGAGCAAAACCAATTCATCAGCATATAGCAAGACTTTCACCAATATACTGCCAAAAAGAACTCCGCCGAACATCCGAAACAGTTGTTTTCGATCGGGAAAGAAAATTTAAATACATCAGCAGAAATTTGAGCGACAAACCTAGATATGATAGTTTGTAAATTAAAGCCTACCTATTCACTCTGTTAAAAGCAGCCCTAAAATCCACGAAACACAGTTTGCGTTTCTCCTCTATATATTTTTTTGGCTAAGCTTGAAAGAGCGAAAATGTGATCCATTGTCGAAAACCATGGGCGAAAGCCGGCTTGGAAACTGCTAAGGCGATTGTTCACTTCTATCCATTTGGAAAGTCTATCGTACATACATAACAGAAGTAAAAAATTTTCTTATAGAATTCAAAATTGAAATGCTGCTATAGTTTTCTGCCATGTTTGCATCACCTTTAATAAAAATGGCAAAAATAATTGCTTTGTTGAAACTACTGGGGATACATGCATCACTAGAGTCTATTAAAGAAACGAAGAAGATTATCTTTCAGTTCCAGAGTGCAGTTTTTGAAAAATTCAACTGGGATACCGTCAGTGCCTGGTGCCTTGTTATTATACATTTTTTTAACTATTACTTCAAATTCAGCTAGGGTAATTGGGGTAACAAGCTCACTGACAGAAACATTGGGCAATGCATAGTCAAAGGTAAGAAGGCTCTCATCCGCCAGCAAAAGAGTTTTAAAATGTGCTGCTAGTGTTTTAGCATCGAAAGCGTTATTCGTCCTTGAAAACGTACACCTAGCTCATGAGCATGCATCCAAAATGATTTTGAATCTTTTCAGTTACCTAATTTCGCATGCAGATTTTTGAGGTAGTCTAGATAGTAGTATAGATAGTAGTGTCCCCTCTGTGTTGTTTATCTTCTCTTTTCGTATTGGCTTTGGCCGATTTTACCAGTGGTATCTAGCTCGTAAGCGGAAATGTGAGAGCACACTTTCCCAGGAGGTAAAAGTGGGGTTTGTTGCGTGCAAATCACGCCCCAAAAATCCTACACTCCCTTTGGTCCTTTTGTCGTCTGTTCACACATTTGCCCTCCTGCCTTTCTTGTGCTGTCCACGTTCTTCTCTTCCCGTCGTTCTGGATGCCATGGTACACGTGGGATTCACTGGATTCCTTGAATCCAGTTCCCTTTCTCTACCTACCGCTCCAGAGATGACCACTTAGGTACCCCAGGCAGAGGGTCTGGAGACTCTTGCCGACGGCCGGTCTGCTCCCCTTGATGCCCCGAGATGTCGACACCACCAGAAATGGCCGAGAGCCCACCCTAAATTACATTGTTTGCTTCAGAACCCAGACCTACGGCCCCCTTAATTAACTTTTGGTAAGGGTTTTCTCCCTTGGCGGTCATTATTAGAGCTCCACTTAATTCTCCTCCAAAAGTGTCCCGGATCCGAGGGTGTTATATGGACCCAAGCAGTCACTCGACAGACAAAACAAACATGAAGAACTCGACAAAATATCGAATTTGTATGAGAGATATGTGAGTGAGAACTAGCCATAATGCGCGAAAACCAACGAAACAGTAACAAAAAAAAAAAAAAAAAAGGCCAAACAGTTGGAAAGAAAGGAAATTACAATCGACGAAAACACAAACCCAAAGAGAAGAACCAGCAAATAGAAGAACAAACAAAACAAAACCCCACGAACAACCAGGATCACCACGATACAAAGAAACGGAGGAACCAAGCCACAAGAGACGAGAAAAACCCCGAAAGACGAAAAGAAAACAACGAACAACTACCCTGTGACTGTAGCGGGAAGTATAACCCCCACCCCAACCCCGAGGTTAGACAAGAGCGACCCCAATTAGAAAGGAAGAGACCAGATAAGTACCCATTTTCTATTCACATATATACTTATATCATATACTTATCGACTTTTGAACGTCTTCGCGACCCCGTTGACTCCAATTGAGTTATAGTTCCACGATCGTACGGAATCGTGGGCCATCCCGTGACCGCTGCCTAAGTTTGAATTTTCTGGTATGATCAACCACTTTGGTGCCACAATCAAATTGGTTTCATCCCCCTCCCCATCTGGGAAATATTAATGTCATTTGTTTTGATCATGTTTTACCAATTTCACATAAAAATTTTGTGGCATCCATATTCTATTGTTAACCATGGTTTTTTTTTCGAAACCTACCCGTGCTGAGCAGCCGGTATGTGCAGCTTAAACCAGTTGCTTGTTGCAACTCCGGTTTTTGGGCCCCCATCCTATTCTTCGCATTCCTCTTTATTCGCTTACCAACCACCATCCTTGTGGTTGCGGTGTTTTTTTGGCTCCCTTCGTTTTGTTTTTAAGAGTTTGATAAGCTTGCGAGTAGTCCTTTGTTATTATAATCTGTAAATTTAAATTCGCGGATTTTGCAACAGGCATATACTAAGTCTTGCGCTCATTGATCGCTTAACCCATTTTCGCCGCTTCCGTCCCAATACATACAAAGGCGCCACTGACATCACGCTGCTTTCTTCCAATTATGTCAATATCAGCTGCGTATGCGAGTAATTCGACGGAATTTTGAAAAATTGTGCCTCTTGTGTTTGTGCATAAGTTTTCACTACTCTTTCAAGTATTGTGTTAAAGAAATCTCATGACAGCGCACCTCCTCGTCTAAATACTATTATACATCAAAAGTCTCGGTGAGATATTTACCGACCTTGATGGAGGAGCGTGCATTCTGCATCGTCATCCTGCACAGACAGACGAGTTTGGCAGGGATCCCGAAACTAGACATTGCTCTCTATAGCTCCTTTCTATAGATGCAGTCATACGTGGTCTTAAAGTCGATAAATAGATGGAGTTTATCGATCTGAAGCTCGTAAATTTTCTCAAGAATCTGCCGTAGTGTGAATATTTGATCGAAGGTGAACTTTCCTGCAATAAATCTACACTGATATGGACCTATCAGGCTGCTGATTAAGAGCTGCAGGCGCTTACAGAAAACAGCCGATAAGATCTTGTATGCTATATTAAAAAACTTATGCCTCTGTAGTTAACGCAGTTCAGAGGGTCTCCTTTCTTGAGAACCGAACAAACAATGCTGAAGTCCTATTCATCGGGCATACTCTTGTCCGACCATATTTCAGAGATATGTTGTATGCTCCTTACCAGGTCATCGCCTGCCGCTTTAAAGAGCTTGGCAGTAAGGCCTTCCGCTCCAACAGCTTTGTTGGACTTCAGCTTAGATATAGCTATCACTTCATCCAGGTCGTTTGGACGGAATTGTTGGTCTACATCATCCAGGTATTTGTTTCGTCGTCGCCGCTATACAGTTTACAGCGATAATCTTTCCAGATCCTCAGCATCGATTGCGACTCTATTACGATGTTCCCTTGTTTATCTCTACAGGCTTCGGCTCGGGTTCTGTGTCCGTGGCATGTTCTTTTACCTTTTGGTTAAACTTCCGAATGTCATTGCTGAAGTAGCATATCTCAATTTCCTCGACCGCGCGCTTCTCATGCTATTTCGTTTTCCTCCTGAGAAGCCAGTATTCGTCCCTTCTCTTCTGAAAACACAAAACTCAAGACTTTTTGCCTAAGTCTAACTCCAAAAACAAATCCGCATCCAAATAGACGCTGATTTGGCATCGATTACAATCGCCATAAAAGAAGTCGCAGTTTTTCATAATCTTTTTGTCCGCCGCTTTCCATCGCATTTCTTGGATTGGGGTTATGTCTGCTTAGCAGCCGTCTAATGCCTCCGCTAGTTGTTCGGCTGCTCGTAGCCTGTTATGTTTTTTATGCTTAAATTGTTTGCATGGGTTGTTAACGGTAGATCCGTCCGTATCCGACGCTTGTTGTTGCTTCGTAACTTTTTTATATTTTCTATGGCCGGGCAGTTACCGCGGCGGCACATGTGTACATACGAGTACAATAAAAAAGAAAACAGAAAAAAGATCTCATTATTTTCTGTTCTTGAAAGTAATTTAAATTTAAATGAAATTTTTCATATGAATACTTCTGGCTTACATCTGTTTTTCAAGTTATACAAGTATTTAAATATAAAACTTTTTCTCACATTCCATTTCGAAATCTAACCTTTTGAACTTTCCCGTAAGAGAAAGAAGTAAAAAAGAGCATTAAGATTGGTGAACCAGTTTTGCAGGATAATGACGCAGACGCTCTCCTTGTACATACGAGTAGTAGAAACAAATCATTAAGGGATGCTGAGTTCGGAAGAATACGAGCATCTCGAATTTTGTTGTAAATTGAGGGACAGTAGCGAATAGCTGCATGTACGAAATACGAAATGACAAGAGTTTTCAGTAAAGTATATTTGTTGTCTTTGAGCAGTAAGAACTACAAATATGTATATAAGTACTAATGATAGGTAAGGAAGTTAGGATATAAGTAGAATGGTGTGAACTGTGTGTGGATATGTGTCTGTATCATTTCTGTATGCCAAACAACAGCTAAAATATAAATAAGAAAAAAAATTATTCGTTTTTGTCAATTATATGATCTAAATTCAGCACAACAATATGGTCTTTCTTTCGTTTGCAAAGACATAAGGACTTTTTTTTCATTTTTTTCTTTTCATCATCGTATTATTTATTGAATTATATTATATTAAATTAACAATTAAGCAAAAAGAATGGATACGAGTATCATTCTGTAGTTCATTGAGAAAACTAGAGACAAATGGCCTTTTAATAAAGAAATAATTAACTGAATGTTTGTGGTGTAAAACTAATAACAAAAGGTATACAATATTTTCACAAGTAATAAAGAATAAAAAAAACATTGAAGTAAAAGAAATAAGCTATCACGTAATAATAATAACAAAAAACTAAGAAAAAAATGTACTGCACTCATATATACTCGTATCATTAATTTAATATTAAAAATATATTAGAGATTTGAGTCAACACAAACTTTGACTTCTTAGGTTTAGGAATAGTGACCAACTGTGAGCTAATCGGTTTTTCTTACAAATTATTCTAACTATACGTAAAATATAAAGATTCAGATGTGCTGTTATAAGTACCGCCCCAGCTTGCAATGCCGAACTGTAGTTTAGAGTGCACTAACCCGTAATAAAACATAAGCAAAACATTTTTTGGACACTGATCTCTTAAAAGATACATTTTACGAGTCACAGATAACATATATTTCTTTAAGTCCTCAATGTGCGCTTTCCAAGTCATGTTTTTGTCTATTAATACGCCTAAATATTTATAGCTATTAACTCTATTTTAACGCAGTTTGGATTATACACTAAATCTTTATTACTTATAAATAACTCGTGCTTAGCGAACAATTGTCGTAGTATACTTAAATCCTTATGCAGCTTGATTGCAGAGTTAAAAATACTTTTATTGTCGTATGTTAAGGCCACATCATCAGCAAATGCTGTTATATGACTACTAATTTTGGTAGAACAAAGAATTGACATAAATTAAAAATAACAATGGTCACAAAGCGGATCCCTGAGGAACACCAATTCTTATTTCCAACTGATCGCTTAAAATTCCATCGAGCTTTACTCGTTGTGTTCTGTTTAACAAATAGGACAAAAACCACTTATGAATTAAACCTCTAAATCCAGCACTATGCAACTTATTGAGAAGAATATCGTGATTGACCATATCGAATGCTTTAGTCATGTCTATGAAGAGTACTGGATTGGGATTATTTTTATTAAAACTATCAGTCATTTCACTGCACAGCTTAAGAATAGCATCTTCAGTAGATCGTCCTTCACGAAAGCCAAATTGTTCATCTCTATAAAAATGGTTTTTATTTAATAACGATATAATACGTTTTTTCAATTGCTTTTCAAATAGTTTACAAAATGTAGGTAGTAAAGAAATCGGTCGATATTGGGTTACCAAATTTCTGTTACATTTTTTAAGTAGAGGAATGACTTCGGCGTTTTTCAAAGATGAGGGAAAATTACCTCAGTCAACACTCAAGTTGAACAAATAACTTAAAACATCAATTACATAAAAAGAAATACGTTTTAAGAGACAGTTTGTTATACCATCGGAAGTGCAAGAGTTCTTATTATCAAGTGACATGATACACTTATGGATTTCAGTAGGTGTAAATGACTGAGAGACAAAACTATTACTTAATGAAACATCTTCAACTACATCTGAAATTATATTACAATTGCTGCTGTATTTGCAGGAAGGCGAAAATTTCGATACTGTTGCAATAGAAGTAAAGAACAAATTGAATTGATTAGCAATGTCTACTGGGTCGGATATCATTACACCTTTAACGTCTTAGGTATGTTATTTGTGACATTAGCTTTATTAAATATTTCGTTAAATACTCTCCATTCATTTTTTATACTGCCCTCACATTGCCCTTTTGGAATTTGGTTGCGAAGTATGTATCCCGACATAATTTGACTTCCTTCTTCAATTCTCCATTCAATTTAAGATAACAATCCTTCAACGTGTGGTTACCAGGATGTATCTTACACTTCTTACGTAAAGCATTTTTTTGTTTATTTTTATAAGTAATCTTAAGTCAATCCACGGCCTAAGACACTTTTTTTATTTAGGCTAGTAGTGGAACTTTCTATATGATTGTTGAGCTTTGACAAAAATAGATTACTTTGTGCATAGACAGGGTCCCAAAATTTATACTTTAAGTGCTCATTAGCTGTTCGTAATTTATTTTATTTTGGGTCTTAAAAGGAATATACTTGCCTGAATTTCCTGTTTGTATTGTTTCAATATTGAGATAAGTCATGCAATGATCCGAGACTTTGTGATCAAGTACTTCAGCAGATAGATTATGTCCAAAATGGGAAGATAACCCTACAAAAATATGATCAATGCATGTTTGTGAGCTGCATAGACGCGAGCATGCCACATAATGCTTCTCATGAGAAAAACATGGTTTTTCTGAACCAAAAACCGTTTTTTTAATGTCAACAGCAATTTTAGTAGTAATCCGCCGGTATAATTGGGATTCGTAGGATTCAAATTGAACCACTAATTATAATAGCCCTAACAATATTTCGGGCTAGATGTGTCACATATTTTATAATCGTGTACCCCTTTATAATCTGAGTGTATCAAGATTCCGCACCACTAGTCCAAAAGAAGGCTATCCCGACAGTTCCAAAAAGTTGAAAAACTCTATTGCGTATAAATTGACTTATTCTGTGTCATTACCATTATCTACTGAAAAAAATTCTGGAAAGTCCAGTTTTACTTGTGGCATAATTTTTTCATTTATACGTCCTTCAATTCAACAAGTGCACGCCAAAATTGTCCTTTGAGATAACCATTTTTTATTTTCCATATTAGCTCGTAGTTCAATATCAACATTGCTCAGTAATTGATTCCCTCTGTTAGGGCTGATAAAAATCTATATCTTAATGTACCATGATAATTATTAATAAAAATTAAATTAAATTAAATAAAACTATATTGTTACTATCTGCAGCAATACGAATTATCCATTCTTTTCTTGAAAATATTTCGACACTCCAAGAGCTTTTGCGAAGAAGATGCAGTCACTTTTGTTTTCGGCGGACTTGATATTCATCGATTTACATTTAAATACACGCTCTTAACTATTTGTAAGAGAACATTGAGATGTGTTACTCGTACGATGGGATGTCAATCGTGTAAATGCGAACCTTATAGTCGGCAAACAACCTTGCAGTCTGTCAGCCAGACTGATTTCTGTTTTCCTCATTTATGGGATTTGTTAGGTCTTTGTTTCTTAAGTAGAAAATAGCTTGTTCACTAGCCTTGTAAATATACTTACAGAAGTATCTTATAACATGTACTGAACTGCAGGCCCTATGCTATTAAGGGTACTTAACACTTGTGACAAAATGGGGAAACAGGGCACAACCCAACTATTGTAATATGAGTACTAACATAACTGCCTTTTCGAAGCGCCTGTCCCGTCTCGGTCTTTAGGGGCTCTACGATTATACATCGCTTCTCCTTTACAGATTTTTATAGTCACAAGGATCGCGGAATATATTTTCTACAGTTATTTCATTGTTTTTCTACGCTGATTATGTCATCAATTTGATTGGGTCTCACCTTGTCTCTTAGCTACACTAAAATATGGATATGGATCAAGCCGTGCTTCTGCCAATCTTTAGAAAAGAAAAAGTATAACAGTTCAAATTTAACAATGACAGCCAAAATTTTCGTCCAAAATGACCGAGGTATTCCAAGTTGTTGGAAATTCCAAAATCGACGAAATCTTCCCACCCCGACAAAACTGGACGAGTCAAAATCGATTCTTATCATCTCGTCGATTTTAAGTCTGCATATAACAACATAGAAAAGACCTATGTCTAGCCTTAGCTTTCCCACCAAGTTCGATCATCTATGCAGAATGACGATTGCTTCGTAAAAGCTGAAATCACTTGCCAATCGCTGTTTCCTTGGGCTAAGAAAGTAATTGAATAATAAGATCCCGGCCAGAAAAATCAGGGGAAACTCTATACAGGGTGAGTTTTTTAACTTGAGACATCTAAATTACTCGAAAAATACGCGATATCGGAAAAATATTTCAGACAAAAGTCACAAGGTTCTGAAGAGGACATAAGATTGTGACCACGAGTTTGAGCTTGAGATCCATTTTCAAGGTCAAACGAAGGTCACTTTTGATTTTTCAAATGATAATTCCTGATTTTTATTGCTCTCAGTCGTATACCAGACACGACTTTGTCTCAAAGGTCTTATTCGTTCAGTGCTAGATACCACTGCACTGGCAAGCCTAAATCATTAATCGGTTTCCAACGTTGTTAGGGTGTTAAAAGTTCGATATTTGTTTTGATGATTATCAGTAACGTATTTCAGATTAATAATGGCAGGCTATTTCAATTCAAGAGAAAATTGAAATGATATTGATTTATGGAGAAAGTGGAAGGAATATCGATGGTGCTGTTGCTCTTTACGCCCAACGTTTCCCAGACCAGATACGATCGCGCGCTTCCTTTAATCGGGTCATCCAACAATTCACTGGTGAATGAAGTGTACAACGAAGAAAAGGAATCGGTCAGATAGGCTGGCTGTTGAGGACAATGAAATAGCATTGTTAGCTGCCGTTGCACACGATCAACAACTTTCTTGTGAGGATTTTCGCAACCGGGTGTCAATGGGCACTTCGGCAAATTGAACGAGACTCCCTTTTCTTCGCGCAAGGTGTTATTCTCTGAAAAGTCGACTTTCACCAATCACGGTACGATCAATCGACATAATATGCATTACTAGGCTACCGAAAATCCTGTTTGGTTGCGACAAGTTGAACGCCAGCACCCTTGGAATGTCAATGTTTGGGCGGGAATTCTTGGGGATAAATTAATAGGTCCATATTTTATTGAAGGCAACTTGAATGGCGAAAATTACGCAAACTTCTTGTGCAACCATCTTCCAGTACTACTAAAAGAACTGCCATTGGAGTTGCGACAAAAAATGTGGTTTCAACATGATGGTTGTCCAGCCCATTATTCCCAAGTAGCCCGGGGCGTATTAAACAATGTTTACCATCAACGATGGATCGGACGAGGGGGTCCGAGGCAATGGCCTGCTAGATCACCTGATCTTACGTCACTTGATTTCTTCTTGTGGGGCTACTTAAAAAGTGAGGTTTACAGAAAAAAGCCAAGAACACGTGAGTACATGAAAAGACGAATAACTGAAGCTTGGCGGAAGACTACGCCAGAAATACTTCTCAGTTCTGTTGGTTCATTTAGAGCGCGGATAGATAAGTGTATTGAAGTGAATGTTCACATTTTCGAGCATTTGTTGAAATAGTCTCGGGAAATAAACTTCGAAATAAAAAGAATTCAATGATTGGCGATGGTGGGAGGCAAGGGGAGCCACTCTAATCAATCACCCCGAAGGAAACAAAATGCTACTACGTCCACGTCGTTGTTTCTGGGTTATGCTAAACGCAGTATGTAAAAACAAATGAGAAGCCTACGAACAATACGACTGAGCAATGAAAATCAGGAATTATCATTTGAAAAATCAAAAGTGACCTTCATTTGAGCCTATTTTCAAGGTCACCATCTTATGTCCCCTTCAGAACCTTATGACTTTTGCCTAAAACATTTTTCGCGATATCGCGTATTTTTCGAGTAATTTGGATGTCTCAAGTTAAAAAACTCACCCTGTATAAGACCTTGATCATCCCAGTCCTGATTTATGAACCTGAAGCGTGGACTCTAACGAAAACGGATAAAGATATTTTCATATTTGCGCAGCGATATCCAAATAGAAACAAAACAGCGCATGGGTCGTTTGAGATCGCTAAGATATACAAGATGGCGCAAAATAAATCATCCAATTTCGTTTTTGAATTACTTTTTTACTAAATAAAAAAAAAAGATTTTGAGTGACGGAAATCTTTACTTGGATGTTTACAATATTTTCTGTTAAGTGGAAAAGATGATATCCGACAAGTGGCTGCCGTAAGTTCTGATGCACACTAGTGCCCGTTTTATCGCATTTTGCATGACTTTCCGCAAGATTTCCGGTGATAGCTCTTCGCATTCCTGTAGAATATTCTCCTTAAGGACTGCGGTTGTCTGAGGCTTGTTGGCAGAAGCCCGCGACTTCAAGAAGCCCCAAAGAAAGAAGTCTGGGATGGTTAAATCGGGCGATCTTGCTGGCCATGCCAAATCGCTAAAACGAGAAATAATGCGACCAGGAAACGCTTCTCTCACAATATCCATTGCGCCTCGTGCTGTGAGTACGGTTGCACCGTTTTGTTGAAACCACATGTTCACCAAGCCCCGCTCATCCAATTTTGGCAGTACGAAGTCATTTACCATGACCCTGTAGTGTTCTCCAGTAACAGTGACCGCATTGCCGATGGCGTCCTCCAAAATAAGGCCCAATCACTCAACCCGCGTAAACTCCGCACATAGTAGCTTTGAGTATATGTAATGGCTCTTCGTGAATCACACGCGGGTTTTCAATGACCCAGAAACGAAGATTTTGCTTATTGATGTAATGGCTAAAGTGAAAATGCTCCTATTCGCTCATGATGATTTTCGACAAAAAATCGTCCTTTTCGTTGCTGAGATTGAGCATGACTTGACAGTAATTCACACGCGACTGATGGTCAGGAGGCATTAACTGCTGACCTGTTTGAACTTTGTACGGGAACGTAAGTCTTTCGCTGAAATTCGCTGGTGGTGCCCAATTGCGTAGCCTGTCGTAAGCCTTAAAAATCGAAGAAAGATTTATTAAAACGCTTTCAGATAACTGTTTTAAATACAAACTAATTTAGTTTAGATCGTTCAATCAGCTTTAAGCTGGTTAGCTAAGGTTAATTAATGTATTTGATTCATGCAAATTTTTTAAAAATATAATTTATTTCATTCTGATGATTACTATTGCCGACTTTCTTTGAAATAATCTATAGTTTAAATCTGTCAATGAGCTCACTAGCATTATCCCAATAAACATAATATACCGATTTTAGGCCATATATTGACTGGCTTTCCTAATTTTATTTTGTTTTTTTTTATGACGTAAAGGCCGAATAAATTTGTTTACCTGTGTACATAACTTCTGTTACCTTTGACTTGAGCACTATTGGTCTTTTGCGATCAGCAATATTTCAAGATTAATAACGAATTCAGTTTTATCATATAGATATTTATTTGGTAAATTAACTCAAGAAGGCATTGTGACCTCGTATATTATTCATCATCGATTAAGAAATCGCTTACTTAATTGGATCGTTAACTGTAAAACCTAGGTCACCTTATTTTATATATATGCTCTAATATCGAAGAGGGACAGTAAATTTTATCAATATTACGATCGAACTGTGATGTTTGCTTGAAGGGTGTACTTTGATCAAGACTAAAGTAAAGTAAAAAATTTTTCTAAATGCGATATCTGAAAGGAGTGGTGGTAAATTTTCAAACAAGGTCATAAACTCTTTAGAGTATTTTTATATTTAACATTTTTAACTATTTCCCTTAATGGTTTAACTATCGGTCTAAAATTATTTTCAAACTCAGCTTCTCAATGTTCCCAGTTTTTGGGAGCTCATTCTTTTTCTTAAAACTTTTTTTTATTTTTATATGAATCTTAAGCAATTTTCATCTTTTCTCTTAGCGGCTATGCGATTAATATAGCGGTTCTGCGGATGAGCTATTAAAAAATCGACCAAAAGCAGAAAATCTATCAGTTGAACGATTTAAAATGTAGTGAACTCAGTAATTGAGCAGCTAAAAAACGTTATCCGAGAAATTGAGCGGTTCATAAAATAGTTATGTAAGCGATTTAACAGTTCGATTTCAAAAGAGTTTTTGATTAATGTGTTCAAGATAGTAGTTCACTGACTGTTCCATACACTGTCTTTAAATGTCCTATATACTTTTGTTTGTCTTTATCCATAACCAAGAAGCCATATGCATTCTTCCAAAATTCAGAACGTAAATTTACGAATTGATTGAATTTACGTCAGAATTTATATGGCCTTTGTAATATCTTGTGAATTCACATCATAATAATTATAACGAATAATAAAATTTGCATTACCCGAGCCATCGAATGGAATGGAATACGTGCTTGTTATTGACATAAGTGAAAACCATCCACATGATTCAAGTGTGTTGGATTAATACTTTGCGTTTAAGAATAGACTTGGGTAGAATAATGCGTTTGTCCCTTTGGAAGGGTGAATTAATTCTTTCGAAAATAACATCCATTTCACAATAAAGCTTTGAAGCAATGACAATCAAGCAAGGCAACGAACTGTATTTACAACCAAACAAGAATGAAGATGGACTTCTACTACTACTAAAATAAGAAAACAAACTATTAAGTGTATTAGCTAATCGCCTCATCATTAATAATAAAATTATACAGTTCGGGGAAAAATATACATCTAGTATTCGTGGTGATTATATGAGAGATACATTAGAGAAAGTGCTAGAAAAATAATTTTGCAATACAAATTCAGATAATGCGAGTAAACCAATAATACATTGGGCAGCCTATGCAAAGTGTAAAACTAATGCGAAATATTTCAATTCTTTTGAAAATTTGAGACCACGTATTTAAAATGTTAAATTAATTAAATGATATTTGGTGAGTATGATTTCCCTTTCTTATATCCAACAACTCACTACTGCATTCAAAATTTGTGTCATATGTGTATACATGCTCAATATCACCATTAAAATTAGTGCTAATAATTGATGTTCACGACATTCGAAACATTGAATATTAAATGTCTTCTTTTAAGAGTCATTTTATTCGGAGAAGCGAAATTATAATTATTTATTTTCATCAAACTCTACTCTAAACGATCCACCCTCTCATTTCTATCATAAAATTCCCCCTCATCCTGTTAACAATATTATTGGAAACAAATCCACTAATTTTTATTCTTTATTTTAACTACTCGTATATTCTACTTTAATACGAAATAAAAAAAACTTATTTATTCAATGGGATCTGCAAGGCTACCACCAAGACCATACACAATTAAAAATAAGACATTCAAAATTCACAAAAAAAAAAATAATTTTAAAACATTTAAATAATTGGTTTTTCAATAAGGACTTGACAACTTTTTTTTTAAATAAAACGCAAACCATTTGAGATATTTCAAAAACTTTATTATCGGCTTGAAGTACAATCAAAACATTTATGAATGGAACTCGACTTCGTTCATATGGCCACCGCGGGCACGTTTGCAGCGGTCGATTCGTTGGACCCAATTTTCATTACTCGGCCACACATTTCGGCCGAAACGGCCGCTATTTCGCGTTGAATGTTGGCTCTGAGCTCTTCCAACGTCGTCGGCTTGTTGGCATGAACCAATGATTGAACGGAGTCCCACAGAAAATAGTCAAGCGGCGTTTAATCGCACGAACGAGTCGGCCAATCGACTGGCCCATTTCTTGAGATAACACGTTCCCCATACTTACTCTTCAATAAATCGATTGTAACGTGTGCTGTGTGGCTTGTGGCACCATCCTGTTGAAACCACATGTCGTCCAGGTCCATATCTTCCAATTCGGGGGAAAAATAATCGGTGATCATTGCGCGATAACGCTGACCATTCACAGTAACGTGACGATCGTTATCATCGCCGAAAAAGTATGGCCCAATAACGCCGCCGGCATGCAAACCGCGCCAAACAGTTAATTTTTGTGGATGAAGTGGTGGTTCATGAAGCATATGTGGATTTTCACCCGAATATGTAGACTCAAATTTTTGCACTAAACTTGTTATTGCCTGTCTACTAGGACGAGAATAACGACCGAAAATTGGAATTAACGCTCTTAAAGTCGCAGCCACCGACTTCGAATTTCGGTAGAAAATTTTTATAATTTGCAGACGTTGCTCGTTCGTGTACTTTACCATGATGAAAATGTTGAGTTTATTGAATAAATTGACAGTGACAGTTTGATGATTATTGAAAGAGTGCGTTCACAAATTAAATTCAAAGTAGTCAAGTCCCTATTGGAAAACCCGATATATGCTACGGTATCTAAATACTCGTATATCAGAAATTTGTAGTCTAGTGCCAAAAAATAAAGCTTTCGGTGTGGATTTATGTGAGGATTTTGACTTATTTATCAGAGGGAACGGAAACATTAATTGAAGTAATAAAATTCCTCTGCATGTTAATATATAGTATATCCTATATACATATATATAACATCACGATGCATATCATGGGAGAATAAGAGATAAGTTGAATCAAAATGCCGGTGATAATATTTGGCAGGAACAATGCAAAGGATAATTACCCTTGAAAATTCAAATAGTTGGTTGAGAAAAATACACCCAGAGTGAAGATTTCGAAGGGGACGGAATTTACACATGGATAAACATATCAAACTCAAGCTTGCAAGTGCTAAGCGCATGGAGCGGCAATAAATGTCCCCATCGTTATAATTTTTTTTAAAACTAAGCTCTTTTTTTTCTACCTCAACAGTTAGTTTTGTACTATCTATTTTTTTTTAATTAAAAAAAAAAGACTCAATTAGTTGAATTCCAAACATTGAAAAAGGGTGTGAAAATTGAAAAAGAAAACTGAATTATTTTGATATAATATGTAAGTATTTCTTCCTACAATATGTCTCACCATAAAGGTATTAAATAAAATTATTTGTGTTTAATTTAAGTTTAAGCTGAATAGTATTTTATATCGTTCGTTTTAGGCCCTCTATCAAAGCCGTTCATCAAAAAATCAGATTATCATGGGTGTATCAACTAAGGGACGCATATGTTAAGGCAAACCAGAAACGCCCACACTTCGAAGTAAATCTTTTTTTCATAGTGTTGGTTTGATACACCTATTATTGAAGTATTTCTTGATCTTCCTTCGGAAACCCTTTTTCACCCTGAACTTACATCCTCAAACCATTTTCTCTACATAACACTTTTTATACTAATTGCAAATTATTTGTTATTTTTTTCATATATTTTGCCCCCATAAGAAGAATTTCAAGGTTCTTAAAGTTGACTATGTACATATCACATGAGTGACATAGATATTTAAATTATTTTTACTGTCCTTTATCAAATTTATTCCTATTTTTTATCTTATAAACTAATGATAAAGGATGCCTAATATTACAGTTTTAGCTATAACGAAATGAAATTCGTCTATCCGGCAATTTGCTAAATTAACTCATGCTTAAAACAAATGTGTTTATTTCCTGGTTTTTTGGCACATAATATATTTTAAATATATCCTAAAAGGAGAAAAAGACAAAACAATAAAATTATTTACAATTTTCAGCATTCATAAGAGATTTCCAGTAAATATGTACTGGTGGAATCTTTAGCGATCATTGTGAAAACATTAAAACATAAGTTTCTTATTTTATGCATAATAAAAAAACAACACATTATTTTATACTGCATGGCAATAGCTTTGATATTACTTACTTACTTTAGGTTGCGCTACAGTCCGGGGTGGACCTGGGCCTCAGTCAACAAGCTTCTCCAGCCAGCTGGATCCCTGGCTAGCTGCCTCCAGTTTCGCACACTAAGTTGGCTGAGGTCTTCCACTTGCATGCGCCACCTGAGTCTTGGCCTTCTCTACTGCGCTGTCCCTCGGGAGCGGATTCGAAGACTTTTCGGACCGGAGCATTGGTGTCCATGCGCTCTACATGACCCAGCCATCTCAGTCTTTGGATCCTCACTCTTCTGGCTAGGCCTATGTCGCTGTACAGTCCGTACAGCTCGTCGTTGAATCTCCTCCTCCATTCACCGTCAATGCAGACGGGACCCAAGATCGCCCGAAGAATTTTTATCTCGAAGCAACCAAGAACACCCTCATCCATTTTTAATAATGTCTATGCCTTTGCGCCATAGAGCGGGACCGGGATTATTATGGTCTTATAAAGGGTGACTTTTGTTATCCGAGTGAGGGCTTTGCTAGTCAATTGCCTTCTGAGCCCAAAGAAACAGCGGTTGGCAAGAGTTAGTCTTCGCTTGATCTCAGCGCTTGTGTCGTTGTCTGTGTTTAAAGAAGAGCCTAGGTAGACAAAGTCCTTAATTACCTCAAAGTTAAATCTGTCTAAGGTGACGTTCTGCCCGAGACGTCAAAGAGAGATCTTTATTGACCTTGATGGAGCAGCGTGCATTCTCCATCGTCATCCGGCACAGACGGACGAGTTTGGCAGGGATGCCAAAACTAGACATTGCTCTGTATAGCTCGCCTCTATAGATGCTGTCATACGCGGCCTGAAAATCGATGAATAGGTGGGGGGTATCGATCTGAAGCTCATGGGTCTCCTCCAAGGTCTGTCATAGTGTGAATATCTGATCGGTGGTGGACTTTCCTGGCCTGAAGTCACGCTGATATGGACCTATCAGGTTGTTGACGAACGGCTTCAGGCGTTCACACAATACGGCAGATAAGATCTTATATGCGATGTTAAGGAGACTTATGCCTCTGTAGTTGGTGCAGTTCAGAGGGTCCCCTTTCTTGAGAATCGGACAAAAAATGCTGAGGTTCCATTCATCGGGCATACTTTCGTCCGACGATATTTTACAGATGAGTTGGAGTATGTTCCTTACCAAGTCATCGCCTGCCGCTTTGAAGAGCTCGGCAGTCAGGCCCTCCGCTCCAGCAGCTTTGTTGGACTTAAGCTTTGATATAGCTATCTTCACTTCATCCAGATCGGGTGGTCGGAATTTTTGGTCATCATCGTCCAAGTTGAAAGGTTGATTCTGACTGACAGCGGTATTTGGTCCGTCATCGCCGTTATACAGTCTGCAGAAATGGTTCTTCCAAATCCTCAGCATCGACTGCGATTCTACTACGATGTTCCCTTGTTCATCTCTACAGGCTTCGGTTCGGGGTTTGTTTCCGTGGCATGTTGTTTTTATCTTTTGGTAAAACTTCCGAACCTCATTCCTGGAGTAGCATCTCTCAATTTCCTCGATCGCGCGCTTCTCATGCTCTTTCTTCTTCCTCCTGAGAAGCCGGGTTCGTCTCTCCTCTTCCGCTCATAGAGCTCATGAGCAGCTCTGGTCTTTTTTTTCAGTACCGCATTGCATGCTTTTTGCTTAGCTGCATGTGCTTGCCGGCATTCGTCATCGAACCAGGGGTTTCGTTGTGGTGGACGAGTGAAACCCAGCACATCAGAAACAGCATCTCTGATGGCGTTTTGGCAGTGTTTTTAGTGGTCGTCGATGCTTGATGCTGGCAGTATTAGACCTCTCAAGAGATTAAGAGACACTCGATCGGAAAAGGACTTGGCGATCTCTTGCGATTGTAGCCGTCTGACGTCGAATTTTCTCACAGCATTAGTTTGTCTTGGCGTAGTTTGGGATATCCGCAACCGTACCTTGGCTACAACAAGGTAATGGTCCCAGTCGATGTTGGCTCCTCGGAACGTACGGACATCCATAATACTGGAGGAGTATCTTGTGTCGATCGCAACGTGATCAATCTGGTTGACTGTTGATTGATCAGGAGTTCACCAAGTCCCCTTGTGTATGTCGAGATGTGGGAGCCGCGTGCTAGTCACGACAATGTTTCGCCCCCCCGCAAAGCCGATTAGCCTGATTCCGATATCGGAGGTGGTGTTGTGCAGGCTATATTTTCCGATTGTTCCACCAAAGATACCTTCTCTTCCTAGCTTTGTATTAAAATCACCGAGGACAATTTTAATGTCATAGCTAGGGCTAGGTAGAAGGCATCCTTGGTGTCGTCATCTTTCTTCTCTGTGGGGGCATGCGCGCATATAAGGCTAATGTTGGCGAATTTAGCCTTGATGCGGATTGCTACGAGGCGTTCGCTCACATGCCGGAAGCTGAGGACTTCTTGTCTTAGTCTGCCTCCGACAACAAATCCGCATCCAAATAAGCGCTGCTTTGCCGTCGATAGCAATTGCCGTAGTAGATATCGCAGTTTTTCATCTTCTTTTTGTTCGGCCTAGGGTCTAGGGCCTCCGCTAGTTGCTCGGCTGCACGTGGTCTGTTAAGGGATCTAACATTCCACGTGCATATCCGAATCTCATTGTCCTTAAATCGTTTGCGTGGGTTGTCAACAGTAGATCGGACGGATATCCGAGGCTTGTTGATGCTTCGTAACTTCCTTTTTTTTAAATGGCCGGGCAGTTACCCCGGTGGCACAACCCCCAACCTGGAGGACCAGTTCCATTTTTAATGCCCCTAGGACGAGGGGTCGGTTACACCGAAGCCAGTAACCCGTTCCGGGATCGGAGCGCTGCCGTTGACCCATATAGGGCTCGTCCGCCACCATCTCTTTTCCAAGACACTGACTAGGTCCTGGAAATCCTTACCGGCCTGAGCTCCAAATATGTCGGAGTAGCCCGGATAAAGTCTTGTTTTGTTTCTCTGACACTAACCCTGATTATGGCGGTTCAATATTGTTCCTTATAGCGAATATAAAGCGTTTTTGTATATTTTGATATGAAAATAGTGGTTTTTTCAATGCAACTATTGGTGTGTACTCATTCTTTCTCAGCGCCTGCCTTACAGTTTCGTGGGAAACTTGAACACCGCCTTCTTGGCTTTTTTCTCTGGACAAGGCTCGGACGGATATTTGAGGATTTTCGTGCAATTTTCTTAGTAAAGAGCGCGTATTTCTGCCCGATAACTTATTTGGCCTACCTTTTGATGCAATATTCTCCAAACGATTTTAACGTTCTACTCCGTTGTAATCGGTTTTCCTAGATAGACCAAACATCTTAGTTTGTTCTGAAGCGCTTTTACCATTGTAATGGCTATAATAAGCAAACTGCTTTACGTCAAAAGAAATTCTCCTGCCAGGCATATTTAAACGAATCACGAAAAATTGTCCTAACACTTTCAACAGCAGAAGTAGCAACGAACATTTTCGCTTTTCATTTTTCAAATCTGTTACAAAAAAGAAAATAAAAAAACCGCTATAACGGTACCATTTTGAAACTATCCATGGACTGCGAAACGGAGACAGGGTAAAATGTGTAAACACTTTCTTGACAGTTCAATTTTTGTTCTAAGCGAATGAATTTTTTTTGCTTACTTTATTTAATTTCTATCATATGGAGTAGCAAAATAAAAAAATATTGGAAATAAACTTTGAAGAAGTGTCTTAAATAATAACGAGAAAATGGAAATCGCTGTTTTTTTAACTTGTGTAAACACTTTCTTGACAAACTGTATGTACCTATATGGATACTTACATTTTAGGAGTCCATTAACTCAAATTTCACTATTTTTGAGTTTCGTCATTTTTGTTGAAAGGGTGCGATATATGAACGTATTTATTTATTCACCATAGTTTTTAATATTGTGTCTTAGTTCTTTTTATTCAAAAAATTCGCAAAAAAGATTTTTTTTTATCATATTACTTTAGAAATAGAATTATAATTTTTGACATTAACTCAATATAAAATGTTACTCATCAAGAGTGTGATCGAACCGCACTAAAGCTACAACAGATACCATAAATAGGTGTATGCCCATGTATGTGTTTCTAGTACATATATCTAGATTTAATACAATTAACTCTTGTATGTTACTCCATATGTGTAAGTATATAGTTTATGTTACATATGCGTCCTTAACGCTCCTCTCAATCATGATTATTAAAAAATGTTCAAATTACGAATAATTGCGACGATATACATATGCTAATGAAATTTTAGATATTGAAATATAAATATTCTTTTCACAATTGTATGATGATATAAAACTAGCAACTTACTTTTTGCTTATTTGTTTACGGTAAGGAATATTATTGTTATTCATATCTTATTATTCACATTATCATCACAAGCAACTATGTATATAGATAAGTAAAAAATAAATATATTATGTATAACATATGCTATATATCATATGTTTTTAAATATTCATGTGCATATAATCGCATGTGCGAGAAAGTTTTAAAATATGCACATGAATATATGTGGAGAACAAGTTTTGCTAAAATTTAATGATTGAATAAGAATTTCAGGCTATTGAGAAGCTGAATTTATTCAAATAATTAAATTCAGCTAATTACAAATGGCGAATTTTGTTAAAAATTAAGTATATTCTTAAAAGTTTTCGTTATTTCTTTTACGAAAAGCTTTATATCTGAAATTTTGTTTGTTTGTGTATGTTTATTTTTATAAAGAGTGTTTTTTATATGTTGTACAAAACACATACAATTTAATTTATTAGTCATTTATTCGTATTCAATTGAGAGAATACTTTCTGTACTTAATTTTTCAATATATCAACATATGCCCGACAACTTCTTCAAGAATTTGTGGGCGTTTGTCTTAACTTTACATATCTAGCGACCAAACAACTCTTACAAAGCTAGATCCGAATCGCTCTATCGGTTTTTCAAAACAGAAAGCATGTCAGCGCTATCATAGCTGTATTTTATCATATTGATTGTTTCGTTTGGTGTATGGCACGTAGCGCCGTCATGCTGAAACATATCTCGTCCACATTCATGCCATTCAATCGATGATCAATAATGGCTCTATAGCGAATACACCTGACAGTAACACCCTTAATATTTGAAAAAAAAAATGGTCCGATGAATCCATTAGCCCACAGACCCCACCAAACTGCGCATTTTCCGGTATGTAAGGGTGTTTCGATAATCTCAAGCAGAAACCTCCCCTTTAAATGTGAAAATTTAACATTGAGGCAAAAGTGAGCCTCACGCTTATAAAACAGCGGATTCAATGCCAGTCGATTTTGCGTCCATTCACTGAAGTTACGACGCAAACGACGAACTGGATCTAAATAAAAATAAATAAAATAAAAATAAAAATCTTTGCGCAAAATTTTTCATACAGTGGACGGACAAATACCGAACTGTTGTTACGATATCGAATCGATAAACTTGAATCTTCTTTAACACTCCTGAACGGATCCAATATTCTCTTTAGAATTCACGCTTTTTATGCGTTTCTTCATTTTATGCGACCAACGGCCAACAATACGATTATGTCGGATGTAGTATGGTGCAAGTATTCTATGAGATCGGTTCGCGGAACCGTAATTTTGGAACCAAATTTCAAAATTTGGTAATGTCGCTTAAGCGCGTATGTAATCGTGATACAATTGCAAAGACAATTGAATAAAAAAGACACTGACAGTTTGCAACCTGACAATTAGTTTGACATACATAAATTTCTGAACCTAGTGCTGGGAAAAGAAAGCACTCTTTAGTATTTCTGTGATACGTAATGCACTTTCTTATCATATACCAACTGATTTACGAGTATATAAAGTGATATTTTAAACTTTGGGTCGATTAGATTAATGCCTGCCATTTTGGTTAAAGTGTCATTTACCACTTCGATTTGAAAGATGTAGGGTCGATAAAAATGCATAATGGAGCATCTAGCACACTTAAGAGTACACGATGAAAAAATTATTGAGAAATATTAGGTTTTAGGAACTTCTACATGTGATTTTGGCGTTAGTATCTCATACCACAATATTTACATATTTACCGACCACTCTCCACGACTAATATTAAGCTGTATTAAACGAAAATGATACCAGACCAAAATCGGGAAGGAAAATTAGACGCAACTTGTATATGCATGCCTACATTATTTCTTGTATGTATAGTATCCGTACATAAATCTGTAATGTATGTAAATTGTTTTATAATTGTATGTGTATTATTTAATAATGCATGTGTGTAACGTCACAAGAAGTCGTATGAAGAAGTATTGTTAAGGGAAAGAGTGTTTTTTTAGTATCATAGGTAGTCGGAATTGTGTACGACAAACGTAATAGGGGTTAATATGCGTTCATCTTATAAGAAATCATCTTCCTCCAATAGAATCACTGATTTTTCAAAGAGGGTAAAAAGTTTTACTGGGGTAGTTACTTGCACATAAAACTGAGTATATATTGTACATATGTGTAACTGATTGTGTTGTAAAAGGTTAAGGGTGAGTTTTGTGGTTCTCTAGAAAGTAGTCGTATTTTCATCTCTGATGCATTTGAGCATTTATACAAATATACGAGTATGGATAAATGTAAGTACATATTTCGATAATTCGGATAGTGGCAAAATTAAATTAGGGCACGTTTTAAAACGTAAAATATTGGGTGGAACAGAAAAAATCAATTTTAAAGGTACGGATCTATCATAGTACATATAAATACTAATATTTTTAGTAAGCCTTATTGTTTTATTTGTGTTTATCGTTTTCATGCGTGTTTAATTCAAGCTTTTTTGAAAGAATTTTGCGTTTACTTTAATACACTTAATTGCACAAATATTATTCTCATAGTAAACTTTTTTTCTGATTCTACCGATTTAGATTCTTACTTGAGAATTTCATGCTCTTTGAGTTTTGACGTTTAGCTCTTGCTTTGACCATATCTTCATGAAACTTCAAAGAAAAAATCTTGTCTATTATAGACAACCTAAAAATAACCGATCACTGTAAAAAACAAAAAGTTTTCTTGCCCTAAATCGTGGGTTAACCTTTGCATCATGAAAATGATCCATCATGAAATCTACCCATTCACTACTTTTGATTTGTTTTTACGCAAATTATAAACATATATATTAAAAAACAGTAGCTGTGTAAACAAATCACATTGTCTCAAGCATTGAATGACTATCCCACTTAAAAAAAAAGAAACAAAAGCTGTCTACAAAAATTGTTAAGTATCCTAATAAAATCAAACTATGCTTAGAAATAAAATATGAAATTCTTCATTGCAGAGATACCTATTTCAAAACTAATCTTTATGAAATTTCTGACAACACAAGAAAGAGTGGGAGGTTATTAATGATATTTTAAATAGAAAGAAACTCAAAATTGATATACTCGTACAATAGTTTTAACTATCAATAATGTTTCTCCTTCTGAGCCTCTCGGCGTTGTTTCTTTTTTTTATGGTGGTTTTAAGTTATACGATTATTTAGATTTACCTATTACCAAGGATGTCAGACAAAACAACAAATTTTTTTTCGAGCTGCTTGAAAAGTCCAAAAGACAGTATTTTCGCTTAAAAACTCGAATTCCACATCTATTGATATCGTTTCTAATACTCTTTTGAATAATATTTCCTTCAACGTATAAGCGGCATTCGGCCGGGAGTATTTCCTGAAGCACTAAAAACGTCAATAATACGAGTAGTTCTAATGCACAAAAACAGTGATTCAAAAGTTTTAAACAATTATTGCTTCATTTCACAATTATTCAGATTTTCTAAAATATTTGAAAAAGGAATGAAATAAAAAATATTGGGATTTCTAGGCCACAACAATTTCATCAGTGTCTCTCTTCTGAAAAAAGTTGCAAAAAATGCGGAGAAATTAAAAAAAATAAATAAAAACTGTATGAGTTTCAAACATATTACTCTTGGTGTTGCACAAGGCTCAGTATTGGGCCCAATTTTATGCTTTCTTTTTATCAACTTATTATTTCATCAACTATTCAATAGCAAATCAACAATAACATAGTCATTTTAATTTATGCTCTGACTTAATTATAATTTTGAATTCTCAGGTAGATGGTTTGAAGTACATAAACTTTAAATAAGTAACAAAAAAAGTTATGCTCATTTAACGTAACCGGTTTCTGAAGATTTGCACTCCTATATTACGCGCTGGGATGTCCTAGATTTCGTTTTGATAATCCATATATCGTTGACTTGAAAACTTTTCACGATCAAAATAAATGTTCCGATAACTGATTTAATATTGACCGAATAGATAGTTTTAAGTTACTAAGGTGTGTACAATACTAAATAAAAGACTTTGTTAGAATTACCCTTCAGCACTTTAATATAGCTCTAAGACAATTATATCAACCTAGTCTTTTTTCCAATTAAATGATTTTAAAATTGGTGTTTAACCGATTATTTAAATCTAAATTGCACTGTGGGCTATCATGCCGGGGTGGAACATATTATTTTACTTTTTAACCGCTGTACTACGTTGGTGTAGAAAACTACAGTTTTTTATTCCTATATTATCTTAAAACCCGCCAAAACACATCCCTGGACTTTTGAGCCTTTAAATTTGTATGCTTAATGTACTAGGATCGAATGCCTTTATTATTCTGCACTTAGATGGTACCCTAATTTTTCTAAATATCAATTTGACAGCCATGGTGTAGATTTCTACACCACTCATATGATGGTGAAATTTGGGAGACAACGTTTTTGTGAATTTTGTTGGTTATAACTGGACGTAAAACAATTTCAGTGGACGTTGTCCATTATTTCAGTTTTTTGTTTGTCATTTTCGTAATCGTATTTATTAGTAAGATAAATAGCGTGGACTAGATATTTGTCAGATAGAGATATTGAAGTGGCTTTGAATGCGGAGAGCGAAAATGATGAAGACTTTTTATCTGACAGTGGAAGTGATAATGATTACGAACCATCTGTTGATGAGGAGTTTTCCGACAATGAGGCTACATCTGATTCTGAAAACATATCCCCTCGTCAAAATATTGATTCCATGCTCGATTCAAAGGACAATATAATTTGGAGCCCCATTCCACTAGAAGAAATAACAATTATAACTCTCAAATAACTCTCAGGACAAATTTGCCCCTATTCGACTTCTTTTATGCTCCTAAACGTATTATGTGTGCAAAATTCAGCCCTACCTCGGAAAAGCTGCAGGAGCTGTTCCAGGAAAAAATCAAGGGCAACGGGTTGTTTTGGACTTAGTTCAAGGATTGAGGGGCATAACGTGGCCATCGACAATTTTTTTTCTTCCTACGAAGAAAAGAAATTGAGAATGGTTGGACCTATGCGCAAGAATTAACGCAGCATTCCACCCAAGCTATTGTTGTGCAAAAAGCCCCCCTCTATCAAACGACATTTGAGTCCACCCATGACACAACTCTGGTATCATATGTAGGAAGGAAAGACAAATGCACTGTTCACATGTCACGGTTCAATCCAAATAGGAACTGATCCAACAAAATTGTATCATACAATAATCACCACCTTAAAGTGTCGACACTGTAGACCAAATGATAACAGGGTATATCTGCAAGAGAAAAACCAATAGGTGGCGAATGGTGGTTTTTAGCAATATGATCGACATTTCGGCTTTGACTTCTTTCATCATTGACAAGCAGTAAGATATGTATTTTTCATATGTATAGTATAATTTTTTAAAATATCTTAATTTTTCAAGGTGTATCCCAGTTGGCCAGAAAGGCAGAAGAATGATAAGCCTAGAATATTTTTACGTGATTTAGGGTTAGCTCTTGCTCAAACTTACATATCGGAAAGAAAAATACGTCCACGCACAAAGTCTTCTCTGCCACAATCTAACAGCTCCCTTTCAGGTTTATCAGTAAATCATTCCCTTGAAAACATCACTTCTGAAGATGGACCAGCTCGGAAATTGTATACAATTTCAGAACAGGTAAAAAAAACGAGGCCGATGCTTTTATTGTGTCAAAAAAAAAGAAAAGTCAAAATAGAACCACGAGTTGGCCTGTTGTTTTTGTCAAAAGACAATTTGCAAAGTTCATCACTGCCGAAATATTTGCATTAGCTGCATTATTGTAACTGTTTTAATAATAAAGCGTTAAAAAAAAACATCTACTTTTCTGAGTTATTCTGAATTGATTTTCATCGGACCCTATATAATAAGCAGGTGCAAAATTATACACCTCAACATGAGATTGCGAATTTTTTTCTAACGTAGGTTAAACAAAATCACGCCATTCGTCTAATTCTAAGGGTAAACCGTTGAACTTCTAGCTTTGACCCTTTCAAAAAATTAAAAATTCTTCCTTTAAGTAACCTTATATTTATAAAGATTGAATGAAAGCCGCCATTTATGGGTAAACAACAGAAATCTTGCAATAGTACCCCTTGCAAGAACAACGCATTTTTCCCATTTTTTCCATGCGACTGCTCCCCGTCTGTTTAATTGTCTACCAGATGATCGCAGGTACGTGAGAGTAAAAACGGCATTTTTAAGTATGTCAGATATTAACTCCTCCAACATGAACACACAGCTATTAATAACTTACTAATTTGAATCTGTAAGATTAAGCCCATGTCCCTGTACTGCCAGTGTAGTTCGTGGTGAGGTCTCCTCCTCCATTCCTCGTCGATACAGACAGGACCAGAAATAAAACGGAGTATTTTCTAAATGCTTACTCATCCTTTGTCCAGAATGTCCATGTCTCTACGCCACAGAGTAAGATGGGGATGATTATGAAGCCAGTGTGGTCTTGCGAGAGAGGGCTCTGCTACTCAATGGCCTTCTGAGCCCGATGGAAAGCAGTTGGCAGGAGTTATCTTATAACTTATTGCCGTGCTGGTATCGTTGCTGCTTGTAACTGTGGAGCCAAGGTAGATGAAGTCGAAGTCGAAGTTATAGCTGCAAATTCTGACACTCTAGCCAAGTTGCCGATGTTAGGAGTCCTTCCTGATTACAGCATATACTTGGTTTTTGTCTCATTTACCGTTAGACCAATTCTAGCTACTTCTGCTCTAGCAGCGAATGTCTCTCTGTCTTCATCCAATAAAGTCGATGTCGTCTGCGTACGCAAGCAATTGCGAAAACTTGTAGGGAATCGTTTCGCGTTTATTGACCAATGATTTTTGCATAATTCTCTTTAGAGCGATGATGAAAAAGTCACATAACAGTGCAGCGATTATTCTCCATTATCATCCTGCACAACCTGACGAGTTTGGCAGAAGTGCCAAATCTAAACATTTTATTATAAGTCCCTGTGCACGCTGTCATATGCGGATTAAAAGTCGACAAACAAGTGGTGGGAATCGATCTGGAATTCCAAGGTCTTTTCCAAGATCTGCTGCCTTAAATAGCCCAGCTTGGACCCCGGTTGGGCCAGCAGTTGTGTTCGACTTTTGACTTGGTATCGCTAACTCAACTTCATCTAGGTCAGACGAAAAGAATTCTCTGCTGTCATCGTCCAGTGATGGTTCATTCCGCCTGGCAGCGGAGTTATGGTCATCGTCGCCCTTATATATACAGTCTGCAGAAGTGGTCTTTCCATATTTTAAGCACAGACTGCAATTCTACTACCTGGTTTTCATTTTCGTCCTTGCAGACCTCCGTTCTGACTTTGTAGCCTTGTCATGTTCTTTTTTTCTTTGGCAGCATGCACTCCCTTAATTCGTCATCGAACAAAAGGTTTATTTGTGGTGACAGTTTGAAACCAATTGCATCAGATGCTGCTTCTCTGATGCTCAATCACAGTATTCCCATTGATATTCAATTGTATAGGGGGCCCGAATTTTTAGAGAATTTGAGGGAAACGCGATCGGCAAAGATTCTAGCGATGTTAGCTCATTGAACTGTCACGCAGAGAGTCTGGGTTCGATTCCTAGCTGGGTCACGAACAATTTTTCAAATCGCCGTCACCCTTTCGGCGGGCAATGGCAAACTCCCGAAAGTAAAAATTGCCTACGAAAAAGCTTCACCGCATGCCCTTATGGCATTTGAATATTCTTATTTATCTCATAGTTAAAAATGTTTTCTATTTAATCTGAATTGTTACAAGAGTCTATGCCTCGCCTTAAGTTTCCAAAGAAATAAAGATTTTTATTATTTGTATTATACTCGTATTATGAAATTAACCCGAGCAAAATATTTTCCAAGAGTTAGATAATGTTTTTTTTTTCTTTTTCTATGCATTATAGCGTATTTTGTGCCTTTATTTGTTATTACAATTTGTTTTATGACTACTAATTAAATGGTTAAATATTATTTTGAAGTTAGTTAAGCATCAGGATCCTCTTTGTTACATATGTATTAACAGTTCTTGATAAGAAAATTACAATATATTAATACGAGTTTCCCTTTTGCTACCAATAAATATTATTTTTAAAACGAAGACGAAGACAGACGGCATAAAATAAAATTATTGTAAATATTATTATTGTAATAACAAATTAAAAATAATTTAATTAATCAAATAAATTAATAACGTTGAACATTGAACAGTATTTTCCCTATAATGAGTAGTTAGATGAAAATGGTAATACTTCCTTTCTACTTAAATCTTAGGAAAAGCTCAATAAAATTTGTTAGTTTATCTACAATAGAAATGAATAAGTGTGGTTATTTTTTTAAATTTGATAAAATTTGTTTCATATGTAAAATGTACGAGTTTACACTGAGTAAATCGAATTGATTTATGATTTTTGTATACATATTTTTGCTGGTAGAAATAAAGTCAAATGTCATTAAAAAAACTTTCAATGATGATTTAACAAGTCGGAGGGGTGTAGGTTAGTAACATATTAATAAAAAGTTTATGTGTAATTTGTTTTAGATTTAGCAAACAAAATAAAAAAAAGTATAAAAACGAAACTAATAATAGTAAGGTTATAATTATAATACTGATTCGATGCACAATTAAAATAAAATTTAGGTAAATGCGTACTAGAAAGTCGCGGATTATACCAGAATATCTTTGGATAAATTGTAGATAATTTTGTAAAAAATATGATTGGCAGTAGACATAGTAAGATGTAAACTGTATCAGTGTAGGAAAAAAAAACAAGAAAGTGTGCTACTCGTTATTAGCCAAGTTCTACCATGTGCACACCCTTTTACATCAGTAAAAGTAAATAAGCCATCGTTGTCTAACTGTTTAGATGTCTAAGCCATCTTCGTCTGATTTTCCCGCTTACTTCTGTCTTTTTAAGTAAGTGTAAAATAAATTACATGAGGAGAAATACAGAAAGGGTCCAACGAGTCAAGTTGTTTTTTTGATATCAACAATTCAGAAGTGGGATTTGTGATCCGCCGTTCGAACAGTTTTGCCCTTACGCGTGGAAGTATTCGTATTCGCCAAAAAATAATTTTAATTTCTTTTTCATACGATTCGCTTGCTTGATTTTCTTGTGCTATTATAGTTTGTTTTGCCATTGTCCAAATGTCTCAAGAGTGATCCCAGTTTATTGGAACGGCAACAGTTGCAACGCTAAAGAACATTTTGCGATCACTTAAAATTCCGACGAGCGGCAGTAAAGCGGAACTTAAACTGCGAGTTAGTTTAGTTTTAAATGCATGTTATTTCACTTATCATTACGTCTTACATTCTAACAGAAAATGCTTAAATGCTAGCTTAAAATTACTAAACAATCTTATACTAACTTACTGGCCCTACACAGGCACTCTAAGCTACTCTAAATTCGTATTTCTATGTCTTTCGACTTAATTTACATTGTATTTATGATTACTTATTTTCTATACTTAAGGCTAAGAAAAAATTGCTATCAAAAAACTTAGCATATGGACATTATTTTTTACTTTTTATAAAAACTTAATATCTAACTTAAAATAAACCTTAGTCTAGCTAACCTACATACACAATACGCACATATTAACACATAGACATTATACACAATAATATACATATATACTAATATATACATATCTTTTTTAAATGCTAACCTAAACCTATGTAAGCTGGCCATCGCTATTTACAGAGCAAATAGATTGGTCAGCTCTGCCTCATTAGTGAGGCTGGTCCGTTATTGACGGAAACGACGACGAAGCATCTTCCCCATCATTCAACCACCAGAAATGCTGGTGCTGCCGAACGACATCCCTCTTATCGCGATTCCCCACCGCCCTACTGAACCTGAGACGATCCACCCTGCCATGTGCGACGTCTCTGTTGTAGTTGAGTCGCCTGTCCCCAGCTGTCCGAGCGACATGGAAGATTAACGGGATCGCTGATCTATCCTGGATCAACCCTATCTGATCAAAGTAGAGGAATGCTTCCGGTGGAGCGAAGCCGTTCGAGCGCACACTCTCGTGATAAATGTAATTGGGGTAGTAAACCCCGGAAATCAGGTTATTCGTCGAGGTCATTGCTCTTGCAATGTGCCTTCGAATCAGCTTAATTACGAAGTTGTCCACTCGTATTAGGTTCGCCCTGTTGTAAAGGACCTCGTTAGGATAAAATTTTTTGTACTCCGACTCTGGTGTTCTGTACAAGCGAAGACAAGCCCTCTCAAACACCCGAATCTTTTCCATTAAGCTTGCTCGTATATTGAACCACACGGGACACCCAAATACCAGCATGGGCCTGATAAGGGCCATGTAGCAGATTATCTTTACCCTCGCAAACTTAAACTGCGATTTGAAGATGTAGTTCAAGAGTTTACAGAGGGCGATATTCGAAAACTGATCCAAGATCATAATGGCATGGAAACTGTTGACGAATCATTACCCCATGACGTACATGTGGCTAACAACAATATTGACAAAGACGACCATCTGGATGGAGAATTGGAAATATTGCGCGCAGTTAACAAAAAAAGGAAGAAATAACACAGCTTAAGCAAAAGTTACGGGAGCTGCAGTTATTTTTGGAAGAAGGTTACAAGAAATACCAGGATCATTTCAACTCAAGCATACTCAAGTTATAAAAGTTTCTAATCAAACAAGTAATATTCCAGATAAGTTACCTGAAGGAAAATCTCGTCATCAAAATAGTACACATTCAAGTAACAAAATGGCAACAAAATGTTTTAAATGTTTTACACTGGGACATATCGCAAGGGATTGCAACAATCGATCAGTTCATATCCTTCACTACAGCATCAGCAGCATGAACATCAGCGACCAAAAATGCTATTGCATAAAAAACATCAGCAGAAAGAACAATGTACAAGTAAATGAATTTGAAAGAGAACTGTACTGTAAGCAATATAAGTTTCATACAAGAAAAATTTCTACCGCCAATTGTGATATCACCATTGAACACAAGCAGTCAGTCCTATTGTGGCGTCAACATTAGCCGTTTAGATGTATTGGGAAGTAGTCAAGCATGTAGATATTTATTATCAAAATTTATTAATGAGCTTGCAAATTCTTGTAGTAAAGAACTTCTGAACTAAACTATCCAGTTATATAAGGAAGAGACTTCATCAGTTAGTATGGTTTTGCAGATGCCGGAATCTAAGTCAAAATAGCAAGATTACGTTGCATGTTCACCAAGTGACTTAAACATTCAGAATCATCCTCATATTCCAAGTCCAACACCTAAAACGCCGAGTAAGACTTGTAGGCCTCATTGTCATGTATGTAAGTACCATCGGTGAAAATCTAGATTTCCTAGATCCAGTTCTTAATATTGATATTGGCAATAATTATTTTGATATTTGCATAAATATAAAGGAGAATTTAGGTAGTAGTATTAAAGAAACTGTGAAGGATATGGTTATGTCAGCTTATCTTGTTAATCAGATTGATATATATTCAGAGGAAAGTGAATTTAAGGTGAACACAATTTTATCAAAGAATATACCCTTTCATTATCCGCCAAGGCGGTTAGCTCATTCACATAAGGTGAAGTTACAGGAAATCATAACTGATTTAATAAGTCGGAGTATGCATCACGGGTAGTTTTATTTGAAAAAAAGGATGGGGTGCTAAGGCTCTGTGTGGATTTTAGGGAACTAAATGAAATAACTCTACAGGATAATTACCCACTACCTCTGATTGAGGATCATATCGATCACCTCAGAGAGAAAAAATATTTCACGACGTTAGATTTGAAGAATGGCCTTCACCAAGTTGCATTGGAAGAAGGATCAATGAAGTATACTTGATTCAAAAAGCCTTTTGGGCAATATGAATAGACTAAAATGCCTATTGGCCTTAGAAATGCGCCTTCAGTTTTCGAACGCTTAATGAAGCACCTCTTTGGAGACCTAATTTCTAAATCCCAAATATTAACGTATTCAAGTGATATTCTGGTTGCCACGAAAACTGTTGATGCCCACTTGACAATCCTTAACGAGGTCCTTCACACTGTTGTAACTAAAGGTTTGAACATGTATCTAGGATGCATAGTAAACGAAAAGGGATTTAGGCCTAACGACGCAAATCTTAAAGCTGTTAGTGACTTTCATATTCCCGTTGAGTGTGTGCAAAAGATGTTTATAGCTTCCTAGGGCTATGTTCGTACTTTACAAAGTTTACCAAACATTTCGCCTACATTGCAAAACTGCTTTACGACATCCTAAAAATATGTAAATAAACTGTCTTTATACAGTTCACACAATGCAACTGAGCTACATTGTAGTAGTATTGGTTTCGGATCTGTATTACTTCAAAAGCAAGCAGATAATAGATTTCACCCGGTGTTTTACTTTTCTCATTCACCGCAGTCTAATGGGCAGGTGGAAAGGTTTAACCGAGTACTGGTTCCAATACTGGCGAAAGAGTGTACAGCTAATAGTACAGGAGATTGGGACAAAAGTAATGCTAAAATTGAGTTCGCTGTAAACTACACCATGAACCAGAGTACAGGTTTCAGTACTTTTAGGCTTCTATTTGGTAGAGATCAGAAGGGTAAATTGTGTGATAAGTTGAGAGAGTATCAAAATAGTAAATTAGGCCCAACAGACGTCGGTTTAGGAGAGATTAGGAACAAAACTGATGAAAGCCTTATTGAGGAACAAGAGCGGAGTAAATAACATTTTGACAATAGGTATAAGAAACCGAGAAATCATAACAAAGGTGATTATATCATGCTTAAAAATGTTGTTACAACACCAGGTAAAAATTAGAAGTTGTAAGCCCAATATCAGGGTATTTACGAAGTTAAAAGGGTTTTCCCCAACGACAATATGTTATTGGTGACATAGATGGTCTTCAATAGACCAGGATACCCTACAAAGGAACTAGCAGCTCACATAATATGAGACCGTACATGACGTCGATGACTGACTTGGAATACGGGAAAGGTGTAGATGTAGAGGAGGAGACAAAAAAAAACAAAAAACAAAATGTGCTACTCATTATTAGCCAATTCTACAATGTGTCCATATTTAGGCATTCTTTTAAATGAGCAAAAATAAATAAGCCACCGTTGTTTATCGGTTTCGATGTTTTAACCCTGATCGTCTAATTCTCCCTCTTACTTCGGTCTATTAAAGTAAGTGTTGAGAAGTCGGGCCGGGTGCAGAAATAAAACACGTATTTGAAGTATCCACGAGTGTTTCAGCCACTATAATCTTAATTAACAAAATAAAAAATGTATCAAATGTAATATTGTTATTGAATGTTGCTTACAATTTTGCTTGGGCACCAACCAGTCTCTCACAAGTTTCAAAAGAAAAGAAATAAAAAAAAAGAATTAACGAATGTCTGATTGATGTCTGTCAAGTGACAGATGCGACGTTGGTTCTGGTTTTTGATAAAGAGGGCGCATCATTCGCCGCAATGCTGCCCAGTCACGTCGTAGCGTCCCCCCTTCGTAATTGTTACGCGTCCTCTCGCGTAACACTTAGCCCCTTCAAGTCCAACTTTGCCAACTTTATAACAAGCCTATGTAGTAACCAAACCATTGTTCGTTTTAACAATCGCGCTGCGAGCCACGCCACCCCTTGAAAGATTCAGGTCCACAACGATTCCCTTTTTCCATGTGTTTCTCTTGGTGTTTTCATCGACGCCAATTACCCCATCTTGCACAGCGATCGAATCCGGTGGTGGGTGAAATCACTTGGTGCGCCGAGTTTTGATTGTTAAGTACTCGCGAACCCAGCACTTTCATTTGAGTTTCCTAGCAGAAAGTTATTTGGAGTGAGTGCTTCAGTTTCAGGTGAGTCAAAGGGAACATATGTCAGCGGACGTGAGTTTAAAATATGTTCAATGTCAGTCAGTGTTCTCAAAACTTTTTTATGCAAACAACTCTCGTGCAGAACGTCCGTCAATATTGATTTTACGGATCGAATCATCCTTTCCCACGCACATCCCGTATGAGGTGAAGTTGTTGGTATGAAAGACCACTCAATTTCAGGACACTTCTGCGCCAACTGATCGGACGACTCCTTCTAAATTTCTTCCACCAATATGCGCCTTGCACCATGAAAGTTGGTGCCGTTGTCTGACAAAATACGCCTTGGAACTCCACACTGAATGATGTACTGCTTTAGAAGAAACAGAAACGACTCCATTGACAGTGAAGGTGAAATCTCAATGTGCGTTGCTCGAGTTGTAAGGCACGTGAAAAGCACACCCAATCGTTTTTCCCGGTAAGGCCCCCATGCTTGGAGGAGCAGGTCTCACTCGACGAATGCAGCACAGTTGACACTGCTTAGTCACTGCCCGGACCAGTGCTCGAAGATTACATATGTAGAAACGCTGACGCATCTCGTTTACCGCGATTTCATTGTGGTAATGATGACACTTTCGGTGATAGAAGTCAATTACCAGGCGGGTAACGTGATGGCTGCGTGGCAGTATGATTGGACGTTTGACGCTCATCGGTACTTCTGGTACCAAATCTACTCGGCCCTGAACTCTAAGGATACCAAAGTCATCGATGTATGGAGAGCACCTGTAAATATAACTTTTATGACTCACCCTCGTTCCAGACCGCACGCATGAAAGTTCTTCTGGAAAGGCCTCTTCTTGAAAGATGCGAAAAATAATTGACTCAACTTTACCGATACCTTCTACATCCAACAGCGTTCTTATTATCTCTGATCTGGCCGAATGTTTCATCAGCGATCCTAGAAAGTGCAATACTTATCGCCGAGCGCTGCGCAACCTCTTTCATTTGCTAAAGCGAGTTAGATCTGGTAAATTGATAGCCAAACTCGAGATAGTTGTACTCGTAACTTCCACATGCTGAACAAATTCCATATCGGCGTCAGGTGGGTCGTTCAGCTTCGTTTCAGGCCAGTCATCCTTGGGTAAATAAAGAAATTGTGGCCCAGTGAACCAGCGGAATTGTCTATCAAATTCCAGCTTTTTTGTCCATTTTGTTCCTTCATCTGCAACATTGTTAGCTAACGGCACCCATTTCTATTCGCTGACGTTTTAGCCCTCAAGTATTTCACCTATTCGCAAAGCAACGAATTGGGAGAACTTCCTTGCATCTGATCTGACCAGAAACCCGACGGCTTATGCATATTGACATCTCGCTTTCAATTAGTTTTGCCAGCCGCAGCCCCAAAATAGCACCCATCAGCTCCGGCCTCGGAATCGACAATGGTTTAAGTGGCGCTACGCGGTTTTTTGATGTTACTAGGCTACACCGAACCTCTCCTTCTCTCCCAGCACGCAGGTATGAAACAGCAGCATAGGCGTTGATGCTTGCATCGACAAACGTGTGTAACTCAACATGATCACTTTTACTTACAAGCGGATAACATCGCGGCAATTGTATCGTTTTGATTAAGGGAAGTCGTCGAATGCATTGCCACCATTCTTCTCTCTCATCATAACGAATCGGTTCATCATATGACACTTTCGATCGCCAGATATTTTGAGGTATGACTTAAGCGCGAATGATATAGGATCCCAAAAAGCCAAGAGTGTCAAATATATTCATAACCACACGCAGGATCTGACGCTTGATTGGAAACATGGTTTCATCGCAGACATCTTTTTCGAACTTTTCAGAGAATGTTAGAAAATCTGTGCAAGGATGCCCCCATAATCCAAGAACCTTCTCGCCAATGAAATTGAACTCCGCTTATGTATGGTCTTACATATATAGGCACTGATTAGCATTTCTGTTTTTGATGCACGAAACGTCATAACCAGCATCGCAAACACTTCTGGATCCCTACATGTATCCCATTCGCGCCAGAGAAACTTCTGTGCAACTTGGTCCTCTTTTCGTACGAGAATCTGGTGATTCGCAGAGCGCTACAGGCCTTTCTCGGAATCGAATTAGAATGCCCACCATAGATATTAAGAGATCAGGTCCTTTCATTAAGACGGTGGTAAGAGAGACGTCGTCCACCATTGCCGCTGCATCCCGCACAAGTCTTTTCTTATTTTTGTAAGCGTTTGTCACCGTAAAAATTGGGATGTACCATGACGTTCCACCAGATGAAATTTCGCCTTTGTTAAATTTTTTCACATACCATAGTAAGCCCGTTTCCCATCTCCTTTCAATAGGGAGGTATTTTGAGGAAGCATTCATGATTTTCAGCGCACGTTCTGTTTCCTTTAAATCCAATGTATTAGATGTTGAGCGAACGCCAATTGAATCTAAAGAAAAGTATGCTTTTAACATTTCATTCATTTTGTCCCCAGAACCGCACGGACAGGTGTGCAAGACACCATAGAGTGGCTATCCCAATCTACACCTTGTAGCAATTAAGTTATCGTCGTCGGTCTCTCGAGTTTCAAACGGCACTGCAATCTTCAAGTTGTCAAGTCCAATGAGAATTCGCGCTTGAACATCATTGTATGGTAGGATTGGTAGCTCCCGAAGGTGTTTACGCTCTTTTAACACGGAGATATCAACTGACTGTACTGGTAAATCCAAGCTCGAAACTGTACGCACGTTTTGCAAACGAATTCTTTTTTGTGATGCGATATCAAGATTCACCACCTTAGAATTCGGCTCGTTCTTTGTAATGTCACCTGTCCGCCTCAAGCACAATTCTGATGACGGACCGTCCAGCCCCAAATCAGCTACGATGCAACTTTCCATAAAAGTGCATGCCGATCCTTATTCGATGAGTGCATACGTGTCCAACGACCTTTTTTTGCCGAATAGCGTTACTGGAATGTACCGAAACAGTGCCTTCTTCTGTTCTTTAGAATGAAAGAATACTACGAGTATATAGAGGGATTTTGTCTTGTGCTAGGAGTTATACCACTTTCATTCTGCCGACTGTCCCCTTGCTGGTCTGACCGGTGAGCCGTGAAGCTATCTGCGAAAAGAAATCAAAAAAAAGAATTAACGAATGTCTAATTGATGTCTGTCAAGTGACAGATGCGACTTTGGTTCTGGTGTTTGGCAAAGAGGGCGCATCATTCGCCACAGTGCTGCCCAGTCACGTCGCAGTGAGTGTAAAATTAATTACATGAGGAGAAATAAAGAAAGAGTCCAGAGAGTGAAGTTGTTTTTTTGATATCAAAATCAGTGTATTCAGTGAAACAAATATTATATATTAGCTGGATTTTTTGCACCTATGCTAGCGCCACAACACAAATCCCCTTAAGAGTTCATCATACAAATTTGGTAGCATGGACATGTCTGTTACGTGTAGTGGGAGTTCATCTGTCGGCAAGCGCACAAATTTAAATTGTTTTGAAAAAGAGTTGCAGACGAATGTCTATAATTTCTAAATATTGACTGGAAGAATTAATTCAAAACCAAGAAAATAGTATTTGAAATCACTATAGTATTATTATAATTAACAAGCTTATTTTTTAGCAGATAGCGAATGAACAAAAACATGGATATTGTAAATTTTTTGAAAGCACCTCAGTTCATCAACATTTCTGCAAACAACTTTTGTTTTGCCGACTTTCTTTTTAAACTCAATTTTATTCAATTTGAAACCTAGAGAGGAACAGACTCATTATCTCATTTCTGCAATCGCCCTTTTCGTCCAAACTAAGAAAAAATAGTTTTAAATACGACCACAAAAACCGGGAAGGAATATAGAATTCATTTGATATTTTGGGGAAGAGGGTCGCAGAATATTTTGGAGGTATGAAAGCATAATCTGATTACCGGGAATATAATAAAAGGCATATTTCTATTTGGCACAACGAACCCGCTGAACATAAATTGAACCATTATTTCAAAAATGTCTATACAGCAAGATCGTCAAACAGATTTGAAAATATATTGAATAATTCGAGATGCTATATTTAAGTGAGTACAAACTCAATTTCAAAAGGCATACCATTTAGTTTAAAATTAGCTAATTTGCATATTTATTTGGGGGTGGCCGTGGTGTAGCGGTACTAGCCATCGCTTCTCACTCGGACGGTCAAGGTTCGAATCCTACTCATGACAAGTCTTTCATTTGTGTAATTGGAACTCAGTCAGAAAAATCTGCGTGTGAAGGCATAACACTGACATGTAGATTTGGCTGTTGTAAGGTTTCAAGCACAAAACAACCGTTAAAAAAATTCACAACCCGAATCATTCCGAGTAAAGAAAAACTCTCCGTCCTATTCGGACTCCCACCCCTTAAAAGTCAGTATTGAAACCAAACACACATGAGTTTCAAACCACACTACATCACAACAACTTTCCTTTCTCCTCCTTCTATCTTTCCGCTTGCGCCCTGGCGATAGTAAAAGGGTATCATAAACCCCTTGAGGCGCGTAAATTATAAAAAAAAAAAATCACGTTCTTGTAGAGCAATGATAATGCATAAGAAGGCATTAAAAGAACTTGAACATTTGATATTACTGACTACGGCTGCTCCATGTATATGGGAGCACAGCACAGCGATGAAAAGGAACATACTACATTTCAAAAAGCTTTTACTCTAAGGTGAAACAGGAAGCGCCAAGGGATGTCTGGCTAAGAGGCTGCTTAGTCTTAAGTTTGCAAACTTAGGACACCAAACTGTTCAAAGTTAAAAGATGTTCATCGTATGCCGGACTGCCGGTGGTTGGTATGCGAATGACGAGTTGATCAACAATAGAAAAAGGGGCACAAAAGAGAACCGCAAAAAGAAAACGGGGTTGCAGGAAGCAGCTGTAACTGCACACACGATCAACACGGGTCAACACGATCGAAAAAGCAATTAAATCAATATCGTAGGCGCCACCCAATTTTTATTGCGCAAACTGGGAAAAAAACACGCACAAATTGTCTTTTTCCTGATGAGGAATTAATGTTGCGTATTTGATTTAAAGACTGGGTTACAGGGTATGCCGAAAAAAGAAAATTATGCGAAACTTTTCTAAAGATTTTACTTTAATTTGAATCTACTTTTACTTCAACCAACGCAAGGCCCATAGTTCCGCGTTGTCGTACGGTAGGGGTTACGTGTCGCGCACTTTACTAAGCTAACCATCTCACCATTTACAATATAAGTTCAAAAACATCAAGGAGGCTTACGGTAGATATCATATCTACAATCACAAATTTCGCGCAGTACAAAAATGTACATACAGTCAAAATCGCTTCCAACGACATCGATTATAACGACATATCTGTTATATGAGCTCCATTATAATCCCCTTAAATATGACATATCACTTACAACGACCGACTTTTCTAATTTTTTTTAAATAAAAAATTTGGTTACAACGACTTAAATTGACGCAGCTGTTGGTGCGACTGTTTACATGGAATTTCGGATATGTTACAGCTTATCGTTTGTTGGGATGTTTTTCTTGTTTTTTTGCATTTGTTATTGGTTTTGAGGTCAACAGTAGGTTGGATAATTACTCAGTGCAAATTTTTTTGTGTGACGAGTCGTCGTAAAAGTTTAATTTTCTTCAATTCGCATAAAGTTATGTTGAAAAATAAGCCAGAAACGAAAAATATTTACAGTTGAAGAGAAAGCAAGCATCATTTTTGGGTTGGAAGCTGGAGAGTAAAATAAAGACCTAGCCAAAGAGTATTCCATTTCACACTTCACTATATCCAGAATTTTAAAGGATAAGGAAATAATTAAAAAACAATTTGAGAAGATAATATCTACTATAAAAAAAGTAAAGAGTTCATTGCACATTGAGGTTTGAAAAGCTCTGCTATTATGGTCTAAGACACAGAAAAGTTCCGGAATAACCATTTTGCAAGCTAAAGCAAATGACTTTGCCAAGTGGATGGGTAAGAAAGACTTCCAGTGTTCGTCAGAATGGATACAGTGTTTTAGTGAAAGTCATGGAATTGTTGGTGGCAAAATAATAGGAGAAGCCAAAAGTGGTCTTAAAGGTGCAGTAAACAAGTGGTTGCAGGTTGTTTGGCCCCAACTTCGGAGAAACTATTCAGATGAAGACGTCTTTAATTTTGATGAAACTGGTCTATTTTTTAAAATGACACCAACCAATATGCTTACATTTTAGGGTGAAGAATGTATTGGAGTAAAAATGGCTACGGATCGAATTACTGTACTGGGGGGAGCAAATGCAATAAAGGAGAAGCTTTTGTTTTGGGTAAATCAAGAAACTCAAGATGCTTTAAGAATGTTGAAAAGATTTAATTTATGAGAGCAATAAGAAAGCCTTGATTACGTCTTAAATTTTTTAAAAATATCTGCGAGACTGGTACCGCCGACTCAGAAAGGAGAATACAAATAACTTATGACTCTTGAATAATTGTCCTGCACATCTAGTAGGTAAAGGTTACAATCCATACGACTTGAATTCCTTCCACCAAACACTACCTCGGTCTTTGACTGATCAGGAAATCATTGATTTTGTGCAAAAGGATACGTCTCAAGAAAACGACGAAGAAGAAGGTAACTGAGCTATATATTGGTTCGATCAAAATAAAAAAAAATTCTTTTTGAATTTTATTTCAGAAATAGGATTTGATCAGTCAACAAACGAAGATGCTCTGAAATCAGCACACACTTTAAGAACATTTTTTTTATTAAATGAACTTGATGGCGATGGCGGGATAGTCAGCTCATTGGACTCTCATACAGAGAGTCTGGGTTAGATTCCTGGCTGGGTCACCAACAATTTTCAAATCGCCATCACCCTTTCGGCGGGCAATAGCAAACTCCCGAAAGTAAAATTGCCTACGAAAAAGGTTCTAAGGAGTGCTGTTCGGACTCGCCGATAAACCGCAGGAGGCCCCACTCAGATATGACAAAAATGACAACATGAGCAACACAAATGAGTGTCAAGAAGCTAGGCTATGACCCATACCGGGCTGCCAGTGCCACAGTGTTTTTTTTTTTTTTTATGGCAACAATTTGACCAAAAATCGAATGTTAATGGAAAAAGTAATTGAAAAAAGCAATAAGATATTTCTACTTCCTTTTATAAACAGTAAATGTACATTTGTGCATATGTATTCGTATTTATATATGCATCAGTATTAAATAAGAATTATGAAAAAAGATAACAAACGAGTCTTTACTTGAAAACAGATTGATTTACAATACATACCTTGGTATCGGTTACAGCGACCTTTTGCTTATAACGACCAAATTCATCAGTCCCTTGAAGGTCGTTAGAACCGTTTTTTTGTTTTTTTTTGCTTGGACGGACTTTTTTATAGTAAATTGTCCTCACACCGCATTTCCATAACTCTTCAACGATGGCTCTTGATAGGTAATATTTCACATTTTCTAAAGAATGAGATTAATGTAATCTAATTTTTTTCGATGAAAATGCTTCACTAATCTGAGTTCATTTTCTATGTCTTCCTGTTGTAAATTCCAACTGTTTTGCTATGGAGACTGTCATTGGTTTAATTTGAAGTAACAATTTTTCTTGTCTTCTACACTTTTGTGAATCTACAATAGCTGGAATTATCTATACGCGATGTAATGATAACACTACTTAGTTTTAAATATAATGTGCATTTTTCCGTTAAATAATTATGAAATTATTTAGTTTCACACTGCGTACTTGGGATTTATTTTGGCATAACTGGATTATTCGTTTTAGATATGTCCCACTGACTACATCAAAATTTTATTTTCTGTGGCCGATTCTAAGAAAAATTTGTCTTTTAAATTCGTCTAAGTCTACCTTATTCAAAAAGCGTTACAGCCGCTTAAGAGGAAAACAATAAATACCGATATTTTGTTCAATAAACTTTACTTACTTACTTTAGGTGGCGCTACAGTCCGGGGTGGACCTGAGCGTCAGTCAACAAGCTTCTCCAGCCAGCTGGATCCCTGGCTAGCTGCCTCAAGTTTCGCACGCTAAGTTGGCTTAGGTCCCCTTCCTCTTGCGTGCGCCACCTGAGTCTTGGCCTTCCTCTACTGCGCTGTTCCTCAGGAGCGGATTCGAAGACTTTTCGAACCGGAGCAGTGGTGTCCTTGCGCTCTACATGACCCAGCCTTCTCAGTCTTTGGATCTTCACTCTTCTGGCTAGGTCCATGTCGCTGTACAGTCCATACAGTTCGTCGTTGTATCTCCTCCTCCACTCACCGTCAATGCAGACGGGACCGAAGATCGCCCGAATAATTTTCTCTCGAAGCAAGAACACCCTCATCCATTTTTGATAATGTCCATGCATCTGCGCCATAGGGCAGGACCGGGATAGTTAAGGCCTTATAAAGGGTGACTTTTGTTGTCCGAGAGAGGGCTTTGCTACTCAGTTGCCTTCTTAACCCAAAGAAACAGCGGTTGGCAAGAGTTTTTCTTCGCTGGATCTCAGCGCTGGTGTCGTTGTCTGTATTTATATCAGAGCCTAGGCATACAAAGTCCTTAACTACCTCAAAGTTATATCTATCGAGGGTGACGCTCTGCCCGAGACGTCGGTGTTGCCCTCATTGACCGCTAAACCCATTTTCGCCGCTTCCGTCTCAATACTCGCGAAAGCTCCATTGACATCACGCTGCTTTCTTCCGATTATGTCAATATCATCGGCGTATGCGAATTGGTGGACGGACTTTTGAAACATAGTGCCTCTTGTGTTTGCTCGTGAGTTTCGCACTATTCTTTCAAGTACGATATTAAAAAAAATCGCATGACAGCGCATCCCCGCATCGTCTTCCTGCACAGACATTGCTCTATATAGCTCGTCTCTATAGATGCTGTCATACGCGGCCTTAAAATCGATGATGTGTATCGATCTGAAGCTCATGAGTCTTCTCCAAGATCTGCCGTAGTGTGAAAATCTGGTCGATGGTGGACTTTCCAGGCCTGAAGCCACACTGATATGAACCTATCAGGTTGTTGACGAACGGCTTCAGGCGTTCACACAATAAGGCGGATAAGATCTTATATGTGATGTTAAGGAGACTGATGCCTCTGTAGTTGGCGCAGTTCAGAGGGTCGCCTTTCTTCTTTCTTTCGTGAGAATCAATTTGTTCAATATAGTCCCCTTTTAGCTTGATACACTTATTCCAGCGATTTTCCAACTTCTTGATCCCATCCCAAAAGTAATTTTCCGGAAGGTCTGCAAAATACTCCTCCGTGGCGTCGATGATTTCCTCGCGTGAGCTGAATTTTTTATTGATGAGCCATCTTTTGAGGTTTGGGAAGCGATAATAGTCCCAGGGAGCCAAATCGTGCGAATACGGTGGATGCGACAGCAATTGGGGCCGTAAGTCATTGATTTTAGCCGTGGTTGCGTAGCTCTTTTGTGCCGGGGCATTGTCTTGCAAAGACAGAATTTGTCTTCGCTTCATGTGAAGCCGTTTTGCAGCAATTTCGGCCCTAAAATTAAAAACACCAAAGGTCTGTTAGTAATGATCATTTTACTACCTCAGAGGAACGGACTTCAAGAGTTCGTGTGCGCCTCAGCCTAATTCCCTGGATACATAAATGGGATTCCTCTGAACGAATTATGCCACGGTCGCAATTGCCATCACAATATCTGAAAAAGGAGCGTTAACACTACTTTTATGCAATATAGTAATTCCTTCTATGTAATAAGGGAAACAAACCAACAATTCTATAAGGAAGCAGGTAATTGACCTTACCATCTCGCCTCCTTTTGTTCGTATGTGTGTCAAAGATCGGCATGTATCAGATAACGAGTCCTTATCAGACCATATATCAATATATGTATATTCCTTTTTTTCTGAAAAAAACACTTAACACTCAAGTTGGTATGAATACAGTTATAATGCCTCAGCATGTGTTAAGTTATTTGGAAGCTTGGACAGAGAGGAAAAAGATTTTTGGACTCAATGGTTATTTTGTTCCATGGGTGGCATCCAACATTTAAAGGAGAGTCTAAATTGTTAGTGAGAGTTGGCTTGTTGTCGTTTTCTAGTCAACTACACGTTTGACTTGATTTTTGTTCAATATATGACGCAATATTGGACACGGTCAAACCACATATATGAAGAAACTCAAAAACTGGGTAAATGGAAGTCATTGTCTCAATAATTAAATACAGTTACAAACTGAAACTCACTATGGTCAACATGTGTATACCACGGTGTAACCCTCAACTTGGCAAATTGCTTAAAATGGTGGGACAATTTTTCAACAAATCTTAATACACAGGGTATTGGAGTCTATAGAAGTCCACTTTAACTAACTTCAAAAAGGAACTGAGAAAATCCAAGAAAATTTAAATCCAGAAATCTCGCGTCTCTAAAAGGTTTTCTCGAAAGACTCTTTACATGGCTTAGGTCTTATCTATCTTCAAAACGAAGATAGTACCTTCATAGCTCGCCACGAGGAAACTCTTATAATGTTACTTAAGGTTTATTTCCCAGAGTTGACTCCAATAACAATACGTGGTATAGTATGTAATTTTTGAAGCCAAAAGCTCATTTAAGCCATATAAAATACATGAAAAATCTCAACATCTTCCGGTCAGACCTAAATCTCTATTTCACTAAAGGCGGTCCACAAGGAGGTGATTTCTCACCGCTTTTGTAGTCACTGATCATTGATGACCTACTACTACTACTAGCAAAACTAAGTTATCTGAGCTATAAAACAATAAGGTATGCCGACGACTTTGTCATAATAGGAAAGGGTTAACATCATAGAGACGTTTGATAAAAGACTAAGTATAGTAAAAGACTAGTGTGTTGAAGAAAATCTCTCCAATTAATCCCAGTAAAGATATATTAGTTTTCTTTACTAGTTAAAAAAATCTAAGGCTCAACCTAATCTCACTTAATCCTTCAGAAAAAGTGTACTCCAAGAAACTACAGCAAAATATCTTGGTATAGTTCTCGATAAAAAAAAATAAAATGGAATCCACACATTAATCATAAAGCTACTAAGACCACGTGCAAGCGGCTTAATGACTAGGCATTTCCGGCAAAACGCATATGACCCACGTACATTAACCACCAGTTCATCTCTTTGTAAAAAAGTTCGCAATTCGCAGTTCCGTTAGACCACTACAAACAGGAGAGATTAGTCACTCAGAACCAAGGGTCTAAGACTTATGATATTTTAAAAAAAAAAAAAATTATTTTATAATTATTAAAATAAATTTTTACAAGAAATTATGATCGAGCAAGGATTATTTTTGATTTGTTTCCATAAATATCAAAATCAATGTTTTCTATAATTTTTTCGAAAAAATAAAGAAAAAGAGTTAAGAAGAGAAATGTAATAAAAGAAATCAGAAGTAATAGTTACGAGTACCGTAGAATGACCTAACATTGACCAGTTTTGAGTTTTGAAACGTTATAAAAATATAGTGGTTTGTTTTAACGATTATCTGTAAAAAGCATATATTGGCGACCGTTTAGTTCTTTAATTATAGGTAGATCTACATTTTTAAAAATAATCATATTTCGGTAAGAAGTTATAATAAAAATAGTAAGTGGTCAATGTAAGGGGTTCGGTAGCCCCAACTTTGACCAGATACAAGTTTACGTTATTTTATAATTTTACAACTTTATTATTATCATTATTTAAAGAAAAAAAATGGGAACATAAGTATCTCTATTAGTATGTATGTAAGTAGGTATACTCGTAATTACGAAATACTACTTCATGTATGTTTATATGTACATAAAACGAAACGTTAAACATACTATGAGATACGGAAATAAAATATATACAGATACGGATTAATTCATGTTTTCAAAAAAGGAGGATAAATACGCTGATTAAAAAATATAAACATTAAAATACGTATAAAATAAAGGAACAGATGTTTCCAAAGATTAATCAAAAGTTACTATTCAGTTTGCAAAACTAATTGAAAAAGGTCTTGAACAGATCGATCAGAGTTCTGCGGAAGACAATCTTTATTAATTTCGACATCGTTATCTAATAACATCTTCTGATAAATTTCTTCAATACAATCCTCTGAAGAATATTTGGGTTCAATTTAAACTCGAGGCATCACTTGTGTCTCGCTTTCTGAAGAGGATCCATCAAAGTCGACCATCGTTATGCCCTTTCCTGGTTCCACGTTCACTTTCGTTCGTTTTTTTCTAGGTGGACAGGTTACCTTCCCGTAACGCATTTTCAACATTGAAATAACAGTTGAAGAAACATTCATTGCGATATTATCCGACCCTGAATTGTCACCCTCTTCAGTAGGCATTCATTACAGGACTGCCTCTGGGATGAAAGGAAAAACTCCACACTTCTTAAAACCCGCAACTAAATTCAGTGAGCGACCATTTTGATCAATGCATTCAGTCACTGGTTTTTGGTAACAAAGAGGGAAATGCTTCTTCTCTTTCCACAGGTTTTATGATCTCTTACCTCTAGTTTGCTTCCATTCATCTAGAACTTTTCTCCATATTTTTTTTAGTGGACCGTAAAAAGCAACATCTAAAGGCTGGCAAATATGAGTCGAGCTTGAAAGAACACAAATCGAATGGTACTTTTTACTTCAGAGAAAAGTGACTAGCCAGGTTATCTCCTAAAATTACTTTTTCTCCCTCAAATCGTCTGGTAAATGTAATAAAGTGATTTTTAAACTAATCTGTAGAAATCGTTCCATCAAACCAATCAGACTTACTCCTGTTATACCGAGTGTTCGGTGGACCTCCTTGCATACATGTTTCCCAAAGGTGCTCCGATTTATATACCACATACGGTGGTATTATAAAGCCCGAAGCAGAACCACAGAACATAATTGAAGTACTCGATTTTGTACTATCTCAAATACGCCCAGGATATTTCACACCCCTTTTAAAAACACACTTAATATTACCGTGCGGCATCGGATAAAGAATAGTGCCGCAGTGCGTCCCAGCTTGTCGTAAGAGGCGACTAAATGGGACACCAATCATATACAGGCAACTATGACACCAAAAATGAGCCTGTGACACTTTAACACCTTAAAACTTTCCCACAAGTTTGTATGCAATCAGTGGGTTCCCACGTCTGGAGACTACCGGTGGGGTAAAAGAACAGTCAATCAATTCGAAATGAGCATACAAGTGTCAAACCACTCAAACTTTAAACTTCATGGAAATGATCGCAATTAATAGCACTACCCCGCTGGGCACCACGGTTGCAACGCACTCGGGTGATCCCAGAGCAAGCAGAAGTGCTTGTGTCAGAGCCCGACGGATTCCGGGGGCGGGCAAAATGAAGTTTCCAAAATATTTTCCTAAACTTCGGTTTGCAAGTTGGAACGTCGGATCGATGACCTCAAAAAGTTTAGAACTGGAAGCGATTATGCGTCGCAGAACTCTACAAATCCTGTGCGTACAGGAAACGAAGTGGTGTAATACAGGAAATAAAGCGCGTTTTCTAGATTTAAAAACTAAGGCATTTAAGATGTTCTACCATGGAACGGTCAATGGACGAAACGGTGTTGGAATCGTTGTTGCAGCGGATCTTCTAAACAACATCGTTGGTATCTTGAAAATAAGCGACCGCTTGATGAGTGTTAAACTCGTCATACACAATGAAACGTGGAACATTGTTAGCGCGTACGCTCCACAAAATGGATGCGACCAATCGGAAAAAGATACATTTTGGTCAGAGTTCGGTAATTTGCTTAGAAATATACCTATCGATGAGATGGTCTTCGTAGGCGGAGATTTAAATGGCCACGTCGGAGAAACAAATGTTGATTATGAAGACTGCCACGGCGGTAAAGGCTTTGGAACCAGAAATTCAGCTGGCGAAGACATCCTTGTAGCGTGTAGGGCGTACGGCTTAACCGTCTTAAATACAATGTTTATTAAACATCAACGACATCTCATCACTTATAGCAGCGGAGGCCACGAAACGCAAATAGATTATCACCTCTGCAAAATGTCGATGAGAAACCGTGTTAAGGACTGTAAAGTAATACTTGGAGAATCGCTAGTAAGCCAACACCGTCTGCTCATTACAGAATTCTTCACAGCGGAACCACCGAAAACACGGGCATCGTTTGGAAAGCCAAAAATCCGGTGGTATAATCTATCGAAGGAACGAAGCGCAAGATTTATCGAACTGGCTAAAGAAGTACTTCACAATATAAACGGTATCGCAGACTCACTTAGCCCGCAAGAAATGTGGAACAGCATGCACGAGGAATGCATAACACTCGCAAAGTCCCATCTGGGGACTATATCGAAATACCATTACGTCGGCAAAGAAACATGGTGGTGGAATGACGAAACCAAACGAGCGGTGGCCGATAAGAAGAGTGCATTCCAAGCGTGGACAAAATGCGATCGGAGCGACGATATCGAAAAAGCTCGACTGGCTCTTGAATACGAGCGTCTTAAAAAGATCGCAAAGAAAGTCCTGGCTCGAACTCGAGCGGCAGAAGCGGAAAACCTGTACCAGGAGTTGGAACAAATATCCTCACGATCGGCGGATAGAAGACAAGCTATCCAAGAAGTTCAAACGTCGTACAGTACTAAAATGCCAAATATTTTTAAGCTCGCTGCACAGAGGAGAAAAAATTCAATGGAAATAACCTCGCCGAAATACATCAAAAACGCAGACGGTCGCCTATTAACAAATGAAAAGGAAATTTGTGACCGGTGGCTTGAATACTGCAAGGAGTTGCTTAACAAACAGTTTCCACGTGATATCGTGCCGACAGCTGGTCTATTCGAGGAGGAAGTTTCGGACTTTTCAAACGACGAAATAAGTATAGCAATTGGAAAAATGAAGCGGGGGAAAGCGGCGGGACCAGACAGCATTCCATCAGAGTTTTGGTTGAAGATGGAGGGGATCGGCAGCGTTTGGCTATCGAAACTTTTAAATAAATTAAAATGTGGACAACCTATGCCGAATCAATGGAGAAGTAGCTTCTTGGTTCCATTATACAAAGGAAAAGGCGACACTCGAGAATGCAACAACTACCGTTCAATCAAGCTTATGTCACACACAATGAAAATCGTCGAAAGAGTCTTAAACGAACGTCTTCGGCAAATAATAAAGCTCAATAATAGCCAGTGTGGATTTGTTGAAGGAAGATCGACGGTGGACGCTATCCAAAGCCTACGAATAATAATGGAAAAGCACCGAGATTCGTCTAAGGATTTACACATGGTATTTATCGACCTTGAGAAAGCATTCGATCGAGTGCCTAGGGATCTCATATGGGCCGCGCTGAGGTCTCAAAACGTACCGGAAACGTATGTTAGAATAATACAAGACATGTACGGAAACGTGAAAACTGCGGTTAAAAGCCCTGCTGGACTAACGAGAGAATTTCCAGTTAATGTCGGAGTGCATCAAGGAAGCGTACTTAGCCCTTTCCTCTTTAACGTAGTATTCGACTATCTTTTAAAAGACTGCATGCGCGAAGCAAATGTAACGCCAATTCTCTTCGCTGACGACGCAGTTATACTTAGCGATAACGTCGAAGATTTACAGAACGCCTTAGATTCATGGAGAAATGCGCTAGAGAGAAACGGGTTTAAAATAAGTCGTTCAAAGACGGAGCATTTGACGTGCCCATTTGCGCATCCGTTGCGACCTGTTCCGGATATAATGTTAGACGGAATAGTTCTACCGAAAAGCACTATCTTTAAGTACTTAGGATCAATCGTTAACATGGAAGCGAAATGTGACGACGACGTAAACCACAGAGTTAGTGTGGGATGGATGAAATGGCGGGAAAATTCGGGAATCTTTTGCGACCGAAAATTTCCACTTAAATTAAAGGGGAAACTCTACACCACGGTTGTTAGACCAGCTCTTATATACGGTTCACAGTGCTGGACAATGTACGAAGCGTTTAAAAACAAAATGACGGCAGCGGAAATGAAAATGTTAAGGATGTCTAGTGGAGTCACTAAACGCGATTGCATTAGATCTACGCGTATAAGAGGAAGTCTACATATAAAGAATTCGGTAACCGAACAGCTTGAGGCGAATAGAATAAGTTGGTATTGCCACGTTCAAAGAAGATCTGCGGAAAATCCGGTTAAAAAGGCACTATCAACTACGGTCACTCCAACTGTAAGAAAACGAGGTCGGAAAAAGAATTCCTGGATTTCTCAGATGGCAAATGCGCAACAACGTCTGGGGTTAACCACTGAAGCGGTCCAGGACCGAGCTTTATGTAGACGCATTCTGCGGTCTGCGACATTAGCCAACCCCATAAGCGGAGCAGCAGCGATGCAGTAAAAATGGGAAACTCGTTACGCATAAGTTCGTATAACGAGGAAAGGGTTAATAAAAGGATAAGAAGAAGAAGAATATTACCTGGGTCATCTGACAAGTTAGTTTCATCGTAGTTGAAAATTCGATTGCCAGGAATAAAGCCGTTGTTTTTGTCTAACAGAGTAGTCTTTAAATTTTTGATATTAAAATACAACTAGGAAACATGTTTTTAACATATGCAGATAATAATGAAAACGAACCAGGAAATTTAAAAAAAAAAAAAAAAAAATTTAAATATACTGGTCGGTGGCCAATGTATTTATACCAGCTCCTAACATTGACCAACCAGTCAAAGTTAGGAACCCAACGATCATATATATATCACTAAAACTTTGTGAAACCACATACCTGATAATTGTTTTCCACAATAGCACAATGTTTTTCAGTCGTTCATAGACCTCCGTAGAGCTTAGACGTGTTCGGCTTTTGTTTGAGTAGTGATAATTACAAAAAAAAACAAAGAAACAATATTTGACATATTGGGCTCCAATTAGCCCAAGTGATAGTGTGCGCGGTTGACAAGCTAAGGTTGTGGGTTCGACTCCGGGCCACCGCTAGTGTTGTTTTTTTTGTTTCTTTTTTCTTGCGCTTTATAAAATTAAAAAAATTAAAAGTGAGTGTATAACATCACGTGATGGATTGTGGAAAGCGGTCCGCTAAGCCTATAGCGGGACCGGCTGACAAATCAGTTGAGGCATCAAGTGGTTCTAGCCAAACAGCAATCATGGCAGAACCCAAGACGAAGAGAAGGAGAAAGCTAAGGCCAAATTCCAAGTTGGTACAACGTCCTTCGCTTCCAAATTCTGCTGAAACGTTACCTGATGGAGTGAGGGAAGCATCAACAGCAGCAAATACATGTCCCAAGCTGAGAGATAACAGCTTCGCTTCTTTGGCTTCATCCGAATCTGAAGAGAAAGACGAGGAAATGGAGTCTATAAATAGTAGCATCAAAGTGCTGGAACAAAGAATACTAGCCATTAAAGAAAGGCAAATAGTAAGAAGGAAGAGGGAAAGCCAAGAGCAATCCCAACAACAACAGCACACGCAACTAGCTCAAAAGCAGACCCAATAACAACACCAAACAAATTCCATAAAACAAGTTCTTATAGAACACCAACAACAACTTAAGAACCACCAGCAAAAACAACAAGAGCAGCCACAACAACGGCTACAGCAGAAACAGCAGCAGCCACAACAGAGACATCAGCATCAGAAACAACAACTGCAGCAAACAAAGCAACAGCAGCAGAAACAACAGCAGCAGAGACAGCAACTGAAACCACAACAGCTGAAAAAACCGCAGCAGCAGCAACAACAACAGCAGCAGCAACAACAACAACAACAGCAGCAGAGGAAGAAGGAGAAGGTGCCTCCTATCAACACCTACAAACTTGAGGTAAATGCTACCAAGGACCTGTGTAAGTTGGTCATTGGTAATAATTTTAACATTAAGAGATTGGGGAACGATCGCCATGCCATCCACTGTAATACAGTGTAATACAGTGGAGGGCTATGCGAAAGTGAAAGAGCTCCTAAAAGAAACGACGACGGAGCACTTCTCATTCACACCGAAGTGTGAAAAGCGGCAATCGATGCTGCTGAAGGGGTTGTAACCGTCTTCTGATCCTGAGGAGATCCTGGCACTGCTCAAAGAGAAGGAGTGCGAAGGACTCAAATTTGTGGGGGTAAAGCCATTTACCACAGCTAGAGCCAGACGGGAGAAACGGGGTCTGCCGTTCTTCCTGCTGCAGCTCAGTCCCGAAAGCCGTCTGGATAGTCTAAGGAGTATCAATGTCCTAGACTACCAGGTGGTTCACTGGGAAAAATTAAAAAGGAGCGAAGGCGTTATACAATGCGTTCGCTGCCAGAGGTTCGGGCACGCCGCGTCGAACTGCCAAATGCAGCCTCGATGCGTGAAGTGCGCAAAGAACCACAGTTCCGAGGAGTGTGCTCTGGGTAGGGACGGAGCATCCGATAGGACGCAGCTCTCGTGCGTGTTATGTGGGAACGTGGGACACACCGCAAACTATCGGGGTTGTCCTAAGTTCGCCGACATTAAAAAAGCAAAACTGGCTCGGCAACAGAAGGTGGAGGTCAAACGTTCACCTGTTAGGTTTCAAACACCAGCCATCACGTCCCAAATTTCCTACGCCCAGATGGCGTCAGGTAGAGGGGCTACGGTACAACAAGCGACTGTTGCTTCTCCGGCGCCAATGCCGAGAACAACGGAAGCTTCACCTAACATGCTGGCCATCTTGCTCGCAATCCAAGGGCAGATGGCACAGCTGCAACAGCAGGTGCAAGAACAGGCCAAGAGGGTGGACCAGATCTACGCACTGCTGCCGGGTCTAACGCAACACATGTCGTAATGGGTACGCACATGGTGGAGCAAACTTTGAAAGTCCTCGCGGTGAATGTTAATTCATTGATTAGGATCGAACGAAGAGCCGCGATGTTTAAATTGCTACAAGACCAAACTCCTGATGTGCTTTTCGCTAGCGAAACCAAGCTAACCGATGAGCACGAACTGGAGTACAATAATTATATTGTTAAAAGAAGAAACCGGCCTAACTCCCAACGTGGAGGCGGTGTCGCGATCTTCATTAAAAAAGGCATAGAATTCCACAGAGTGTACAAGGGAGTGTTACGCAGGTTCCGGGTGTTAGAGGCAGTCGTCATTTACATCCCGCTCCGCAGTGGAAAGCGGCTGTACTTGGCCTCTGTTTATGCATCTGGGGCTTCATAATCCACCTTATTCATTACAGAGCTCGACACACTTTTTCGACTTCTGAGGCTGGAATCGGGGGAGAATTATTTTATAATCGGCGGGGACTTCAACGCTAGACACAGAGATTGGGGAAATAATTTGCCAAATACTAGAGGGAACCTACTACTCGATTGGTGGGGTCAGCACGATGCCATGTATAGACTCGGTCTTAAAGCGACGGATAACCCGTCGTTTCCCAGAGGCGGGTCTTATTTGGATCTATTACTGTATGACGAACGTATACGACTGACAGGTACGAATTTACAGACGCTTAACTATCTGCGCACATTCGTGTATGACAGCGACCATTGCGGTTTTAGCACCGAAATCACAGTTCCCAAAGAAATTGCGGAATTGGGGGAGTTTGTCCAAAGATACTCTTACAACTACAGTAAGACTCGATGGACACGCTTCTCCGCAACCTTGACAAGAGCACTCTCCTCGAACACGCTCCACCCACTCTCCAATAGGAATTTATCAAACGAGGAGATCGATAAGTACTTTAAACGAACGGACGAGACAATAAAACAAACTATGGATACTACAATACCACGGTATAAAAAAACGACTAACGAAGATCTGTTCCGCAATCCGACTATTGACGCACTGCACCTACAGAAAATTAGACTTCTGACAAAACTTAAAAACTTATACAGACAGTTTACAGACAGACAAGACTCAGAGATTAGGACACTGAAGACGTCGATTAAAAATATTCAAACATTAATTAAAGAGAATTACAGAATTGCTGTAAGTTTGTATTGGAAGAACAAGGTTCGGGCTGTAAACACCAGCAACCTGAATATGTTCCCACAAATAAATAAACTATTTCGGAGAAAAAATCAAAACGACCTTCAGTGTCTTAAAATAGCCCGGACAACAGACAACGAACGGTTACTAACAATAGCAGGCATTGATACAAATGAGGCCGCTGATGATGACGAGTTCTTTGTGATCGAGGATCCACAGGAGAAGGTTGAGGCCATAGGGGCGACTTTCCAGGAAGTATACAAGGCCAATGATTGGTGCACAACTTTTATATTCGAAATGAAGTAGAGAACTGGCGATCCGAGGGCTCTGGTTTCACCCGCTTCAGCGACGAAAATATGGCAAATAATGTCATTGCTAGAGAAGGTGACCTACCCCCGTTAATTTCGAAGGAAGAACTCCATGAGATCTTCGACACAATCAGAAGTAAGAAATCAGTGGGGACCGATGGTATTCCGAACATCGTGCTTCGACATCTTCCTCTAGAAGCGGTGGACATTTATACCACCCTGTTTAATAATGCAGTGAATAATGCACATTATCCATCGCATTGGAAAACGGCGGTGGTTTAACCTATCCCCAAAAAGGAAAAGGATATATTGAATCCGGCGAATCTTCGGTCGATAAGTCTCCTTCCGAATATCAGTAAGGTGTTCAAAAAAGTAATCAATAGAGCTCTGACTAGGTGGGTTGAGGACAAACATATAGTTCCGGATAATCAATTCGGTTTTAAGGCAGGACATGCTATCTCACATGCCGCGTCTAAACTGGTGTCCGATATCCAATGGAATAAAGGCAAAAAACAGTGCACTGGTGCCTGCCTAGTTGACTTGGAGAAGGCTTTCGACACTGTATGGTTAGAAGGTCTTTTCTACAAACTGGCTAGTCTGGGGATCAGTAAACCTCTCTTGTACATTCTTTATAATATGCTAACCAACAGACAGTTCATCGTGAAAAATGGTGATGTGACTTCTGTTGGAATATTTCAAATTAAAAATGGTCTTCAGCAAGGTGCGGTCAATTCGCCGATTCTATTCAACATTTATACAAGCGACTTGATAGGTTCACTTCCCCATACACTTGCGTACGCAGATGACTTGATAGCGTACAGAACAGGTCGAAAAATCGAGGTCATTAATACTCTCTTACAGCGTGACTTCGATAAGATAAGACGATTTTGCGATGACTGGAAGTTGAAAATCAACTATCAGAAGTCGGAAACCATTCTTTTTAGGACGCCGTTGTCTGGAGCCTCTAGGGACACCAGAAAAAATTGGCGAAAGTTCTCGATCATTGGACAACACGGACAGCCTCTTGCCTGTCGAAATGTAGTCAGATACCTTGGGATCTGGCTAGATCAGTTTCTGTATTTTAACAAAAATGTAGATGCTGCTCTAGCCAGAGCTAAAGGCGCTTTTGCCCTCACAAAGAGACTATTTTATAGCAGCCAACTCGATGCGAGGGTAAAGATAATCTGCTACATGGCCCTTATCAGGCCCATGCTGGTATTTGGGTGTCCCGTGTGGTTCAATGTACGAGCAAGCTTAATGGAAAAGATTAGGGTGTTTGAGAGGGCTTGCCTTCGGGCTTGTCTTCGCTTGTACAGAACACCAGAGTCGGAGTACAAAAAATTGAGATAATGTACTTATGCTAAAAGCAATATCAGGGCGACTGTAAACAGCTGGATGCATTATTGACCCAATAAGTTCTTGATATTTCAAAACATCCACCAATTCGTTTTCTCTACTACGTTTGGCTCCTTTTCAAGTTTAAACATTACTTGCATAGGTATGTAATACGGCTTTGAGTTGTGCATATTCTATTTTCTAACAAGATTATTAATATAGCGAGTTTGACATATTGATAACATATCCTGCATCTTTTCAATTTCAAGGCCAATACATAGAGATGGATGCCCTAGATCTCGAATTTCAAAGTATTGTGAAAAAGTCTGTTTTATTTTATTACAAAAAGTGTCGTCATTTGATGCAATAACGATATCATCAAAGTAAATGCCTAAAATAGTTTTTTGATTTTCTTATGTTTTATAGTAGACACAGAAATCGTAGTTTGATTGTGTAAGTTCCAAAATTTTGAGCTTTTCATCTAAAGTACTGTGCCCTTGTCTGCTGGCTTGTTTCAATCCATACAATGCTTTGTGAAGCTTGCAAACTTTATTTGGATGGTCGATATCAATGAATCCTTCAGGTTGTTTCAAATATATCTCCTCCTTAAGAACTCCGTTTAAAAAGGCTGTTAAAACATCTATGTGATGAAGTTTTAAATCATATTCTACAGACAAACCGTATATGAAACGAATTGAGCTTTGTCGTATGACGGGTGCATAAGTATCCACATAATCAATCACATATTTCTTACCAAATCCTTGCGAAACAAGTCGTGCTTTTCGACGATCTATATTACTGTCTGACAAATATTTAGTTTTATAAACCCATCTGCAGCCGATAGCATTCCGTCCAGCTTGTAAATCGCAAAGCGTCCATGTCTTATGTTTCATCAAGCAATTATATTCTTCTTTCATAGCAGAATAACACTCTTCTGCTTCCGGGAACTCCTAGAACTTTTGTAACATATTGGATCTTCTAAATGGCTTGTGTTAAAAGCCCTTTCAATTATGATTCTTGATTAGTGCTGAGATCTTAATCGGTTTTTTATATTATTTGATTCCGCAGTATCTCCACTATCAATGTCTATATTTTTATTATCAGATTGCTTATGCTTAACTTCATCAAAAAACTCTTCGGCTTCTAAAAATTCATCTTTATCATTGTTTTGTTTGTTGTGATTTTCTAAATTAACTTTTGGTATGTCAATTACATTTTCCTTTCTATCTGATTTTATCTTTATGTTATCTTATCCGGTACAGGGAATTCATTTTCAGGTGATGAGAGCTCGCTGTAATTATTTTTATTTTCCGTATTTTTTATAAAACGTCACGGCTCTTAACAACCTTCCAAGACCCTCTTTGCCACAAGCGGTATGATTTTGATTCTTCTGAGTATCCTATTAGAACATATTCTTCGCTCTTGAGATCTAATTTTAGCCTATTCGGGGATTTATTTAACACGAAAGCTCTACACCCTATTTCGCGCAAGTGACTAATTATTGGAATTCTTCCAGTCCATCTTTGTTCCGGTGTTTAATTTAAATTAAGGTTTGTTGGGCATCGGTTCCGAATATAAGCTGCCGTATTGACAAGTTCCGCCCACAAAAATTTCGGCAAAATGAGCTTCCAATAAGAAACATCGAGTCATTTCCACTAAGGTTCTGTTGAAGCGCTCAGTAACTCCGTTTTGTTGAGGTGTATACTCTGCACTTAACTGACGTTGTATAACATGCTCTGTTAAAAAATCACTCCTCAATATTTTAATCCGTCTATTAGTTTCATTTTCTACTTGATTTTTAAATTTTGTAATGACATCCAAATAATCACTTTTCCGTTGTAAAAAATAAACAAATGTTTTCCTAGGCCAGTCATCAGTAAACGTAACGAAATAAATGCATTTACTTATTGATTCAGTTTTGAATGGCCCACAAAGATCAGCGTGGACAATTTCTAATATTGCTCTTGAAGACTTTTCACTTTTGGCCGAAAACGGTAGCCTAGTTTGCTTTCCTGTCAAGCAGGTTACACAATTAATTAATGAAGTGTCAAAATTCGGCAGGCCCTGAACCATTTGCTTTTCTTTTAGTTTGCGAAGGGATGACATATTTAGGTGTCCATATCGCTTATGCCAAAGTTCAAATGAATTATCTTTTATTATGGCAGCATTACATTTTTCGTTTTTATGCACATCGCCGAAATTCTGCATATTTATCACAAACAAATTCTTGTGCTTCGTAGCCTCAAGTAAAATACTTCCCCTTTTTAAAATCAATCCATGTTCTCCATCTAAAACAACATTACATCCATTATCCGCCGCTTTGCTTGCGGAAATGAGATTGCTTCTAAGCTTGGGTATGAAGAATGTTTGAAAAAGACAAATAGTTTTGGGTTTACCACATACTGTTATGTCTAACTTTACAGTTCCTATACCCTTAATTTTGGTATATTCATTGTTAGCCACTTGAACTTCCCCGCTATATTTTGTGTCTATGCTAACAAAAGCATCCTTCGAACAACACATATGAGACGTTGCACCACTATCAATGTACAATGGGTTCGCTCTTTTACATTTTGAGAAACTTCTTTGACTGGTTTGTCTCTTATACGTAGTAATTCCAATGCTATAAAACCTTCTTCATATGAACCACCGTTTTGAGCAAAATGTGTTCTGTTCCTATTTAATACTACTCGACAGTCTTTTTTCATATGTCCCTTTCGACTACATCGGTGACAATTTAATTGAAAAAGTGACTTACCTTCGTTCCTTTTCAATATTCTTATGATGAAATTTTACTTTGAAAACGTCATCTTTAATTTCTTCGTTTTCCTTCTTCTTGTCGCTGATTTCTTACAATAAGAGCCCGACCTCCAGTGTAGGGAAGTCATTAGCTGCATCAAAAGCGGCTTGCAAATATTTGTACGACTCCGGCAAGCTATCTAACAGCAACACAGCTAACAGGTCAGCACCCAATTTGGCATTCATCTCGTGCAAACGCGTGACAATTAAATTAAAATTAATTATGTGTTGTTCCATATTTTGATGTTCATGCATTTTGTAATTAATTTACTTACGGAATTCCTCGATTTTGGTACGTGTTCCTTTACGATTATACGTCGCCTCCAAAAAATCCCAAATACCCTTCGATGTCTCTATTCCATGCACAAGAGATACTTGTTCCGGCTCCAGTGATATTATGATTTCACTTCTAGCATCCAAATCCTTATCATTCCATTCTGCTAACTTCCCTGCATCAACCGGTTTTTCCACATCGCCTTTCACAAATTTCAGAACACGATTTTTGTGGAGAACAGCCTCCATTTGGTGTTTCCACGTAAAAAAATGATCACCATTCCTGGATCGTTGGAAGGTTTAAAATCGAAAGGACAAAGTTTTAATCCGTAATTCAAAAAGTATACAAATGACATTGAAGAGAGTGAGACAAAAGATATGATATTATTGTTATAGATTTCAAAAATAGGTGTCACTAAAGAAGCATTTAATTAAGTTAATCATTAAGGTCATAATATAATAGTTATTGTTTTATTATTGTTTAAACAGCAACCGTTTGCCTTGTATTCTTTGCAATCATGAATCAAAACCAGCTGGCAATGAATCGTGTCAGCTTTACTTTTCCATCCACAAAGATTTAAAACAAATTCTTTGCCTTAACGAAGATGGGACAGATTAAGCCAAAAGGATCAAACAATCTAATAACCAAAGAAAGAATTGTGCCCTTAGAAAGTCTGCTAGGTAGAAAAGTATCGCCATAGGAGTATTGCAATATATTTTGTTTTGGAAACAAGCAATTCCTAAAGTTTTCATGGTTCCTTATGTGACGGTGTTGAGACTGTAAGTCTTGAGTTCCACATTTGGATCGTCTCTCCATAGAATAAGTTGATATTTCCTATCATCTGCATCCATTTCGATTTGACGATACATCTTTTTCATGTCAGCTGTTAAAACAAACCTGTGACACCTAAATCGAAGAACAACCATGTATATTTCCTTCTGAATTGTTGGTCCTATCATCAGAATATTACGAGTATTAAGCGATAGATAAAAATCAGATCACGATGCATTGAAGCGTAAGCGATCTAGCTAATTAATGACATGTAGCCCAGGTCCAAATACTCCCTCATAAATCTTGAATATTCGACTTTCTGGTCGGACTCTTCCTCAGTTTTGCTTCCAAGATCAAAAACCTCTCTATGGATAATTTCAGAGAGCTACCAAGTTTTAGAGGACTGTCACCGAATGAAAGTTTCACCCTGAATCTTCCTCCATCTACTACCTTTAGATTTTCGGCAAAATGTTATTCGCAAATAATTATTTGCTCAGGAGAATGAATAAGTTAATTGGGAATCTCTTCAAGTTTTCAAAAGGTTGGAATCAACTTCTCGTGGCTGATACCTAGACATCGCGATGAATTCAGTACGAACTTACTTGAATGCTGATATGATCCATGGGCGCTGTAAGCTCCTAATACCACCCAACCCAAAAGAGTATGTTAAAATACGGGGAAGTTTGAATTTAATTTAATTTGTCTTTTTTCAATTAGCATGTTGATTTGTTGGGGCTATTAAAATAAAGGAACAGCTTAGTGAATGCCACTAGGTATTTTTTAATCCTTTATTTGCGCACGATGCTGAGGTTGAAAATCTGTGGTTAAATGAGCAATCCAAAACTTCATGCTTTCCTGGAAGTTTTCAATCTTTTATCTGACTGTCGTTCTGGATTTCCAATGAATTTTTGCACAAATATTTCCGAGCCACTAATACCAATTTGGCTACTCGTTGACTTAAGTAGGAGACTATTCACCAACGCCTCAGTAATCAAATTAATCTGCGAACCTGTTTCTAGTAGAACGCTGGCTAACACAAATCATCCCGTACGATTCTTGACTTCTAAGACTATTGTACCCATAATGACCTGTGATTCAGTATCGGCGTCAATAGCGTTATGCTAGGATGTTCTCGAATTTTCATTCATCGCAGAGGAGTTCGAAGGTTCACCGTGAGTACCAGATATATTGTATCTATGCAGTAGTAGATGATGAGGCACAGAGCAAACATCACAATAGCGTTATACAAGGACGTTCTCTAATTTCCATTCATCGCAGAGGAGTTCGAAAGTCAACCCTGAGTACGAGATACATAGTATCTATGCAGTTGTAGATGATGAGGAGCAGATTAGTTTCTTACTCGATGCCCCTATTCTAAAGAATTAATGCACCTTTGCCTGTACACTGCAATATAGATCCTCTTAATCACCACGGCAAATATCGGATGGCAACAGTTCTTTGATAGTTAAGAGCTTGCTTAAAGTTTGGATTCTTTATACGAAAAACCCTTCCTTTTGTAGGCGCCCTACTTGTCTTTAACAATTTCAACGGTTTTTCTGTTTCCTTCATCGCTGTAGATTTTTTTGTATGAAAATGTTCCTCTCTCTGCAACGAATCAGCTGAATCAGAATTTCTAAAAGCTTGGTTATTCGTAGTTTTTATTAAATACTGTGTCATGTATACGTACGTGCATGTACTCCTAAAGCTCCTTACACCATTGCGAGGTCTTATGAATACGAACAAGAACCACCTTTTAATGATGTACGTGTGTGTTTAATGCGCTAATGTGAAGCCAACGCATTCAGACAAACAAAAGCAGGCGAACTCTGTCTTCCTTATGGGACGATGGTCATGCAAAGTATTTACTAACTTTTGTAGGGTGAGGTTTCGTCATAAGCATCAAACCAATGTTAACTTTAACGAACTCTATCAACCTGATATGAAGAAATGGTTCAGCGGAGTGTAAAAGTTACCGACGAAAACGGTCAAATTATGCGAACTGTGGCAGGTTTGCAATTAAGTGAGGACAATTCGAAAGCAAATTTATTTTTCGAACGACGATAAGCTTGGTATGCGACGATAATTGCAAATGAATTCTACTCAACGTCAGGACTTCCCTCGAGTCAACGAGCAATGGGTCAAATCGGATACGTATGAAGCGAATCTCGAATTCCGGTATACGATTTAAGCCATTGGTTTAACTTAAACAAAGTGTAAGCGCAGTGATGGTGATTGAAATTAATTTATTTTATATTTCTATGTACATAGGTACATATGTATATGTGTACACAATTTCATTGTTAAATCTTCTCTTTAAAATTCAACCAACGCAAACGAGACTGTATATTTTTCAAATGACTTTTCTCTCGAAACGACTTTGGCGGTCTGTCTAACAATGTTGTATGCGCTTTCTAATTGACATTCTTTCCTTTCTCAGGATCATATTTCGTACGAAAATTTGACAGCTAAGCATCTATTAAATTCAATAATTCAAAAGCTATTTTTTTTTTTGCGAAAAAGGAGTAATATCTTTCAAAAACATTTATATTAGAAGGAAACACATACATTTGATTATCACAATCATCCAAAGTGCTTTAACTGTGGATTTGAGCCTTTTTCTTGCGAGGTGAATTCCAGAAAGCTTGTGTGTGGGAACAAATTGCCGTAAAAAAATTAAATTCGGTTCGAAAATTTGTTAAAGTAATTGTTGAGTTAAAATGTCGAGTTTGGAAATAGTTGGTCGTGAAGTGTTTAGAAATTTTGATTTAAACAAAATCGTTCTTTAAAAAATGTAAGCAAAGCACTTGTGGAACATAAAGAAATTGTTGTGTTGTTTTTTTTCCTTTCAACACTTAGTGAAAAGCGTAGAATAGAAAGTTGTGTTTTAATATAAAGTTAAACAAGACAATATCCGAGACAGTGAAGTGCAACTGAAAATTTTCATAGACTGAACCCCACTTTTTGCTTACATTTTTTAAAGCACGAAATTTCTAAACACTTTACAAGCACTTATTTCACAACTTACATATTTGTTTTCGACATTTTACTTCAACACAACAACAATAACTTTACCAATTTTTCCAATTTTAATCCGCATCGAATTAAAGGTTTTCACAAAAACGCAGAAGACAAAATCAAAACAAATGACAACATGAACTGACAGATTGACACGTTTTCAAACTCCTATTATGGGCAACTTGTCCATTTGAAGTAACGTAAAGAAACTTTTCGCCCAGTTCTGACAGTAGCTTCAGTTTACTTTCGCCTATTATGGTTGAGCCTTAAGTTTTGCCTTCTAACAATCGCGTGGATAGTAGCCCTCTGTGTACTCCTAATTATGCTGATATCAACTACGCAGGCTAGTTGTTGCGCAGACGTTTGAAAGGTTTTGCTCCCTTGTAAGTTTCTCACAACTCTATTAAGTATGGTGCTAAAGTAGTCAGATGACTGCGCTTCTTCTTGTCCTTTTTTGACATTAAAGGGCGGGTAAAGTCGTAACCAACTCTGACAGAGCAGTGTCACTCTGCACAAGTGAACGATTTTGGCAGATATGCCAAAACAAACATGACTGCATATACAAAAAATTGTGTGGGCGGAAGGTCGAAAATATATCCCCTCCGAGATACAAAAGTTGTAAGTAAAGTCTAAGGCTTCCCTGTTTTGACTCTTTTTGAAAATAACACTTTTTAACTTAGGCGCGTATGATAACAAATGGGGTATTATTGAGCTATTAGTCAGTAGCTTAACTGCTTCAAAGTAAAAGTAACCTTAAAAGTTCAAAATAAATTGTTGTTATATTGTATAAAATAAATTAACGAAAACAATGCGTTTTACACAGAACAAACAAGAATAAACCGCCGGGCTTTTAAAAATGACATATCAACTGAAAAGGACATGAATGAAAGCAAGATGACCTCATCTGTCATCCAGGTGACATTCAAACATATTGTATTTTTTTTTTTAATTTTTCAAAATTCATATAGTTTAAGCATATCAACAAGGAGTTAATGGCGATGATGCCACATTCAAATATAATTACATTATGTGGGGTGTTCAATGAAGGATAGCTGTTTCTAAAGACTAAGGAAAACAACAGATTAAGGCAGATAAAAACAAAAAATATCATAAAAAAAATATACAAATATATTGCAAAAATATACATTTAGTATACATATACATATAAGTAACAACTGAAGGTAACAAAATTCAAGAAGAAAGAATAAAAGAGATTCAAAACGTTGAAATTTAATAAAGGATGTTTTTTTCAATCCAACAAATCATTAACATTTTGCTTTAATATTGTGCCAAAATTATTTTAACTAATCACACAGTGGAGTAAATTTTCAAGTTGTTACATATCGAAGCCAAGAAGCCAATGTTTAGTTTTTCTTAAGAATGAGTACAAATTTCCTACGATACGAATTTCGATTGGAAGCGAATTAAACAATTTATATGAAACGATGGAGTACAAGTTTCTGAAGCTTGTAGTCTGGAATGATGGAACTGTAACAACGACCAACATTAGCAGCATTTCTCCCCCTCATCAACTGGTACCAATTATCTACCCGTTACATTTATCCAAATATTAAATAGATGTTCAAATTTTTGTGAAACAAAAATTTTTTCTTTTAATATTAAGAATTTAATGTTACGAGTAATTTCTGATATTTTGAACATGAATTCCAGAATATTAAAATATTTGTCAGGGATCTATAGGCTGAAGATATTGAAAAGATTATCCACATCTCTATAGGATTCTTTGTTACCTGGAAACCTTCAAATACACATCGCTCCTTAGAAAGAACACCATTATAACTCCAAAAACATCATTCTCCAGACAACGTAATTTAAACTTTGCATTGCAGTTTATGTAATACGACGAAATTTAATTTTCTAGATTCTGTTTACTTACAAAAAAATTGTAAAAACCGCATAGTTTCAAATGTCACGTTATTAAGATTGAGGCATATTTGAAATGCGTCATAAGTCGAAATATGACTTTTTTCCACAATTAAATTATTTGTTTCCGAAGCACACTCATGTCTTAAGGGAAAAACCTTTTAGTTTTTTTGTTCATTAAAACAAATTAATGTTTTTTTCAATTAAAAGGAAAATGTTAGTATTTTTATAATAAGTACTTAGCTACTCGTATACCATATTAAAAAAGTTAGCATATATGTATAAGAACACTTATTTTTTATTTTGCTTATAGAAGAGCTGTTGGATATACAATATTTTTTGTTTTTCCGTCTGGTGCATATACGAATAAATCAGAAGGTTTTCCGACGCATGAACAGGCGACATATACATGTGTATATGAGAAAAACACGGACTTTCTAAATTCAGGCCACACACTTGTAAAGATTGTCCTTGTGCTTTGTTGATGGTCATTGCATAGGCGAGTCGCACCGGAAACTGCAAACGTTTGAATTCGATTGGTAAATCTGTTGGAATCATTGGAATGCGAGGCAATAGTTCATCTTCTCCTTCGAATTTTCCATTTAAAATAGTAGCTTCGACGATATTGGCCATCATTTTTTTCACTGATGGCCTAGTACCATTGCAAAATCGTGGCGCATTAATGTTTCGAAGAAAAATGATAAGCACGCCAATTTTCAATGTTAGAACGTGCGGAGGCATGCCAGGTAAATCAAGTGAATACAAGAACTCAGTTGGATAGTTGAACACTTCGTCTTGATTCATCACAGTATCGATGGATTTATACGTTTTCGCTTCGCCTGCTATTTCGCATTGAATAGTGAAATTAATGGAGTTATCATCGTTGTTTTTGGCCGCTAATATAGCACGTTCACTTGTAATTTCTTGCGATATCTGGGAAAATTTGGTGTACTAGCTCGTCTGTAGTTGCTGCGAATATACAGCAATCTGGTGGCAATGTGATACATTGTCTGGCTTGATCGATAGTCATTATACCATTTCCAATATCCAACAATTGTTTTGCAAAACGTCTAGCGGATCCATTATTTTGCAATTTTATACGCATATTGGTTTGTAAGCTTAGTTTATGCACATGTCGCCATAAAACGGATGATTTGAAACATGCATTAAGCTCGTCAGCCGGTGTGGAGTAACTGATACAGTTTGTCGAAAGTCACCAGACAATAAAATGAGCGCATCACCGAAAAGTCGTTCGTTTCCTCTTAAGTCTTTTAGAGTGCGATGCAGCGCTTCCAATGATTTTTTGTGTGCCATTGTACATTCATCCATATGATGATTTGGCATTGTTGAGTACTTTACCCATTCCAGAATTTTTGGGTATATTGCATGTTGGTGTCTCAACGGTTTGCATGTTTAACGGCAATTTTAGTGCAAAATGCGCTGTTCAACCACAATCCAAAAGTGTTGCCGCAATTCCAGATGAAGCGATAGCCACTGCGATTTTATTTCGGGATAGTATGGTGGCCAATATAAAAAATTTTTGAAATGTTTTGCCTTTGCCAATCCACCGCCTCGTCTTATAATTACATCCATAATCGTGTCATACACTATCCGTTGTTCTGGAATCAACTTCGGAATATTAGTTTGGACGAACGTATCCAAATCTCCGACATTAAAAAATGTGTTTCTCGTTGTAAATTGCGATCGAAAAGGTTGTCCGCAGGTCGGTTCGGCGCAAGCATTCCTAAATGGACCAATGCTTTGTTAGCGATTGCAACCCATATTCTCAATCAAAACCAATGCCTCATTATAAACGTCTGGTGTGAATTGAATGTCCGGATTTTGATTTGTGGTACGCAATCGGTATAGGATGTCTTCACTCATGTAGTCTTTATTTTTTTCCCACAAATTTTTAGGGTTGAATCGAGAGCATGTTGTCAATATGATAGCAAATAATGTACGTATTAGCTTTGGTCGAACAGTATTCGATGCATCAACGAGTGAAATGCCCCAATGTGCATCATTTTCAAGAAGATTTAACTCTTGGCAAGCCTCACGATAAGTGGCGCACACTCGACCGTTAACTGCTTTCAATTCTTGGAAGGATGCGGGGTCACGTACACTGATAAGCAGTAATCGCAAGTTAAAGCATTCTTCATTGTTTAGGTGAACAGTGTACAGACGGCCTAGTGCGTCGGTCGAATACAAATTGGAATGTCCTTTAACTGCTTGACCTTGCTTGCGACGTTGAAACTTTTTCGCTGACGCATTCCATGTAAAACATGACGGTACTTCGGAGTAAAGGAACATTCTCGCAAACGTAGCTTCCGTGCATAATGCAAAAAATGCAGTTAAAGGTGTTGGCGGCGGTGTAAATTTTCTTACTTGTAAACCTTCTTTTGTGAAATAGACGCGCTGTCCATTTTCAAAGTGCACTGCCAAATGAACAACTGTTGGATGTCGTTCATGGATTGGAAATGATAAAATACCCCATACTGCCATACACGCTACTAATGTAGCGTCCTAGTTGATATTGATTGATTTCATCGATAGGAGCAGTGACGTTTTCAGCTCCAAAAACCGCCATGTCGCTTCCTTTGTTGACATATTTGCAAATGTACTTGACCGACTTGACAGAATTGCTATACTCGACATTGATATGTGCCTTAAATGTCTTTGGCAATAGCGGCGAATACAGCACACCCAACGATTATCGACTTCAAGATCATTGTTTCGCACTTTCAAAATGATGGATTTGCCACCATCTTTAGTCGATCGTCGACGGTAGAGTGGATATCCGTCGTTTCCAGTAACAGTTTCCGCGACTAAATCTCTTGGGTACCGTCTTGTACATTTCTCATCAGACGTGCATGGCGAAACATTATTCAGTAAGCCAGATGGACCGTGAATCAAATTTTTGGGAACGACTTCAAATAATCCTGGATCGACTTCGGCATTTGGTATTTCTGCTGAATTAACTCGGTCAATTTGATTTGGCGAGAATTTTTCGATTGAGTACATCCAACAGCGTGTCTTCCCAAAAACATGATGCTTGACCATGAAATCCATCAAAGCTTTCAATATCTGTTTGAAGACCCGGGCCGTGATTTCATGACGATCTGAAGGTGACTGTCCGTTAACAAAAGTTCTTTAATTTCATCCCATGCAGTATTGCACGTGAACGTTATGAATAAGTCAGGTCAGTCATATGAGCAAACTTATGTCATCGCATCTTGCGCGTATTCGTGCATGTGCCGTGTACTTTCTGTGAATGTAGATAGAAGTACGACCATTTTGCCTAATTCATTGGGATTGCCGTTGTCATCTCTAACGACTGCATCGCGTAAATGGATGTACTCTTTCGAGCGCAGCGTAGTTTGATTCGATCGACATTTCAGGATATGATTATCAGCATTTTCACGTATCATTAACCGATACGAATAGTATAGTAGTTCATAGCGCTGTCTTTCTTATTCAATTCTACATCGGTAAGCGGGTTTCTCATTCTGATTCCGAAATGATACCCATCTTCTCTTTGCCAAAATAGAACTGGATATTGCAATCCGTCGTATGAGCGATCGTTTCTGGGACTCGTTGGACCTTACCATTTCTGCGATGGAGAATAATATCGCATGACTCGAGTTCTTGGGCAACTTGCTGTTTCATCAATCGTTGGAGCATTATACTACCTTGATCAGAAAGATCCCGGAATAACCACCGTGTGGCGCTCGCATTGTTTTGATTTGAGTTCTGTTATTCTTGTTAAGTTGGTACGTCTGTTGTTGATTTTGACTCTAAATCTTAGCATCATAACTTGACATTTGCAAAAGTTACGTATCAAAGAGTACATCAATCTCTGTGTGTTGGCGATTTTTTACAATTTTTGAAATGAATTTAAATTTGCAACAACGAACTTGTATTAAATTTTGCATAAAAAATGGATTCATTGGTGGTATTATCTTGCATGTTGGCCAACGGGTGCCTTAACTGCAGGAATTACAACTTTGTAATCGTCAGCTGGCATTCGTTCAAGGGCAGCTCTGAACAGTTGAATCAATTCGTTGTGTTGGTCGAATAAAGTTTGCAGTTTAGCGACAATTTCTCTTCTCGTGTCCCTATTGAATCGACAACGTTGTTCGATGAAATAAATCTGAAGAAATTTGTGATCTGCGTCTGGAAGTGGTAGTAAAATTTGGTATTGCACTTTGCAGATTGGCATGTATAATATTTGTTGCGCGGAAAGATGTCATTTGGAAACACGAATTGTACTTCCGAATGTTTCCCAAGAAATGTTTCGATTGGCTTGTGTTACCTGATACCAATGTCGATAATGGATCAGGCGGTGGATGAAACTCTGACAATTTAACTTTCCCAGCCGCGCAGCACATTCCATGTCTTTCACTCTTAAATTTTAGTGCTTTACAATTCACGCATAATTTGTTCATTTTCCCAAGAACATGAGACTGTTATCATAATTTTGATCATAATGGAAAGCAGCCAGCTCCAATAATGGCATCCATGAATCATTCAGTGTTCGTCTGATCGTTGGGCCTCGAGTCTTTGTTTCAGACGAAGGGGCTTCAACTGTGCGTGATCTATGAACTTCAAGTCTTTGCTCACGTCGCTCGCTGGTTTCAGATGAACGGGTTTCAACTGTGCGTGATCGTTGAACTTCAAGTCCTTGCTCACGCCACTCACTTTTTTTTCAGACGAACGGGCTTCAACTATGCGTGATCGTTGAACTTCAAGTCTTTGCCCACGTTGCTCGCTTGTTTCAGATGAACGGACTTCAACTGTGCGTAATCGTTGGGCTTCGAGTCTTTGCTCACGTTGTTCGTCAGATTCTGAGGTGTATTTCTATCAATCGCTGCTCGTTTGGAGGCATATTTTATAAGAATAAATCGTAATCTAAAATGCCACCGTTTTCAATACAAAAAATTAGTATTATTCTAAAGCCATTGAAAGAAACTTTGTTGACGAATTTTATCAGCAAATCGGTTGAAAGCAACTGAAAGAAATAAAAAAATTGGCATTGGATGCAATTAAAATTTAATTTAACTCCATTGGTGATGCAATGTAGGAAAACTCCATGAAAATCTCACCAAAAAAATGCACCAAAAGTAGATGAAAAGTATATCCGATACGTGTATTCATAAACCGAATCGACTGTCACTGTTGTCAATAATAATGTTTTCCAATCAATCAAAAAAAAAAAATACAAAAAATTCAATATTCAAAAACAGAGCAAAGCACTTATGATTCAACCATAGAAACGTATCCTACAAAAATTGCAGTTGCCGTATAAAAACATATTAGTTATTTGCACTAACTCACTAACTCGCACTCGAACTTCTGATATGAAATGAATCCTTTTACTCAATCTTCAACTTCAATTAGCGGAGGTGCTTGTCTAGGATTCTTTTTATCTATTCTAATTACTAACCTAATGATCGGGTTATCCAACTCACGACCGGAAACTACTCATAAATACCCTTTTCATGTCATCACAGTGCCGATATCACATTGAAAGCAATTAGCAGTGCCCGAGATATGGTTTTCGGGTCATTATATTTGCACACTTGCTATAATAACAATAAAAAATCAAACTTCTCAAGGATACATTTTTATCATCCAAAATACTATCATCTATGTTTATGTGTGTCTATTTGGCATGGTCCGATGTAAGATATACATTACAATTTGAATTTAAATCCGCTTTGAGCACTGATTGCCCGAGATACGGGTCTGTGGTTAATGTGGGAAAACTAAATGAAAAACTCACAAAATCTGAATCGAGTTATTCCTTTTGATAATTAAATCAAGTTTTAAGTACACTGAATAGAAGATTTCGAGTACTTTCGCTATATATTTCGTCACTCGGGCTTACAATCGGAAAAATGCCTTCACCAAAATTATAGCTTTCAATATTTCCAACAATTTTTCCCTTCATTACTACTTAATTTTTGCAAAAATACGAGTATATCAAAATAAAAACATTTTCGATTGTAACTCATCAATCATGTGTCCGGTCAATATAATTGTAACTATTTATAAAGTTTTGCATGAAACAAAAAAAAATGGTACCAAAACCTTTTCCACAGAATTATGAACAAAGTTGCCAAAGTTGCTCTATCTCTTTCCATTTAAGAGTCTATTAAGGGCAAACAAACAAACAAACATTGATTTTTATATATAGAGATTATGAAAAATAACGACACAAGTTTGCTTTTCAGTTCAAAAAATTACGAAACACATGCAAGCTGAACGAGTTGTCTTCCACGTGCATGCATTTGTAGATATTATTCAAAAAACGCTATTCCTTTTTGTGAAAAAAGTGACATAAACTGAAAAAACTCCAAAGAATTTATGAATAATGTAATATTATTTGCAGCAGGAACGTCATATCATGACAAAGTCAAAAAAATATTTCTTAAAGACCAACACTTTTCTATCAATAAGGTCACAAGACAAAATAATTCTATTAAAAAGTTGTTCTTTTAATTAAAGGCTTCCATATTTTGAAGTAATTCGTTTGCAAATCTATTATATTTTTTGTTCTATAATGTCATAACACAAAATAAAACGTTTTAAACTTGAAAAACTAGTAATACACATATTGAACTAACGTGGAATAGAAAACAGTTTTATTACAAAATCTGGCAATTTTTAAAAAATAAATGAATAGTTTTCACATCAAAGGTCACTGCGTAAATGAGAATAAAACTGTATTTCTGTATAAAAAATGTGTTTGAACTGTATCATTAAGTAAAAATTGTTGGTTTTTGAGATATGACGGTGTTCTTTGTAATGAGCGACATTTGCACAAAGTTTTAATAGTTCATTAAGTACAATCATAACACAAAAGCATTAGCATTTAAATCTTAGCCAAATTTTCTTTTATTTAAAAAAAAGCTCTGACTCCACTTATTGTTTTGCCAAGCCATCGGCGGTCTCCTTATGCACCCTGAAATGCTCCCGAAACTAAGGAGAGAAATGATTAATGTTTTGTTAAATATACATATATCATAAAGATATAACATCTCCGTAATTCGCAGTTGCGTCCATAAAATTTGTTGCCCCCGATTTTTGCGAACTTTGCTTCCTAAGACGTTCATAAGAATTGAATGAAGATGACGACGATGAGGACTCTTGTAACATCTTTATTATTTCTTTTCCATCTCTTTTTTAATAAACCTAAATTTGCTCAAAATCGATTTAAAAGCGAAAATATAATTTTCTCAAACATTCTTGTATTTTTGAAACTTCAGAATTTAATTCTACGTTTCGTTTCCAGATGTAGTGGTGGACTCTGAAATGAAGTAAGGAGTGAAAAATGTAAAAACCTAAAAAAGTGTCAATGAAACTTCTTTTATCATTGCTCTAGAGTGCAAAAAGAGTGCTTTTTCGTGCAATTGAAAACTCCATAAGTAAGCGGCCATGACTTGACTACAGTTTTTCGTTTCACTAGAACTCATCGCAAGATTTCACCATTCAAACGTTGATTTTCGATGATCCTCTTGAGGATTCTCTTTTCTGCACCGATCAGACGTTCCGAACTTCCACCTTATTCTTCCTGCTACGGAACTAGTGCATGTTCCCCTGCATAACAATAGGAGAATCTAAGATACGCCACAACCACTACGGCTTCCTCACAAATGTCCACAAACACATTTAGCTACCTTTCGTTGACATATTGGAAATTACACTTTTGTGAGCAATTAATCAACAGTGTCAACCCAGCCAATGTCTTTTTGGAGGAGTACTTTAATTTTTATCAGATAAAACGACAGAAAACCTAAAGGATCAATGAAAGGCATTAAGATTTTGAGTAACTCACATTTCGTCGGCAATCTGGGACGGAAACGTGAAAGCGTCATCACACGACAACTACCATAACCTCGGCAGTGTTTATTCTTTGCCGCAGTCTATTGTCCGACCTTAACTTTTGACTGACTGTCCAACGACTTTCTCAGAATTCCTTATCCAGCCGCTCATACGAAACCTAGACTTGCAATGTATATCTCGTACTTCAGCAGCCAGTTGTACAGCCTCTTCAGTCATGTCCACGCTGTAAAAAAAACCGTCCATTTGATGGTGCTTCAAAATGCTTTCCACCACCGGTGGGTACTTCTCGAAAAAGTCTGTATCGTTAATGTCCTCGACATATAGTGCTATGTTCAGAGAACAAGAAGCTCCGAAAATAAGTACTCTTATTTACGAGTTTGTTTAATTTTCGTTTTCGAGTGTCCTTCCCGCGTTACCAAATACTACCTTTCCAATTTTATTTTCCAATTCTTCAACATATCCTAAACGATACGCAATATTCCTCTCCAAATCCTTTCGAATCAATAAATTGCAATATCTTTTTATATGCGGCGTGACCACATGCATTATAAATATTTACATACCTATAGTATTGTATATATAGTTCACTATTACACAGCGCATGAGCCAAATGCGCATCTTTTCGTTATTTTTTTTTGCACTGTCATTCGGTGATGCGCGCATTATCACACGAAGTCTTTTTCGCATTCCTAAGCTCATTTGTCCATTTAAATTCGTCCGCATTAAGGAAAAAAACTGCGCTCCCAAAACCAGACGAAGAGATTATGAAGCAAATTCGAAAAACAAAGAAGGAGAAAAGTAAATGTCAAAAAGACGCAAGGAAAACCTTATCCACATGCACTCATTTGAATTTCTCGAAAAATGCGCCGTGTAATATACGAGTATAAGAAAATTTATTTCAAAATCGTCTTGAATCAATTGCGTTTGTTTGAGATAAATATTGCCTAATACTTCTAACAAGAGAACACCCAACATCGTGTATTTAAATTTCTCAAACATTACACGTAAGCAAGCTGTAATGAAGAAAATGCGGGAGAAGAAATAAAGTTCCATTGTCTGGTTCTCATCACAACAACAACAACTTAAGCTATGCTTAATAATAATTTAATTTTGAACTCTCCTTCCAGTAGTAATAGAAGTATTCAATTAACGATAATCTGAAATGTTTTTGTGTAGACCATCAAGTCGATGATATATCTGCTGGTTTCTCTATTATACACCAACATATACGTAGTATGAAAACTAATTTGAATGCATTTGTCTCTCATCTCACATCTTTGAATCATTTTCCTGATCTTATTTTCCCTTCTGAAATTTGGATTTTTGAGGAAGAGAGGTCTGAATTTGATATCATTCCAAATTTTTCATCCTATGCGCATTGTAACGATTCTTATGCAGCTGGTGGAGTTGCGGTATATTTTAGAAATTCTTTAAGAGAGTGTGCTCCTCCAGTTTGGGAGCTGTGCCGCCGAGGTAATTGCACGGCCATTTAAAAAAAGCATAAGTTACGAAGGATCAACAAGCCTCGGATATGGACGGATCTACTGTTGACAACCCTCGCAAACGATTTAAGGACAATGAGCTTCGGATATGCACGTGGAATGCCACCAACATCAAGCATCGAAGACCATTGGAAACACTGCCAAAATTCCATCAGAGATGCCGCATCTGATGTGCTGGGTTTCACTCGTCCACCACAACGAAACCCCTGGTTCAACGATGAATGCCGCAGGCACATACAGCTAAGCAAGATGCATACAACGCGGCGCTGCTAAGAAAGACCAGAGCTGCTCATGATCTCTATGAGCGGAAGAGGAGAGACGAACACCGGCTTCTCAGGAGGAAGAAGAAAGAGCATGAGAAGCGGGCGGAAATTGAGAGATGCTACTCCAGGAATGAGGTTCGGAAGTTTTACCAAAGGTAAAAATAACATACCGCGGAAACAAACCCCGATCCGAAGCCTGTAGAGATGAACAAGGGAACATCGTAGTAGAATCGCAGTCGATGCTGAGGATTTGGAAACACCATTTCTGCAGACTGTATAACGGCGATAACGGACCAAATACCGCTGTCAGGCAGAATCAACCGTTCAACTTGGACGATGATGACCAATAATTCCGTCCACCCGACCTGGATGAAGTGAAGATAGTTATATTGAAGCTGAAGTCCAACAAAGCTGCTGGAGCGGATGGCCTGACTGCCGAGCTCTTCAAAGCGGCAGGCGACGACTTGGTAAGGAGCATACATCAACTCATCTGTAAAATATGGTCGGACGAAAGTATGCCCGATGAATGGAACCTCAGCATTTTTTGTCCGATTCCCAAGAAAGGAGTCCCTCTGAACTGCGCCAACTACAGAGGCATCAGCCTCCTTAACATCGCATATAAGATCTTATCCGCCGTATTGTGTGAACGCCTGAAACCGATTGTCAACAACCTGATAGGTCCATATCAGTGTGGCTTCCGGCCAGGAAAGTCCACCATCGACCAGATATTCACACTACGGCAGATCTTAGAGAAGACCCATGAGCTTCAGATCGATACACAGTACCTATTCATCGATTTTAAGGCCGCGTATGACGGCATCTATAACTCGTCCGTCTGTGCAGGATGACGATGGAGAATGCACGCTGCTCCATCAAGGTCGGTAAAGAACTCACCGAGACCTTTGATGTCCGGAAAGGATTTAGACAAGGCGATGCGCTGTCATGCGATTTTTTCAAAATCGTACTTGAAAGAATAGTGCAAAACTCACGAGGAAACACAAGAGGCACTATCTTTCGAAAGTCCGTCCAACTACTCGCATATGCCGACGATATTGACATAATCGGAAGAAAGCAGCGTTATGTCAGTGGCCCTTCCGCGAATATTGAGACGGAAGTGGCGAAAATAGGTTTAGCCCTAAATGAGGGCAAGACCAAGTTTATGCTGTCAAGCAAAAAGGACAACCAACACCGACGCCTCGGGCAGAACGTCACCCTTGACAGATATAACTTTGAGGTAGTTGACGACTTTGTCTACCTAGGCTCCGCTTTAAATACAGACAACGACACCAGAGCTGAGGTCAAGCGAAGAATAACTCTTGCCAACCGCTGTTTCTTTGGGTTTAGAAGTCAATTGAGTAGCAAAGACATCTCTCGGACAACAAAAGTCACCCTTTATGAGACCTTAATAATCCCGGTCCTGCTCTATGGCGCAGAGGCATGGACATTATCAAAAATGGATGACGGTCTGCAATGACGGTGATGGTGAGTGGAGGAGGAGATACAATGACAAACTGTATGGACTGTACAGCGACAGGGACGTAGTCAGAAGAGTGAAGATCCAAAGACTGAGATGGCTGGGTCATGTAGAGCGCATGGACACCAATGCTCCGGTCCGAAAAGTCTTCGAATCCGCTCCCGAGGAAAAGCGCAGTAGAGGAAGGCCAAGACTCAGATGGCGAACGCAAGTGGAAGTGCCAACTTAGCGTGCGAAACTGGAGAAAGCTAGCCAGGGATCGATCTGGCTGGAGAAGCTTGTTGACTGAGACCCAGGTCCACCCCGGACTGTAGCGCCACCTAAAGAAGAAGTTGCGAAGTTTCTGGTATTCACTATTGTTTCATCTGCATTTACAGACTACATAAGTGGGCAATCAAATGCTTTTTGAAAGAATTCACAGAATTTTTAGAACATCAAAGGTCCAAAAACGTAGTATTGTTGGGGGATTTTATTATTAATATCCTCTGTGATACTTCAGATGTCGATTGCTTTTTGTCTACCCTGTATTCGTTTGGTTCTATGTTCGTGGTAAATCGGCCTACGCGTTATAATTCTTGTCTAGGCCATATTTATATAAGACTGCACAGGAACTGTCGAGTGGACTACAAAACAATGGTATATGACTTAAGAATTACTGATCATAGTTTGACATGTATTCAAGTGAATTCTCAAATCACCCGGTTAAGTAAATTCGAAGTCAGAGAATCGGCCAAAATAGATTTTTTCGCTTTAAGAACTCATATAAACTTTGAATTTTGGGATGATGTTTACGCATCTGTTAATCCATTTAATTGTCCATTCATGCATTTAATGTGTTTCTTAATGAATTACAGCACTATATCTGTGGCAAAAAGGAATAACAGCATAAGTAATTTTTTGCAACTTTTCAGGAGGAAAGTTCTAAACTTTGGACTGATGTGGTAAAAAAGCGATAGATGTTAAGCAAACAATTTTGGAACTGAAAGATAGTAAATTAAGCACTTAATTTTTCGTATTTTCCTTTAAAGTATGATGTTTTTTAGCAAAAATCCAACTTATGTTTTTATTCCGTTTTTCAAATTCGATACCTATATTGTTTAAGTGCACTTCTGTCGTTTTTCATATTAGCGATTTAAACATCTTATATGAACAAGTGGAAGTATGTCTTTTTTCCTTTTTTCAGTTCAGAGAACCTTATTTGTCAAGTCTTCTTGTGCTTTTCTTACATTAAGACCTTTTTTATCAAGTCAACTTGTATGTCAACTTGTACTTGTTGTGTAAAGGATGATCAACACTGAATAACAGCATAAGTATATTTTTTGTAGGATGAGCATGACTTATGCTATTATTCCGTGTGCATGTTTTGTGGGAAATGACTTACGTTATTATTCATTTGGCTATTACTTTATAACTATTAGAGATATCGACACGAAAAAAATATGGTATATAAACTGAACTGAAGCAAACAAAACTCGCGATTTTACAAACTCTACTTTACTGTTTTCTTTTTTTTCCAAAAGAAAGATTGCTTTTCGCAACTCAACAAAGAAAATTATTCGCACAACCAAAAAAAACCCTTGCTTGACCCTCTGTCTGTGCTGATCGTCCCAAAAGTGACTTCCAGATCTTTTCCTTTCTCCAAGCTCTCGACAGATTCTCACACGCATTCTCAAACTCACCCACACACACATTCATTTGGCTCTAGTGAACCCAACAACGGGGTTTCCAGCTACACAACTAGCAAACTTTGCTAGTGTGTGCCCCCGTGTCCAACTAGGCCTCTCACACATTCCAATTGTTTCCAATTGTTCACTCTCATTCTAAACTCCTCAGACACTGAGTTCTCTCCCGCTTCCAGTGATAACTGGGAACTCCACTGAGCGAGTTTATGAGAGCTTGTGGATACTAGCTATGCCTAGCTATTTCCCTAGACACTGGAATTGCATTGAAAATTGCGAGAAGCAATGTTTCTCTCATTGCTAATCCCCGGTTAATTTTCCCCCATCGAACTAAACAAAATTGCAAAACAACAACAAACGCGAAGGAGAAAGAAAGTTTGATCGAAGGTCAATGGAGTGTTGGGACGAAGGAGGAAGGTTGTGTGGGTATAATCCTAATCTGATTATACCCCGGTCTAGCCATTCTCTAAACCACCGCCCCAAACAAAGCTAAGTATATGTGTCTCTGTGATATATTACCCCTTGTCCCTACTTACTCCGGTGGATCGGCGTTCAGATTTTGGGGGAATGGGGCGACTGACCAATAGCGGGTCATTCCTTACATAATTACGTATTTTTTTTTTTTTTTGTTTTCGTTTCGTTTGTTTGCTTATGTTGTGGCCCCTTCTGCCCGGCTGGTATTTTATGATTTTTGTTTTTAATAGTTTTGTTATTGTTATATTATTGTTGCTGTTTGTTATTGTTGTTTTTATTATTATGTTGTTATTGTTATTATTATTAATGTTTTTATGTTCCCACGTTGGAGGCTGTCTCGTAACTTGGCCGTCCGCCTACAGCCTCAGCTGCTCCCTTGGTGCTCCATCGGTGGGGTGCTGAGTTGAAAGGGGTCGTCGTCCCTTCACCCATCGAACCTGACTTTTACAGCTGGTGCGTCGTTGGGATGTGTTCGATTATGCTGGCTGTCCGCCTACACACCACCGTCGCTCCTCCGTAGCTTCCTCGTTGGGGGTGTAGCTATAAAAGGGATCGTCATCTCTTCCCCCTTAAACATTTTCTGCATCCACATCGATTTCGAGATGCGATGCTGTTTGTCTCCACCTCGATTGTGGGATGTGGAACTCGTGGAGCCTTTGTGCCTAAGGCTGTCGTTGGGGAGTAAGCTCCAGGGATCGTCCTCCCCCACCCATCATCATCGTGTTGGGGTGTCTGGCTTACAAGGACCGTCCGTCCCCACCCGTCGATGACTTTCAGACGTCCTGTCTGATGCTGCCCGTTGCGAGTCTCCCGTCTAGCCTACGGGCTCCGACAACGGTGATCTTGGTGGACCTCCTGTCGCACCCTGGGCTCCTGGTTCGTCGTGAGTCTCCCTACCGTCCTTAGGGCTTCACTGACCGAACCACCTTGTCCTCCTCTGAGGATAACCGCCCGTAAACCTATGTGGGTCCTTTCCGAGGTCTGTGGTCGGTGGGCCAATGGCTGATGGGACCATGGCTGCCCTCCACCTCCGCCAGAGCTCGGTCTTCCCACTCAACGAAAAGAGGGAACGAAGGGAGAAGAACAAGGAAGAGGGTAAACCTTGTTGCGGGAAAATTTACCGCAACAATCTCAATCTCTACTGCAATTTTAATATTTTAAAAATGGTATACAATGGTTTATTTAAATCAAAGTTGCAGTATGGTATCTCTTGCTGGGGTGGCGCTTATTTTAATAAAATAGAGCCTTTGTTATCTTAACAAAAACATGTTCTTAGAATAATGGCTAAAGTCAATCGTAGGACACCTAGTTTCGAGTTGTTCAAATGTTTCGCAATTCTTCCGTTAAGACATCTGTACTGTTATAAAGTTTTAAGAATATTTTTCGAGAGTTCCGGTTTTTACGATGTTAGATTTCATGAAAATCATAATTTGTGCGTCAACACAAGAAACCTCGTAACTACTTCAACTATTTTCAAAGCACACTTTTCACGTTTCTATCTTAATGCCGCTCCTCGACCTTATAATTCTTTACCAGAGAACCTTAGATGTGAGAGGAAGAAAACTGTATTTTTAAATGGTAGTAAAAAATGGATTTTAACTTATGACTATAAGGGCATAGATACATTTTTTAATCCAGCGATATATGTAAATTATTATGGTTTTACTTTTTTTTTTCTTTTTATTCCTTAAACTAGATTTTCGCATTGTATTCGTATTATCTCCATCAATAGTTTTTTTTTATTATTGTTTAACCTACAATTTTGGAATTTATAGTACTTTCGCCACTTGCCATAGGCAACAGATTGTATATAGCTATTTCTTAGTTAAATAAGTAATTGAAGTATTTTAATTTTTTAATTTATAATTAATGTTTAATTTATAATTTATCAAGAAATAAAGAATAAATTAAAAAAAAAAAATAAGTATATATAAATTTTATAAATATACATGTATTCAAAAATTGTTAATGTAATAATACAATGTTTTGAATTATTAATAATTATAGCATAGTTAATTTTATATGCAAACAAACAAGAGTACATTATTGTCAAAATATATATTGGAATCTTTAGCAACACATACAAACCAAAAGTAAAATTATGTACAGTATTTTGAAACTGCTATTGAAAACTGAAATATATTTTATGACGTTTTACAACACAAAAGAGAAAAGAGGTTCTATTTTCAACTACAAATTTTTTTATTACAACATTTTAAGAAATTTGTGAGAAATTATTATCAGCTCAACAAACATGTTATTTATTTATTTATTGAATAGCTACAGAATAATTAAAATTACAGAACTCCAGCAAAATATATTTCCACGCCGCACACGTTTGTGGATCCTGAATGCTCCAACGAATTTCGGCGTTAGTTGCGTCAGACAGCACGAAGTTTCGCGGCCATACTAGCTCGTTTTCAAAAGCACACACTCTAAGCGTTGTCTTAATGGCCTCGATAGTTCTGATAATGTGCTGTAAATCTAATTTTTGACTCATAACAGTCAGAGGGTATTTTAAGCTCTCTCCCCCTAAATTGGGCACCGTTGTCACACACGACAACCTTGGGTACGGCGAACAGTACGAAGACATTTTCCTCTAGTTCCCTACAAACTCCTTTCGCAGTGCAGGAAACAAGAAAGAGAATTTCGAAAGATAGTCAACCACAAGTAGAATAAACGTGTAACACCGAGTGGACTTGGGAAGTGGGCCCTTAAGATCTACACAAACCATTTCCCAACACCTTCACAAACCATCAGACCAGCAACTCGCTCATTCACCGGCTTCACTTGTTGGCAAACTTTACAATTTTTAAAATATTTTATTACTTCTGACCGCATCTTCGGCCAGTCGTTCCAAGCTCCTACGTTCGGAAACGTTTTGTGTACGCCCATGTGACCAGCTAACGGGTTATCACGGCACGCCTGTAAAATCCCGAACCTACCTTGCTTTCCTACTTCTACTTTGCCTAGCTTGCCAAACTTGAAGAGTTTGCCCCCCGTCTTTCTGCTTCTATGCTTGTCGGAGGGGACAACTACCATAATAGGTCCACAAGAAGCCAGAAACAGGAGTCTCTGTGATAGTGACGGACGGTAACATTTATCCGACCGCTATACGCCTAGAGCCAGATGGAGAGTCTGCAACCCTCTGCGTAAAACATACAATCCGTACAAGTTGCCGAGAGCCAAACGGACTGCCTGCAACACTCTGCAACAGAACACAAACACAAAGACACAGGGACAAACAAAACACGAGATAGAAACACCAAGAAAAGACAACAATAACTAAAGCACAAACAAAAAAAAATTAGTAAATGTAAAGAATGGGACCCTATCTTCATGTAGTAGGAGAGCCGACCGCCTGATGTTATAAGGCATAAGAAAGAAGGAATTGTTGCATATGAAATGAAAGCTTGCTTGTAGACGTAGGCAGAACGCCCTAGGTTGGCTTAATTTTCCGCCCAGGGATTAAATAAATGTCCCGTTCCGGCACGTTATTTTTTTTCGCAGGCGTAAGAATGAAGAATTAATGAGTAACAATTCAATAGAGGAACTTAAATAGGAAATTAAATAGTATCTATAACTTCGTGCCGTTTGCTAAGAGGTGGCGTAACTTGTATTATTCCATTGGAACACGCGTTGGAAAGCTACTGTCATTGTACGTCATTTCAGTATATGTCATTCATTTGAAGCGTAAACAACAAGAAGAGATCGCAGAATCTTTGGGTGTCACTCAAACAGCCATTTCAAAACGTTTAAAAGCAGCTGGATATATTCAATAGCAAGGAAATTGGGTTCCACATGAACTCAAGCCGAGAGACATCGAAAGGCGGTTTTGCATGTCCAAAATGCTGCTGGAACGCCACAAAAGGAAGTCATTTTTGCATCGGTTTGTTACTGGTGATGAAAAATGGATCCATTACGACAACCTCAAGCGCAAAAAATCATATGTGAAACGCGGCCAACCAGCCAAATCAACGGCATAGTCGAATATCCATGGCGCGAAGGTAATGCTCTGTAGTTGGTGGGATCAGAGAGCACACCCTATTATGAGCTGCTAAAACCGGGTTAAACCATCAATGGACAATGCTATTGAACACAATTAATCCATTTGAAGAGAGCAGTAGCCGAAAAACGCCCGGAATATGGGACCAGACACGAGGCAATAATTTTCCATCATGACAACGCTCGGCCCCACATTGCTATTCCGGTTCTAAGACCCCACCCGTCTTATAGCCCAGATCTTGCCCCTTCTGACTACCATTTGTTCCGGTCGATGCATAACGCCCTCACTGAAAGACGGTTCACATCAGAGCAGAATATCAAAAATTGGCTTGATTCATTCTTGGCTGCCAAGCCGGTACAGTTCTTTTGGGATGGGATCCACAAATTGCCAGAAAGATGGGAAAAAGTCATAGCTTCAGATGGGCAATACTTTGAATAATACTATTTACATGTTTTTCTTAAATAAACGTTCAAATTCTGAAAAAAAAAACGCACGAATTAAGTTATATACCCAATACTTGAAGCCATTGGGTTGGCACCCCCCACCTGACCACCTACCCCCGACAGCCTAACTTTTAATAACGCACTTTTTTTGATTGACTATAGGCAAAATAAAAGAAGTTGTAAAATATACCAAATTAAAACTGAGAGGTTACCATTAACAAATATAAAGGGTTGTCTGTTATTTGGCCAGATACATCGACAACCCATGATTTTTTGGCGCGTGACTTGCACGCTCTGCATATACGACCATATGGAACGCCCTCCTGCAAAGAGTTGGGAGATCTTATCAAAATAAAATTTGAACCACTCATCGACCCGGACGCGGATCCGGAAGAGAGCAGCGTGATATCAGTGGCGCTTTTGCAATTATTGAGACGGAAGCGCGGAATATGGTTTTAGTGTCAATGAGGACAAGACCTAGTGGTTGAAACAAAATACCCAGTAAATGGAAAAAAAAAAAAGGAAAATGAGAACAAACAAATAACTCAGTTTATAGGTGTACAATTTGATACTAATTTGTTTTCTCCTGGTGTGATGCCTTCTGTGGTTTTGATCCAAGTGAAAGAGAAAATTTATTGAACAATTCTAAGCAAGCGTAAACTGTTATACAAGTATTGATAGCAAAGATAAAACGAATGTAAAAGAAAATTGAGTTACAATTAGAGTATAAGAGTACAATAATTCTCAGACAAATAAGTGTAATGTGTATAATAGAGTTCAAATATGAATTGATTACATGATAATTTTGTTGGGATTGAATATGTTTTATATATGCGAATGTTGAGTTCTAAACATACCGCCCCCCCTGGAACGAGTTTCAGGACACAGGAAGCAGAGCCAATTTTGATATGGGACGTACAAATGTTCCAGCTGATGTTCTAACAGTGGCGACTCGTACATGGTTATCTGCTCCAGGGTTTACCGACTCTATTCTGCCCAAAGCCCACTTTGTGGGTGGAAGGTTCGGTTCTTTGATAACAACTAAGTTCCCAGGTTTGAAGTTAGTATTGCTGCGTTGCCATTTTGGGCGCTCCTGTAGGGTGGTGAGATACTCCATATGCCATCTCTTCCAGAATCCTTGCGTTATACTCTGTATATGGTTCCAATGTGAGCGGCGATTACGTGGAGTATCCAAATACTCGTAGTTCGGTTCAGGTACAGCTGTCAGCGGTTCGCCTATAAGAAAGTGAGATGGGGTTAGCGGATTCAAGTCAAAATCGGAGATAGAACACACAGGACGAGAGTTAAGAATGGCTTCTATTTGGATAAGGACAGTACATAATTCTTCAAACGTCAAAATGGAATTGCCGATAACGCGACGCAGGTGTAATTTAACAGACCTAACACCAGTTTCCCAAATGCCCCCAAAATGTGGCGATGACGGTGGTATAAAGTGCCACTGAGTGCCATCCTTGGCAAGAGCGGCAGTGATAATGTCGCTGTTACTTTGTTTCATCAGCAATTTATGCATTTCCGTGAGACACCGTCGCGCTCCTTGAAAGTTTGTGCCGTTGTCACTGAAGATATTGGCACATTTCCCACGACGAGACACAAATCGCCGTAAGGCTGCGATGAAGGCATCAGTGGTGCGATCGCTTACTAATTCCAGGTGTATAGCCTTTGTCGACATACATACAAACAAGGCAATGTACGCCTTGGAAGTCCTTGCTTTACGACAGCGAGATAATTTGATTGTAATGGGACCCGCGTAGTCACATCCATACATTCGCATGCTTGATGCGTCCACCACCAATGCGAAGTAGTTCATCGCCGTCCAAAAATGCAGAGTATCTCAAAAGTTTAGATTTTGACGGTAACGAACCCATCCTTTGCTGGCCTTGAATGTCATTCTCAAACTCGTTAAATTTAACAAATTTTAAGATGGAATTCCTGGCATTTCAGATTTCAGCATATGTTAGTCCGTAGGTAGCGTTAATTAAGGTTTTATTTTTTAGCTTGGTGACATACCTGAGGATATAGGCAACTACTCTCAGTAACCGATTCCAACACGAAATGTTTTTGATAAGATCGTTGAAGATATGATCACAAAACGATGTGACCAGTACGTGACCTTCAGGTACTCTTTCTTCCTTCTGTGCCGATTTCCTATCAGATATAGATGTTGAAAGGTTCGATTTTGGCCAATGTTCTTCTGATAACGACAACCAAGATGGACCGGTCCACCACATACTATGGTTAACAAGATCAGAGGGTAAGATCCCACGCGAAGCACAATCAGCAGGGTTTGATTCTGAGGGAACATAACGCCATGAATATCGAGGTAAGGTTTCCAAGATAGCAGCCGTTCGATTGGCAACGAATGTTGTCCAGCGACGAGGGGGTGAGGACAACCAATGGAGTACAATTTCGGAATCACACCAAGCGCAGATTCTATCGGTTTCCTTCTTTACTAATGATTTCACCCGAGCTATTAATCGCGTCAATAACAACGCACCACAGAGTTCAAGGCGAGGGACCGAAATCGGTTTAAGCGGAGCCACTTTTGTTTTTGCGGAAACGATTGTTATTAGTCTATCACCTACCGACGATTTGGCAATCGCGTAAACGACTGACCCATACGCTAGCGACGAAGCGTCCGAAAACCGTGTAGTTCCACAGATTCTTCGAAAGCAAACATCTTACGCGGAACTCGAACTTGTTCAAACGATGGGAGCTGTTCGCGATAGGTTAGCCATTTCTGAGAGATATCGGAAGGTAAGGGATCATCCCAGCTAAGTTGTAGTTCAGATGACCAGAGCTTTTGAAACATGATTTTGAACAAAATTACTGACGGAAAAAGAAGTCCAAGTGGATCGAAAATACGTGCTATCTCGGAAAGCAACGTTCTTCTTGATAACGTAGGAGATGAGTTGGTTAAATTTAAGCGATAGGACAGCACGTCAGTTGCTGGATTCCAAAACATTCCCAATACCTTAACGAGGGGCTGCGAGTGTTCCGGGTCAAAAAAGGAGTACTCACAATCTTCAGGGTTCTTTTCAGCGAATAGGGTCCAGCAATTGGAGCTCCATTTTTGGAGTTGCAGACGCGCTTCCGAAAGCAATGCGATAAGTTCAGACTGGAGTTCAAGAAGAGTTTCGACTGAGTTTGCTCCCGTCATGACGTCGTCAACGTAGACATCGTTAAGTAAAATGTTAGAAGCGTATGGATACTTTGATTTGTAATCATCAGCGATTTGTTGTAGCACGCGAACCGATAAAAACGGAGCTGATGCAGTACCGTAAGTCACTGTTCGAAGTCGATAATGCTGGATTTCTTCATTTGAGTTTCGACGCCATACGATGAGTTGAAAGTCGGTATCACTTTTTTGAACCCAAATTTGGCGGAACATCTTTACTATATCTGCAGCAAAAACGAAGCGATATTGACGAAAATTTAGACACACCCCGAAAAGATCGCGCTGTATTGGTGGACCGATTAGCAAATTACTGTTCAATGAATGCCCGTTTATGTCCTTTGCCGAACCATCAAACACGACGCGAAGCTTTGTCGATGAACTTTCTGGCTTCAGAACTGCGTGATGAGGAAGATAAAATTGACGAGATGGATCTTTCGCTAGATTTCGCTAGTAGCAATTAGCTCCGTGTGACCAAGTTCGAGGTATTCTTGCATAGAATGGGAATATTGTCGGTGCAAGTCTGGGTTGTTACGAAACCGTCTTTCCATGGAATACAAGCGCGAAACCGCTGACTTTAGAGTACCTGCAAATATTGGAGAAGGATTTTTAAATGGGAGAGAGACAATATATTTTCCATCCGAAGTGCGAGCGAACGTTTTTTGGAAGTGTTCTTCAGCTGGGTCATTAAAGGCGACACGAGTTTGGTTAGATGAAACCTCTTCCAGTTCCCAAAAGCGCTGCAAAAGAATATCAACATCGATTGTTGAATGAAAGGAACAGAGCTCTTGGCAATCATCACTTGACTCAGAGAGTTCTCCCGCGGTGACCCACCCGAACGTAGTATTTTGAGCTATTGGTTTACCTTGTGGGCCAATAGCTTGTTCTCCCTTCCAAATGGACCAAAGCTTGTCAGCTCCCAGTAGTACGTCTATGGAACTGGAAATATTGAAGTACGGATCTGCCAGATCCAAATTTCGAATGTGATCCCATGTGGATACATCAAAGGATATCAGCGGTAAACTTGATGTAAGTTTTCGCAAAACTAGAGCATCGACCGATAAATTCGTTGAATTGAAGCGAGAAAGAAGATTAAGCGAAACACGTCCTTTCGTGTATCCAGCTTCTTTTGAAGATAATCCCAGTATAGGGACTCTAGCATGAGTTCGCGCAAGCCCATGTCTTTGGGCGAATGATTCCGTAACGAACGTTGACTGTGACCCTGTATCAAGTAAAACACGACAATCTACGAGCTGTCCCCGGTTATCTTTAATTTTAGCAAGAATTGTTGGAAGTACAGTCCGCCTACGAATGTTAAAATCAAGCGAGTGGTTGGATACCAGTGGGTTGGATGAGTAAGCACTAGAACTTGCAGGGATAGTTGATGGCAAATGTTGCAGCGAGACGGAAACCGACGAAGGAGGAATTGTATGAGTAGTTTTGAGAACTTGGGGATCGATGTCTTGATGAACAAGAGAGTGATGGTGGGCCTTGCAAACGCGACAACGAAATGAAGACCGGCATTTGATTGACGAATGACCTGACCGCAGGCAATTGAAGCAAATTGATTTAGTATTGGTAAAGTTTCTTCGCGATGGAATATCTAGATCAAGAAATTGAGGGCACTGAGTCAAATTGCGATCACTTTTGCACATTGGACATTGAACTTTTATATCTGAGGCTTTTGCTAATTGAGCTCGAACGGGAGCCGATTGTTTTCCGCGTGATATTGTCGAAGGATTCAGCGATTGGCATGATTCCAATGCATCACACCTAAGTTCGAGGAACTCAATTAGGTCATATATAGAACTGTCCTCCCGAGAGCTTATTTCCTCTGCCCACGCATGCTTTGTCTCATTATCAACCTTGTTTAACAAAAGAAAAGTTAGCCACGGATCACGAGTATTCTTATTAAGAGCGTCAAGCCCACGAATCACTTCATCTGCACCATCTGTTATTTTTCTTAGTACCTGCACGTTTACAATACTTGTAGAAGGAAGCGATAAAAATGTTTGGACGAAAGATTGTACAACTAAGTTTACCCGATCATAACGCTTTTCAAGTCTTTCCCACAACAACAATGTAATTTGCATCCGAAACCTTTATATGCTGAATAAGATCGGCAGCATTTCCGCGTAAGAAAGACTTCAAATAATGAAATTTGTGGGTAAGAGTCAAATTGGGTTTGTTGTCGACTGACCCTAGAAATAAATCTCGAAAGGAATGCCAATCCTTGTATTCACCAGAAAATGGAGGCACGTTAATAGTCGGCAGATTGATTTTCGAACAAGTGCTAGTTGAAGAATCTAATTTTTTTAAAAACGTGGTCTGCTGATCAGCAATGCGATCTAATACGGAATCTTTAAAATTGGGGTTAGGTTTTTCCAAATTTTCCCGTTCACGAATGGCTTTTTTTAACCCAGAGTGCGCCTCGAAATATTTTGTTTCGTATACACCGAAATCAGCTTCGTATTCTGCAATTTCATTTTCCTCCACGTGTTTTAAAAAATCATAGTGAAGCGACGAAAATTCACCCCATGCTTCAACCACTCTGCTTAAACGAATTTCCAGCATCTCGAAGGTAGTTGAAGGTTCGATAGATTTAAGAAATTCTACAGCACGTGTTAGACAAGCTTTTACGTTACCGCGCTTTTGTTTAAGTACATTCATAGTTAGATGAAATTGAAAAAAAAAATAGCAAGTTTAAACGAATGAAAGTCTTTAACTTATTGCAAAACACGCGCTACAGTTCAGTATTTTCAACGACAGAATAGTTCGATTATTAATTGCACGATTAAATTGATCGAGGTTTAATTGTTAATTAACTGATTCAACATAATAGATAAAAGTTATTCGGCTAAGAAGGACCAGATTTTATGGTTTAAACAAAATACCCAGTAAATGAAAAAAAAAAAAAAGGAAAATGAAAACAAACAAATAACTCAGTTTATAGGTGTACAATTTGATACTTATTTGTTTTCTCCTGGTGTGATGCCTTCTGTGGTTTTGATCCAAGTGAAAGAGAAAATTTATTGAACAATTCTAAGCAAGCGTGAACTGTTATACAAGTATTGATAGCAAAGATAAAACGAATGTAAAAAAAAATTGAGTTACAATTAGAGTATAAGAGTACAATAATTCTCAGACAAATGAGTGTAATGTGTATAATAGAGTTCAAATATGAATTGATTACATGATAATTTTGTTGGAATTGAATATGTTTTATATATGCGAATGTTGAGTTCTAAGCACCTAGTATATGCTGTCAAGCAAAAAAACACTGAACACGGACGTCTCGGACAGATCGTCACCCTTGACGAGTATAAATTTAAGGTAATAAAGGACTTTGTATATCTAGGCTCCGCTCTGAACTCTTAGCTAGCTGGAGATGCTTGTTGATTGAGGCCCAGGTCCGCCCCGGGCTACAGTCCTTAAGTAAGTAAGAGTGATCTGAGTGACATTGATGACAATGCAAAAATAAATGTAGTACAAGAATATACCTCTCTGATGTATGGAGTTAAAGGCTGCAGTAGTGTAAATGTTGCAAGATAAGTTACAATTCTTTAGCTCTATTCCGAAAAATCCAGCAATGAGAAATTGTTTAATAATAAAATTAAAGGCTTTGATTTGAGTCTCATTTTACCAGACTGGATTTTCTCAAAATAAAAAAATATTTCGCACTATTTACGTAAATTCAATGTGGCAGAATGCTACAAATATTATTTTCACTATGTTTAATGCGCAAGAATGTGGGTGGGTCTTAAAAGAAAGGTCGGAACCAGTATTGTTCTTAGGACACCCAACGCCATTAAATGTAGAAGACATTTTACAAATTAATATATGCGATAATGAAGAAAAGATGATATAAAATTTTTTTCCCCGGCGAGGGCAGGTGAAAATCGTCCATCATCTCATCGTGTGAGATTCTTACTAACTAAAACACCTCCCTTCGATAATTATGTTTGATACCGCAACTAAGTAAAACTTGACAATGAGCTTTTTCATCACAATATAATTTCGTTTGGCAGGCGACTTTTCTTTGAAAGATCCTACATGTTCTGTTTTTTTTTTTACGCGGTTTCAATTTACTGTGCCAGGTCCAGAGGCTTAGTTCCTTGAAGACGGCGCAATAAATTGTGTTCGTCCAGAATTTTTAGGACTGTATTAATAATATGCCCGTTTAACCGGATCTTATGTTTTCTTGCGAAGTTTCTTGCTTCATCTTCGACAGGAGTAACTCCAAGGTCACGATGCAGGTCATTATTTCTTATAAACCAAGGTGCATGTACAATTTCTTGTAGGAATTTATTTTCAAAAGTTTGTAAGATACTAATATTTGTTTTCTTGCTACAACCCCAGAGTTGTATACCATAAGTCCACACTGGGTTTAGTACCTACTTTTATAAAAGAGCTTGTTTTCTACACCAAGCTTGGAATATTTATCAAGTAGCCAGTACATTTTTCTGTATTTAGATTCTAGCTCTTTACGTTTCTTTTTCACGTATGTCTTCCACTTGAGCTTTGTATCGAGTGTCATGTCCAAATATTTAGCCTCATTAGCAAACGGAATACATACCGAATTTATGTGGATGGGCAGGTGACTTATATTTCTGTAAGTACAGTTTGCTTGCATAGATTTGGTCTCGTTGAGAGCGATTCGCCAGTTCTTTGTCCAGTCATATACCTTATTTAGAGCGCTTTGCAGTTTCGCTGTTGATTCTTCTTTTGTTTTTCCGACAGCTACAATGACAGTGTCGTCGGCAAAGGTGGCAAGGTCCCCTCGACTTGTGGTATATCTCTTACATATAAGAGAAATATGAGTGGACCCTACGTTACACCGGCTAATTTACCTTTAAACTGCGATACGTTATTTCCGTATCTCACACGAAAAATTCTATTTTCAAGATACTTAGTCAATATGTTGCAAAGTTTCGATGGCGAAATTTGCCCTAATTTTAACTTTAAACCTTCGTGCTAAACCTTGTCAAAGGCTTGAGAGACGTCAAGAAATACGCTTAAGCAAATCCTTTTCTCTTCCAGGGATTTTTCAATTACATCCTTAATTCTATGCACCTGGTCTATATGATTTTTTATCAATCGGAGGTTTACCTGGTTTTAGCACCATAATTACTTCTGCACCTTTCCATTGGCACGGAACGTTTTCTAGCCTAAAAGCCGCGTAAATAATATGTTAAAGCTTAGTGAGTGCTTTTAAGGACTTCTCCGGTTATCAGGTCGTATCCGGGAACTTTTTTCGGTTTTACGTTTATTATAATATTTCTTAATTCAGCAAGAGTTGGGTTTGCTATTGTTAAGTTATCAGACACCCTTTCCGATATACTAGTATAGTGTACTAGTGTTTGCTCATCAAAGGGCTTACAAGTTTCTTCTCGATAATCCGCGAAGATTTCCCCTTTCCTCCTCCTCCTCCTCCTCCTCCTCCTTCGCCCATTCGTTACTATCCATTTTAACTCGTGGCGGTGGCCTTTTGGGCCTTTTGAAGCCTTCAAATTCTTTCCAAAGGGAGTAATTCGTTTTTTTCCCGCCATCTAGTTTGCGACATACGTATTTACTACGCAATTTTTGTGGTTCTTAAGTGTCTCCTTAAGCAGATTACAATGTTTATTTAGACGTCTTTAATCCTGCGGAGCTTCTCTTTTCCCTTACCCTTTCTTTTATCTCTGGTGAGTAATTTGTACTATTTTCGCCGAAGCTTTCATCAACGTTCACATAATTGTTGCAGATTCTTTTAAAAACGAAAAAACCGACAAGATCAGTTATTTTAATTGTGTCTTTCGGCCAATATTGCACAGGCTCGAGCTCTATTTTTATATCTTCGGTATGCTCGATCGTCTCTTTGATATATAAGGAGGATCCGCCTCTAGCATTTCCCGATGGATGATATGCGTAGAAATCCTTAAAAGCCCTTATTCTTGCGCGCGACCCATTTTTCAAGTGGGTTTTGGAAATTAAACATGCGTCAATATCAATGATACTAGAGAATAACACTAATTCAATGAGTTTGTCTAAAACGCCGTTAGCGTTCCAATTTTTATGTTAGTAATTTTAGTGTTCCTTTCTTTATTTTTTCGGGTGAGTTTGTTTTTTATTGAACCTATTTTCGATCTACGAGTATGTTAACTTTTCGAAAATAAGTTCATTTACTTTGTTTTGCTGCTCAAGTTTCGGAAAATACTTGAGATGCAGAGTCCCCTAATTCATTTGCCTTTTTTAAAATTTAGTTTTGTAGCTTGGGCATATGTTAGATTTCCCCATAGTTTACGTTTCTTCTATTTTGGTTAGCCTGGATCGAAGTTCCATACTTTCGTCCTTCGGGCTATTTGCTTCAATGTAGTCCATTGTTCATGTACCGACGCTTTCGGTGTAGTTGAACTTCTTTTATGCATATCCTTTATGTGAGATCTAGGTGGAGGAGATCCCGAAACCCGCGAACTCTTTTCGAACGGGCTTTTAAGATACAATAATTGGCTCGCCCCAAAATCAATCCAGCCGATTTCTAAACAGGATGGATTTTCCAGCAAAGCTGGTCTGCCTCCTAGGGTATACCTTTTGTTTTGTTCATTGCATTTTTTGTTTACTCCACGCGCTCGTTCCACCCTACAGAGGGTGGATTTTAGTCGCCTCTTACGACAGGCATGACTACCTCGGGTATATTCTAACCCCTACCCGTAGGGGGAAAGGACATATTTGACGAGACTTTTGACGATTCAGATTCCGACTCAGACTAGGTACATAGGTTAAGTCATTTAAGTTCAAAGACATACTTATAGTTTAAGAATTAAGGTACTTGACCACCATATAGATTTCCAAAAAATCGTTTTTTTGAATTTTCTTAATCCTTTTACTTATAAAAACCCCTCGAAAAAAGTTTTTTCAAAATTGGAATTCTGGAATTCTAACCAAGTGAAATAAGTGCAATGCTTGCAGTCCATACATAATGACTCAGCGCGTAAAAACTTAAATCGATTTTTTCTCGAAACTCCTTTTTTTCAAATAGGAATTAATCTCCTAAACTACTCGGCCAATTTAAATGATTTTGGACTTGGTTTGATCGTTGTTATGTTTTGAATGCCAATTCACCACATTTTGTGTTCAACAAAATGAATTATTATTATGCTACGGCAACACTTACATTTTTACTTATATTATGCCATCTACATTTGGGTTTATTATGTAATATTGTAACTTCTTTTTTTACCACACTTTTGCTGTGTATCTAACATATTTTTGTCTTCTTTTTTTCTGACACTTCAATAAATTACATACTTGTGGATAGTTTTCGTATTTTTTCCAAATCTTCTAATCCGCTGCCTTCGTTCTTTAATATAATATAAATTCTACAGGTAATGGGCCCAGTTGGTGTAAGTCCAAATTTTGATTTTAAAAGAATTTGAATTTTTATCGCATTACATAATGTCGCTTTCGAATGCAGTGCAAGGTCGTATTGCAGTTTTCAATGGCGAGAACTACCCAACTTGGAGGGCGCAAATGGAAGGAGTATTGCATAAGTTGCGTCTTCTTAAAATTGTTCAAGAAAAAGAGAAACGACCGATCGATGATAAGATGGGTGAGGAAAATTGGGATGAAAAGGATCTGGATGCTCGGAGTGAACTTTTACTGGCCATGGAAGCACACGTGGAAGCTCTTGTCGAAAACTTTAGAACATCCAAGGAGATCTGGGATTTTTTGGCTTCCAGCTATGACAGAAAAAGTATGCGACAAAAAGCCGAAGAATTCAAAAAATTATTAAATATTCATATGGACAGTACTATGGACGAGTATCTGCGAGAATTCTGTGCAATAATCACTGCAAAGCTAGATGATGATCTACGTGTGGTTGTTCTTCTAGATATACTCGACGAAAATTATAAGGATGTGCAAGCAGCATTTGCAGCGCAAAAAGACTTCCCTACATTAGAAACTGCCCGTATTAGATTAATAGCGATATATTAGTTGGAGATACCAAACCAAAGTTATCGAACGATAATGCCTTGAGAGTTAGAGGCAAATTTAATACATTTTCATTTCATTCTAACAAACCCAATAAGTCAAGTCAAACGACACAGCAAACAAATTCATTTGGTTCTGGGTATTGCAACTACAATTGCCAACGTTGTGAGTGTAAAGCGCATAAGGCAAGTAATGGCCGATCAAACAGAGAAGTTGCAAAAAAGGTAAATGACACATACTACGAAACAGGTTTTAAGATGCAAGAGTCTTTGGAGTTCTCTCATACGAGAGCATTTGGGATATCAAATAACTTGAAAAACAACCAAAGATCCCGTTGGTGCTTGGACAGCAACATCTCATATGTGCCATAGGGAAGCATTTTTTTCTTCTCTATTTAAACGTCACATCGGATATGTCAAACTTGCAAATGATAAAAAAAACTAAGATCATGAGTAGTTGATCTGTTGAAATTGTCAGCGAAGTTAATAAAAAACGTCTATTTTCTTCACTTTTTAATACACTTTTTGTTCCAGATCTTAAAGAAGACTTAATTTCAATAAACAAAGCCACAATGAATGGTGTGAAGGTGTATTTTGAAGCAGACAATGCAAACATTGTGAGCAGGAGTGGACGACAACTTTTGAGAGCGAAAAAATCGGAGGAACTTTATTTTGTTTAACTATCGAAAGAAGAAGCCTGTTTAAACATGAATTCTGGAAACGAAAATGTCAAGACAGAAGGAGATTTCAAAACCTGGCACAATAGAATGGGGCATTTAAATGGAGCATCTCTGAAACACCTAGAACCTGAAAAGCTTGTACGAGGACTTCCAGAGTTTAAAAACTACGAGTATGAACTGGACTGTGACGTATGCATCAGAGGTAAACAAACATGTCTTAAAAGGAATAAAGGATAGGCAACATCATCGTGTTTAAAACTAATACATTCTGACATTTGTAGACCCATGAAGACAGAATCTCTGAGTAAGACATTATATTTCGTAACACTCATAGTTAATTTTTCCAGAAACATATTTGTTTACATATTACGAAAGAAGTCGGAAATGATAGGCAAATTTCTTTTATTTAAGAACTTTGTCGAAAATCAATTCAATAAAAAAATAAAGAGAATCAGATTTGATGATGGATCAGAATATACCAGTCGCTCATATAGACAGTTGTGTGAATTCAATAGCATTGAGCAAGAATTTAGTTCGCCTACAGCAAAATGGTGTTACTCAACGTGCTAATCGCACACTCGTCGAGATGGCAAGGTGTTTGAAAGTTAAGGCTGATTTTCCCGAATTCTTGTGGGCCGAACTAGTCCTCACATCAGCTCACATTCGCAATCGCTGTCCAACGTCAGCAAATAACAACAGAACTCCCGAAGAGTTATGGTCATCAAAGATTCCCGATGTTGCATACTACAGAGAGATACGTTCACGTGCGTTCGCATTAAAGAAATCCGGAAATCAGAGCAAGTTTGATGCCAGAAGCGATGAATTTGTGTTATAGGATATTGTGATGATGTGAAAGCATATAGGTTGTGGAAAATGGGTACAAGATGTGTAATTAAAAGTCGAGATGTAGTTTTTATTAAAAATAATGAAAACAAAAAACCAATCTGAAACTGTTGGGCTTGAATTAGTAAACGAGGAGTCACGATCGAGTGAATTTAAAAACATGAGGAAAGATTGAATAGGTCCCTTGATGAAGAAACTGATGACGCAGCAACCAGTGGAGTTGCAGAGGTTAATTGTGGAAAAATCACAGATGTGAGAGTAAGAAATGATAGTTTGAGGAAGCTTTAGATGATCAAAATGAGGACTTCTGAAAAAACCTAAATTCAAAAGAAGAGGACGAAGGAAATTTTGAGGAAGCTTTAGATGACCAAAATGAGGACTTCCAATTAATCACAGATTCAAAAGAGGAGGAAGGAACTAAATCCACTAAAAGTTCCAGACCCAAACGAAACGTTCCAATTCATAATTATAAGGAGAAATTATATCTCTCAAACAGATCGGAAGAGGATGATCCCAAATCTTTGACCGAAGTCGAAGCTTCTTCAAAAGTTGACGAATGGAAACAGGCAATGAGAACTGAACTTGATTTTCTAAACAAAAATAAAACTTGGAAAATTGTAAATCGTCCCAAGAACAAGAATGTTATTGGATGCCGATGGGTATTCAAAACTAAGCGGAAACCAGAAGGAACTGTCGAAAGAAAGAAATCTAGACTGGTTGCCAAAAGGTTATTCCCAGCTGTATGGTGTTGATTATTTAGACACATTCGCTCCAGTTACTGAGATATGCTCTATCCGCACGCTCTATGCTATTGCTACGGAATATGATCTCGATCTTCACCACATCGATATTTCAATAGCTCTCTTGTATGAATACCTGGACGAGAAAATTTTCATGGAACAGCCAGCAGGTTTTGTGAATAACAAATCAAAAGTCTGTAAGCTCCAAAAGTCAATTTACGGTCTTAAGCAGTCTGAACACAACTGGAATAAAAAACTTGACAGCAAACTTCAAGGAATCGGTTATAAAAATTCAAGCTACGATAAATGCATTTAATTCAAAAAAGAAACACATTAATTAATGCATATGTTGATGACTTAATTGTGGCAACGAACTACCGATTTTGCAAACTTCAAATTACATCTTAAAGAATATTTTGAAATCATGGACATGGGTGAACCCGATTTAACCATAGGACTGGAGATTATAAGAGACCGAATGCAGGGGACTTTATCTATCAGTCAGTCAAATTATATAAAGGGCTTAATTTCAAAATATAGTCTAACTAACTGTAAGCCACGAACGTTAACATTGCCACCCAAAACAAAACTTGAAAAAGAGCCTCAAATTGAAGGAGAAACTAAACCTCTTAACCAAAAATCATATCAGGAACTTATTGGGAACTTACTTCACCTTTCTACATTCAGTTGGCCAGATATAGCGTATTCCGTAAATACTCTGTCGCAGTTTAATTAAAACCCAAGAGTTCAACATTGGAATTCAGCTACTTCAATTTCAAGATATTTAAAAGGTACTTTTCATACAAAACTTGTATATTGCAGATCTGGAAAGCCGATCATAGCCTATACCGACTCAAGCTATGCTGAAGACGTAAACGATCGTAAGTCGCAATCTGGTGTTATTTTTGTCCTTGGAGGTGCACATATCGATTGGGAATCTCGTAAATAGCCAATTGTTACGTTATCCAGCACAGAAGCAGACTATGTCACCTTAACAACAGCTTCAAAACGTGCCAAGTATTTCAAACTTTTACTTGTCGAGCTTAATCTACATTGTGCTGATGAATCGATTAACTTATTCACGGATAGTGAAAGTGCACAATACATAGCTGACTTTAAAGGAAGGCACTAGCGAACAAAACACCTTCACATAAGATATCACTACATCCGAGAAGCCATAGCTGATGGCACAGTGAATCTAAAATACTTGTCAACTGAAAATATGTTAGCTGACCCATTTACTAAGAATTTATCTGGGGCAAAACATTTTGAACATTTTAAGAATCTTGGAATGATATTAACTTGAATTTATAAAAGAATATTGTATATAGATTTTGATTAATGCTATGCATAATATATGTATATAATTGTTAAGCGTTGAGAAGGTGAATTAGGTGAATTTTCACGTAAGAGAAGTTGCCGTTTTTTTTTTTGTTTCAGATTTACCAATCCGCCATGGGACACAATTTCTTGAGGCCTCGAATTCGGCGCCTCTTGGATAGTGGTTACAAAATGAAATTTTAAAAAAACAAGTAATTTTGTAGCTCCATATAAAAGTTAAAAAAAAAATATTGAAAATGTTGTATTCATTAGACTCCTAAGGTGGTCAAGTGCCTTAAATTAGGTTAGAGCGCCTGCATGGGGCCAGTGAGATAGAAAAAGATAGTTTAGCTAGTTTCCCAATAAAAATATGTTAAAAATGAAAACTTTTTACTTATTTTTAGCGGAATCTATTCAAAATTGATATCCACGCAGTAACATTTACATGTGCAAAGAATACACACATAAAGTTCCTGCTTACAATACGAATGATGAGGAAATTACTTATGACGGCTAGGTACTGCGCCAAAAATCATGGGTTTTCTATGTACCTGGCCAAATTATCACAGAAAACCCTATATAGGTTACGTAACCGGTAGCGGCACATGCTCGTTACCCGAGAGTCTCCACAATAAACTCTAAATGTTTAAAGTCAAGGTAAAGGAACATGCGAAAGTCACACGTCACATGAACTACACTACCTTGAATATTTCTTTTCCCATGAATATTCGTAAATTCTTGGGGATTATATAAAATGCATGATCTTGGGTATCGACTTTGCATGATTCCATGTAAATTTGTAATAGGATAATTATTTTTAGATTGCCTAAAAACTGTTAAGTTAGTTGATAAGTATCCGCGAAACGATTAAGTCAATAAATTGTATTTTTTTAAAAAGCCTCCCGGTGTATTTGAACTTATAAGTTATATTTGTTAATGGTAAGCTCTCAGCTTTAATTTGGTATACCTCACAACTTTTTTGTATGCATATAGTCAATCGAAAAAAATGCGTTATTAAAAGTTAGGTTTTCGTGGGTATGTGGTCGGGTGGGGGTGCCAACCTTATGGCTTCAAGTACTATTTAAGTTCCTTTTTTAAATGGTTGCTTATTCTTCTTTCTTATTCCTACGAAAATAAAATTCATATGGGAAGTTGTGTCCTATGAAAATGAAATCAAGACAAAAAAATAGCTTTTTAAAAAGCTGCATTATCTCACAAAGAACAGAAAGATCTTTTTATTTCTTTTCGCTTTTTGCTCTTGCCACTTGTCACCCAAACATGCAAAGTCGTTTACCTCATATGCAAAAACAATACGTAACGAAAGAAATAAATTAAAAAAAAAAACCATTCGCCCATATGTACTTGACTGCACTGCGATTTGCAGTCGTTCATTGATCTCCGTAGGGAATAGACGTGTTTCGGCTTTTATTTTGTGTGAAATAGCGAACAAAAATTTGTGAAACATCAAATTAGAAACAACAAATTAAGTCATTCGGTAGCCTGGTGGTAGTGGCAGTGAGCCGAGTCACCCAGTTCAGTGACGATAATATGGCAAATAATGTCATCGCCAATGAAAGGGAGCAACCCCCGTTCATTTCGAAAGAAGAGCTTCCAACGATCTTCGACACAATAAGAAGTAAGAAATCAGTGGGAACCGATGGAATACCGAACATTGTGCTTCGACATCTCCCACCAGAAGCGGTGGACATTTATACCACCCTGTTTAACAATGCAATGAATAGTGCACATTATCCAGCGCATTGGAAAAATGCGGTGGTACATCCTATCCCCAAAAGGGATAAAGACACCTCCAATCCGGCGAATCTCCGGTCGATCAGTCTCCTTCCAAACATCAGTAAGGTTTTCGAAAAAGTCATCAATAGACTCCTGACTAAGTGGGTTGAGGACAGAAATATAGTTCCGGATAATCAATTCGGTTTCAAGGCGGGGCATGACTGGTTTCTGATGTCCAATGGAACAAAGCCAAGAAACAGTGCACTGGTGCCTGCCTGATTGACTTGGAGAAGGCTTTCGATACCGTATGGTTAGAGGGACTCTTCTACAAGTTGGACAGACTGGGCATTAGTAAACCACTCCTGTATATTCTTTTCAATATGCTCACAGATAGGCAGTTCATCGTGAAAAATGGCGATGTGACTTCTACTGGTACATTCAACATTAAAAACGGTCTGCAACAAGGTGCGGTCAACTCGCCAATCCTTTTCAACATTTACACAAGCGATCTGATAGGTTCACTTCACCATGTCATAGCGTACGCAGACGACTTAATCGCGTACAGATCAGGTCCAAAGATTGAGGTTATAAACATTCTTTTGCAACGTAACTTCGATAAAATTAAACAATATTGCGACGACTGGAGTTGAAGATCAACTTTCAGAAGTCGGAAACCATTCTGTTTAGGACGCCTTTGTCTGGGGCCTCTGCGGATACCAGAAAGAATTGGCGAAAGTTTCAGATCGTGGGACAACGCGGGCAGCCACTTGTTTGTCGAAATGTAGTCAGATACCTTGGGACTTGGCTAGATCAATATCTGTATTTTAACAAACATATAGATGTTGCTCTCGCCAGAGCCAGAGGTGCTTTTGCCCTTACAAAGAGACTGTTTTATAGCAGACAACTCGTTGCGAGGGTAAAAGTGATCTGCTACATGGCCCTTATTCGGCCTATGCTTACATTTGGTTGTCCCGTGTGGTTCAACGTGAGAGCAAGTCTTTTGGAAAAGATTCGGGTGTTTGAGAGGGCTTGCCTTAGGGCTTGTCTTCGCTTGTACAGAACACCAGAGTCTGAGTACATAAAATTCCATCCTAATGAGGTCTTGTACAATAGGGCGAACCTAATACGAGTGGACAATTTTGTTATTAAGTTGATTCGAAGGCACATTGCAAGAGCAATGACCTCGTCGAACAACCTGATATCTGGGGCTTACTACCCCAATTATATGTATCACGAGAGAGTTCGCTTTGACGGCTTTATTCCTCCAGAAGCGTTCCTCTACCTCGACAAACAAGGTCTGATCCGGGATAGATTAGCAGTGCCGTTAATCTTCCATGTCGCTCGAACAGCTGCGGACAGGCGACTCAACTACGACAGAGACGTCGCACACGGCTGTGCGGAGCGTCTTCGGTTTAGTAGGGCGGTAGGGAGTCGCGACATGAGGGATGTTGCTCGGCACCACCAACAATTTTGGTGGCTTGCAGAAGAAGGGGAAGCTCCTTCATGGAACTCCTCCAGTGCAGGGTAGCTCCATTAGGGAGCAGAGTTGGTCAGCCTATTCTTTTTTAGCCGTGGCCGGCTTACATAGGTGTAGGTAGGGTTAAGGTAGTTTTAAGAGAAAAAATTATAAAAACAAAAAAAAATAAAAAATAAAAAAAATAAAAATTATAAAAATTGAAAAAAAAAAATAAAAAAATAAATAAAAAAAAAACAAAAAAAAATTAAAAAACAACAGAGATGGGTAACATCTAATAAAAGTGGTAATCCACACAAAAAAAAAAAAAATAGTACTTAAACTATACAATAAGTTAGCTTAAGTAGGTTAAGTAGATTAAGATTTATTTTAAGTAGTCTTTAAGTTTTAGTTTATAAGTTTTATTCTAAGTAGAACCAAAAAACAAAAAGTACATTTACTAAGTTTTTTATTTAATAAAATTATTTTCTTAGTTTTAGGCTTAAATTAATTAACGAAAAAAAAGTACTGTACGGAACGTCGAAAGACATGTAGATTAAGAATTATGTTTAACTTAGAGTGTCCGCATGGGGCCAGTAAGTTAGAATAAGATAGTTTTCTAAGTTATTTAAGCTAATTTTTAAGCGTTTTTTTGTATAGCTTGTAAGAATTTCTGAAGTTAAATTAATAAAAATGCATTGAAAATGAAAAATGAAATGGCAGTGAGCCGAGAGAGCCAGGGTCGTGGGTTCGAGTTCGCGAATAAACATTGTCCATTTTTATTTTTTAAGTGTTTAAAAAGACAAAACAAGATTATTGTGTACATAAATAAAAAAGTGTGTTCAAACGATGAGTGGCAGTGAACGGTCCGCTATATCAATAGCGGGATTAGGGGATGGCGCGACGTCATCTGATAATCAGGCCGATAAGCCAGTTCAAAAGAAGACGTCAACAACAACAACAACAAAAACAGCAACATCGGCAATGACGATAAAGAGGAGGAGGATGTTGAAACCAACTCCGAACTCAGCAAAGCGCCGTTCCCTTTCAACCTCTCCCAAAAAGCTGCCTGGTAGAGCAAGGGAAGAGGCGCCAACAACGACAAAAAGGGCGGCAGCTGACAAAAACGATCTCCCATATGTTGGTGATGAAGGCCACAATATAAGCAAAAATACCTTCGCATCTCTGGCGGCTTGCGTGTCAGAGGACGAAGAGGACGAGGTTGAAGCGCTGAACAGTAGCATCAGGCAGCTACAACAAAAAGTACTTGCAATAAAAGCTAAGCAAGTTGCAAGGCGATAGAGGGAACTACAACAACAACTACAGTGCTCTCAACGGGAGCTCAAGGGGAGTGAAACCATACCCCAACAACAACCACAGAAACATCAGCTACAACAGCAAAAAAATAAAAAAATGGCACAAGAACCAACAATGAAACAGGCACAACTCCAGCAAAAAAGTAAAATACAACAAAAACAACAACAAAAAACAGAAACGCAACAGCCACAACAACAGCAACAGCAGCAGCAACAACAGCGAGAGCAGCAGCGTCAACAGCAACAGCAACAGCAACAACAACAACAACCAGCTAAACAAAGGATACCCCCGATCAATACACAGTGGAGCGCTATAATAAAATAAAAAGCTTGTTAAAGGATTCGACGACGGAGTTCTTCTCCTTCACCCCGAAGGGGGAAAAGCTGCAAATAATGCTGCTGAGGGGGATTGAACCGTCCACTGATCCAGAGGAGCTCCTTGCACTGCTCAAAGAGAAAGAGTGCGAAGAGCTCAAGATCGTAGGGGTCAAGCCTTTCACCACAGCCAGAGCCAAAAGGGGAAACGGAAACTACCGTTCTTCCTGGTTCAGCTTACTCCCGAAAGCAAACTGGATGGTCTAAGGAGTATCAAAGTCCTAGACTACCAGCTTGTACACTGGGAAAAGTAAAACGGAACGATAACATTTTGCAACGTGTTCGCTGCCAAAGGTTCGGGCACGCCGCGTCGAACTGCGAAATGCAGCCTCGATGCGTCAAGTGCGGTAAGAACCACATATCAGAAGAATGCCCTCTAGGTGTGGATGGAGCGTCGGAAAAAAGTCAACTCTCTTGCGTTTTATGTAAGAATACGGGACATACCGCAAATTATCGGGGTTGTCCTAAATTCCAGTACGTAAAAAGAGTAAATCTGGCTCGGCAGCAAAAGGTGGAAGTTATGCAACCACCAATTCAAATACAAACACCAGCCGTTACTTCCCAAGTTACCTACGTCCAAATGGCGGCAGGAGGGGGAATACGGCACAGCAAGCGAAGGTTGCTTCTCAGGCTCCAGCGCCTAGAGCACCGGAACCGGCAACTGACATTCTAGCTATCTTGCTCTCTATCCAGGGGCAGATGGCTCAGTTTCAACGTCAGATTACTGAACAAGCTGCGCGCGTGGATCAAATCTACGCGCTGCTACCGAGCCTAACGCACCTCTAGTCGTAATGCGTACGTACATGGCGAAGCAAACCCTGAAGGTCCTTGCAGTGAATGTTAATTCACTGATTAGGATTGAGCGAAGAGCCACACTGCTTAATTTGCTTAAAGACCAAGCCCCTGATGTGCTTTTGGTTAGCGAAACTAAGCTAAGCAAAAGACACAAAATGAGGCACAAAAAGTACAAAATTATGCGAAGAAATCGACCCAACTCCATACAAGGAGGAGGCGTTGCAATCTTCGTAAGGAAAGGCATACATTTTAAAAGAATAAACAGTCGTGTAGTGCGTAGGTTTCAGGTGCTTGAAGCACGCATCGTGTATATCCCTCTCCGTAGTGGAAAGCGGTTATACATGGTGTCTATTTATGCACCTACGGCTACTCAATCCACCCTATTTATCTCAGAGCTCGAAACGCTTTTTCGATTTCTGAGACTGGAATTGGAGGAAAACTACTTCACTATCGGCGGAGATTTCAACGCCAAACATAGCGATTGGGGAAATAATACACCAAACACAAGAGGGAACCTACTGCTCAATTGGTGGGGTCAGCACAGTGTGATGTATAGACTCGGCATAAAGGCGACGGATAGTCCGTCATTTCCTAGACATGGCTCCTATTTGGATCTCCTGTTGTCTGACACACGAATACAAGTGACAGGCACGAACCAACAAACTGTAAACTGTCTTCGCACTTTTGTGTATGACAGTGCCCATTGCGGTCTTAGTACCGAAATAACCATTCCGAACGAAAATGGGGAATTGGATGAGTATGTTCAAAGGCATTCCTACAATTATAGTAGAGTGCGTTGGACACACTTCTCCAGGACACTGACAAGAGCACTCTCCTCGAATTCGCTCTATCCACCGTCCAACAGAAATCTGTCAAACGAGGAGATTGACAGGTATCTAAAACTAATGGACGAGACAATTAAACGAACAATGGACAAAATAATACCTCGGTATCAATACACTGACAACGAAGACTTGTTCCGCAATTCAACTATAGATGCACTTCATCGACATAAAAGTAGACTACTGTCCAGACTGAAGACCTTGTACAGACAGTTCACAGACAGACAAAGCCCGGAGATTATGACATTGAAGTCGTCGATCAAAAACCTCCAAACATTAATAAAAGAAAATTACAGGTCTTCTGTAAGTTTGTATTGGAACAATAAAATTCGGGCTGTAAACACCAACAACCCGAATATGTTCCCTCAAATAAATAAAATTTTTCGGAGGAAAGATCAAGACGACCTTTCATGTCTTAAAATCGCCCGAACGACTGCCAATGAACGCATACTTTTAACAGCAGGCATAGATCCAAATGAGACTATTGATGATGACAACTTCTTTGTGATCGAAGATCCGCAGGAGAAGGTCGAGGCTATAGGAGCGACTTTCCAGGAAGTGTACACGGCGAATGACACCATTGGCCTAAACCACGACTTGGAAAAGCGAGTCCTTTTGCACAATTTCTATCTTCAAAATGAAATAGTGAACTGGCGAATCGAGAACTTGGGTTTCACCCAGTCCAGTGACGATAATATGGCAAATAATGTCATCGCCAATGAAAGCGAACTACCCCCGTTCATCTCGAAGGAAGAACTCCAAACGATCTTCGACACAATTAGAAGTAAGAAATCAGTGGGAACCGATGGAATACCGAACATTGTGCTTCGACATCTCCCACTAGAAGCGGTGGACACTTATAGAACCCTGTTTAACAATGCAATGAATAATGCACATTATCCAGCGCATTGGAAAACTGCGGTGGTACATCCCATCCCCAAAAGGGATAAAGACACCTCCAATCCGGCGAATCTCCGGTCGATCAGTCCTCTTCCAAATATCAGTAAGGTTTTCGAAAAAGTCGTCAATAGAGTCCTGACTAAGTGGGTTGAAGACAGAAATATAGTTCCGGATAATCAATTCGGTTTCAAGGCGGGGCATGATGTCATTCATGCCGCGTCTAAGCTGGTTTCTGATATCCAATGGAACAGAGCCAAGAAACAGTGCACTGGTTCCTGCCTGATTGATTTGGAAAAGTCCTTCGATACCGTATGGTTAGAGGGAATCTTCTACAAGCTGAACAGACTGGGTATTAGTAAACCACTGCTGTATATTCTTTTCAATATGCTCACAGATAGACAGTTCATCGTGAAAAATGGCGATGTGACTTCTACTGGTACATTCAACATTAAAAATGGTCTGCAACAAGGTGCGGTCAATTCGCCGATTCTTTTCAACATTTACACAAGTGATCTGATAGGTTCACTTCCCCATGCCATAGCGTACGCAGACGACTTAATCGCGTACAGATCAGGTCCAAAGATTGAGGTTATAAACATTCTTTTGCAACGTGACTTCGATAAAATTAAACAATATTGCGACGACTGGAAGTTGAAGATCAACTTTCAGAAGTCGGAAACCATTCTGTTTAGGACGCCTTTGTCTGGGGCCTCTGCGGATACCAGAGAGAATTGGCGAAAGTTTCAGATCGTGGGACAACACGGACAACCACTTGCTTGTCGAAATGTAGTCAGATACCTTGGGATCTGGCTAGATCAATATCTATAGTTAAACAAACATATAGATGTTGCTCTGGCCAGCGCCAAAGGTGCTTTTGCCCTTACAAAGAGACTGTTTTATAACAGGCAACTCGATGCGAGGGTAAAGGTGATCTGCTACATGGCCCTTATTCGGCCTATGCTTACATTTGGTTGTCCCGTGTGGTTCAACGTGAGAGCAAGTCTTTTGGAAAAGATTTGGGTGTCTGAGAGGGCTTGCTTAGGGCTTGTCTTCGCCTATACAGAACACCAGAGTCTGAGTACATAAAATTCTATCGCAATGAGGTCTTGTACAATAGGGCTAACCTAATAAGAGTGGACAATTTTGTTATTAAGTTGACTCGAAGGAACATTGCAAGAGCAATGACCTCGTCGAATAACCTGATCTCTGGGGCTTACTAGCCCAATTATATGTATCACGAGAGAGCTCGCTTTGGCGGCTTTATTCCTCCAGAAGCGTTCCTCTATCTCGACATGAAAGGTCTGATCCAGGATAGATTAGCGGTGCCGTTAATCTTCCATATCGCTCGAACAGCTGCGGAGAGGCAACTCAGCTACGATAGAGACGTCGCACACGGCAGTGCGGAGCGTCTCCAGTTCAGTAGAGCGGTAGGGAATCGCGACATGCGGGATGTTGCTCAGCAGCACCAACAATTTTGGTGGCTTGTTGAAGGAGCGGAATCTACGTCTTCGAATTCCTCTAGCACTAGTTAGCTTCGTTAAGTAGCAGGGTCGGCAGCCTAATTTTCTAGCCGTGGCCGACTTACATAGATTTAGGCAGGATTAGGATAGTTTTAAGGGAAAAAAAAATATAAATATTAATAAAAAATAAAAAAAATGTATATATATATACATATATTGTATATATATATATGTAAGTCAATTTACTAAGTTTTTGTCATAAAATTATTTTCTTAGTTTTAATTAGGATTAATACAAATAATTTAAAAACGAAATGTACGAAACGTTGAAAGACAAAATTTAATTGTTAGGTTTAACTTAGAGTGTCCACATGGGGCCAGTAAGTTAGAATAAGATAATTTTAAGTTAATTTTTAAGCGTTTTTTTGTATAACATGTAAGAGTTATTGAATTGAGTTGAATAAAAATCCATATTAAATGAAATGAAATGAAATGCACTGCGATTTGCAAAGGCATCATACGTTGACGTTGCCCAGTATAACCAGTTTGCTTGGGTTTATGTTCGTGTGCTTGTTATTTTGTTTGTAACTTGTAATGCAATGTAAATTAAATGGGGGTATTATTTATTTTATGATAAATTACAGGATTTTTGTCAAATTTTGTGCTCAGGACTACAAAATTTGATAAATTTCCAAGTATTGAGCAAGATCGAACTTATTCGGAAAATGTATATTTACGAGTACGTATTTGCTCGATTTTCTTTCAAGTTATGTAAAATGGAGTTTTCAAAACTATACGCAAAATATCTGGACGGCCGCATATTGTATGGAATGCGAACAAGTGGAATGGGATCTAAGCCAACTTGGAGTGCAGCACTGCTGGAACCAGCTGGCGAAAGAGATTGAAAAACCATATTATGAGAGCGTATCTATTTGTCGGAATCGGGTGGAGGTTTGGAAAAATACTGAGGTTTTGTATTTTTGTGGACCGAAGAGGTTTTAAACGTTCACACAGTACACTGAATAGAATCATATAGCCGACATTAGGCAAACAGACGGACGAGTTTGGCAGGGATGTCAAGACTAAACATCGCTCTATATAGCTCGTCTCTATAAGTGCTGTCATAGGCAGCTCTCTCCCAACCCTCCAATAATCGTTGTCAATTTATCATGCCGGTTTACTTAAATTTTTAAGCGTTAATTACATTTTGCAATTTTTCTATTTTATTTCTGTTCTTATCAAGCACCCATTTACCATTTTTCCAGAGCAATACAATTATTAGGAAATTTATTAAATTAATCTTGTGCTCGTAACGTACACTAGAGGTATCAAACCATTTCGGAAAATTCATATTTGTCGCCTTTATACATTCTTTGATTATATTTTCTCGTAAATAAGATGCAAAAGGCCGTTTTTCACAGTATGCAGAGAATATTTGTGTATGAAGACGGCAAACCTGAAAATATTTTTCGGACGGCCAAAAGAGAACTGTATTTTCTTTCGAATTCCCATATTCTTTTAATTTTATCAGTACTTCTGTTAGATTAAAATCGTGCTTGTCTCTTAACATATCTCCCGCACATTTTTCACAGATTTTATTCATCTTTTTTATTGTTTTGAAATAGCAGTATCCTGCAAAATATCTAATAGCAAGGTCGTTGATACTGCGTTTTCATCTAATGGGTTAATTATAATGTTAGTATTCATGTTATTTTCAAAACAGTTTTCATTCTGAAGAATATTCTCTTTAAGCACAGTTTGCTCCTCTGTATCATTCTGCAAAACGGCATTCCAATCCACCTGCAAGTATTCCGAATCGTCTTCCTCGCAATTGGAACATTCCGATTTAAATAGAAATTTAATCGATATAACTTTGGCTATCGATGAGCTAAATTCAGCAACACTGGGGTTACTTTTATTTATGCTCCGCACTCTTATTTTCTCAAATAAGTTTTCTAATGGATCTTGATAAAATTTATTTACATAAATGTAATATAAATCATCATGATTCATGAAAAACGTTTCCCTTATTCTTCAAACGCTCCCTATAGTTAGAGCCAAACCTTTGAAACAGAATGATCTATTTGTTGTATTAATGTGTGTAATATTAAATATATAATCCTTCATTTCTATTATAAAATGGATATTTTTATCGTTCCGTACAAAAGCTGGTTTTCCATTTAAAAGATCGAAAAGGCGATCTATTTTTTTAATAAATTCAGGTGTCGATTTCGCAAATTGGCCTATATGGCCTGGGAATTTGTTCAGTTTTATCAAAGCTTCAATCCTTGATCGAAGCAAATAGCTCTTACATTTAATTTCGGATGTGCCCATACGAGTATATCAAGGCAGTTATATACATCAACTTCAAGTTGATAAAAAACTTGCTTAAAATTTCCACATATACTTCGAATCATAAAGACGTATGCAGACTTAGCGTATAAATTATATCTTTGATTTCTTCCATAATCAACAAAACCTTCAATTTCATCTTTAAATTTATTATAGGTTAGATCCGTCTGAAGGCTCATCTCGTCAAATATAACCACAACTTCTTTTTTTTTTGTGGTAATTTCGAGGTTATTTCCTTAATTTCCTGCATAATATTTCTATTTAAGACAGGTGACAGACTTTTAATTTTAATCAACCTGTGCAATGAAGATGGATGCGGCAAGTGCATCTCAAGTTGATCCCGCAAAAAGTTATAGCCGGCAGCTGAACGAAAAAAGATGCACTGCGAAATCCATTTCTCCTCTTCGGTGTATTCATTTTTACCCTGTGATAAGATGAGCTTCGAAAATGTCATAGCGTTTTGATGAATATCAAGCAATGAATCGATTTTCTCTTGAATGTTTTGCTTTTCACGCGCCTATAGACTTTTCTTGTCCTCTTTTAAACGAAGAATTTTCTCTTATATATTTAGTTTCGATTTTCTATTTTATTTAATAGTTATTCTCAAGACATTGTTAAATTTCTTGAGCTTTTCAATTCTCCTAATGTAAAAAGATTGTGTTTTTACATGAGTCTCACAACTGGCGCAAGCAAATTCAATGTGATCATTGAATTTCGAAAGTGATAAATTTTTAGAAGCAAAGTTTAGTTCTCCTATTGTAGCTTCATTCGAACTCAGTTTTAAATCTTTGTAATTTTCATACATAATCTTAGCTTTGACTGTATCATAGCAAACAGAATCGTCATTTTCATTTCATATAATATGCATTTTTATTTAATTAAATTCAATAACTCTTACATGCTAGAGAAAAATATGCTTAAAAATTAGCTTAATTAACTTAATATTATCTTATTCTAACTTAGTGGCCCCATGCGGACACTCTAAGTTAAACCTAACAATTAAAATTTGTCTTTCGACATACATTTGATTTTGATATTATTTTGTATGAAACATAATTAAAACTAAGAAAATAATTTAGTTACAAAAACTTAGTAGAGTGTCTTTTTTTTTTTAAATTATTTTAAAACTTAAAACTAAAACTTAAAAACTACCTTAACATTATTCTTAATCAACTTAGGCTACTTAAGCTACTTAAAATTATCTTATCATTTAGGTATCATATTTTTTTTTGTGAGAAGAAGTTACCCGAAGGTTACCCATCTCTTTGTTGTTTTATAATTTTTTTTTGTATTTTTGTTTTTTGTATATATATAAATTTTTTTTTTTTCCCCTTAAAACTATCCTATTCCTACCTAAATCTATGTAAGTCGGCCATGGCTAGAAAATTAAGCTACCGACCCTGCTACTTAACGAAGCTAACTAGTGCTAGAGGAATTCGAAGACGTAGATTCCGCTCCTTCAGCAAGCCACCAAAATTGTTGGTGCTGCTGTGCAACATCTCGCATGTCGCGATTCCCTACCGCTCTACTGAACTGGAGACGCTCCGCACTGCCGTGTGTGACGTCTCTATCGTAGTTGAGTCGCCTCTCCGCAGCTGTTCGAGCGACATGGAAGATTAACGGCACCGCTAATCTATCCTGGATCAGACCTTTCATGTCGAGATAGAGGAACGCTTCTGGAGGAATAAAGCCGTCAAAGCGAGCTCTCTCGTGATACATATAATTGGGGTAGTAAGCCCCAGATATCAGGTTGTTCGACGAGGTCATTGCTCTTGCAATGTGCCTTCGAATCAACTTAATAACAAAATTGTCCACTCGTATTAGGTTCGCCCTATTGTACAAGACCTCATTAGGATAGAATTTTATGTACTCCGACTCTGGTGTTCTGTATAAGCGAAGACAAGCCCTAAGACAAGCCCTCTCAAACACCCGAATCTTTTCCAAAAGACTTGCTCTCACATTGAACCACACGGCATAACCAAATGTAAGCATAGGCCGAATAAGGGCCATGTAGCAGATCACCTTTACCCTCGCATCGAGTTGCCTGTTACAAAACAGTCTCTTTGTAAGGGCAAAAGCACCTTTGGCTCTGGCCAGAGCAACATCTATATGTTTGTTAAAATACAGATATTGATCTAGCCAGATCCCAATCCCAATCCCAATTGACACTTTCGCCAATTCTTTCTGGTATCCGCAGAGGCCCCAGTCAAAGGCGTCCTAAACAGAATGATTTCCGACTTCTGAAAGTTGATCTTCAACTTCCAGTCGTCGCAATATTGTTCAATTTTATCGAAGTCACGTTGCAAAAGAATGTTTATAACCTCAATCTTTGGACCTGATCTGCACGCGATTAAGTCGTCTGCGTACGCTATGGCATGGTGGAGTGAACCTATCAGATCACTTGTGTAAATGTTGAAAAGGATTGGCGAATTGACCGCACCTTGTTGCAGACCGTTTTTAATGTTGAATATACCAATAGAAGTCACATCGTCATTCTTCACGATGAACTGCCTATTGGTGAGCATATTGAAAAGAATATATAGTAGTGGTTTACTAATACCCAGTCTGTTCAACTTGTAGAAGAGTCCCTCTAACCATACGGTATCGAAAGCCTTCTCCAAATCAATCAGGCAGGCACCAGTGCACTGGTTCTTGGCTTTGTTCCATTGGATATCAGAAACAAGTTTAGACGCGGCATGAATAACATCATATCTCGCCTTAAAACCGAATTGATTATCCGGAGCTATATTTCTGTCCTCAACCCACTTAGTCAGGACTCTATTGATGACTTTTCGAAAACCTTACTGATGTTTGGAAGGAGACCGGAGATTCGGCGGATTGGAGGTGTCTTTATCCCTTTTGGGGATAGGATGTACCACCGCAGTTTTCCAATGCGCTGGATAATGTGCATTATTCATTGCATTGTTAAACAGGGTGGTATAAGTGTCCACCGCTTCTGGTGGGAGATGTCGAAGCACAATGTTCGGTATTCCATCGGTTCCCACTGATTTCTTACTTCTTATTGTGTCGAAGATCGTTTGAAGCTCTTCCCTCGAAATGAACGGGAGTTGTTCCCTTTCATTGGCGATGACATTATTTGCCATGTTCTCGTCACTGAACTGGGTGAAACTCTAGTTCTCGACTCGCGAGTTCACTATTTCATTTCGAAGGTAGAAATTGTGCACAAGGACTCGAATTTTCAGGTCGTGGTTGGGACCAATGATGTTATTTGTCTTGTATACTTCCTGGAAAGTCGCTCCTATAGCCTCGACCTTCTCCTGCGGATCTTTGATCACAAAGAAGTTGTCATCATCAACAGCTTCATTTGGATCTATGCCTGCTGTTGAGAGTATGCGTTCGTTGTCCGTCGTTCGGGCGATTTTAAGACATGAAAGGTCGTTTTGAACTTTCCTCCGAAATATTTTATTTATTTGCGGGAACTTATTCGGGTTGCTGGTGTTTACAGCCTGAATTTTGTTGTTCCAATACAAACTTACAGAAGCCCTGTAATTTTCTTTTATCAATGTTTGGAGGTTTTTACGGAAAAAAGCGTAAAGCGTAAAGCTGCGTCTTCTCCCAAAATCGTCTCTCAACGTGAAGCAAAGGGAGATAAATCGAAGAAAAATGCCAACAATAACATAAGTCCTGAAAAAATCAAAGCGGAAAAACAACGAACACCCCTGCCAATCAATGTCACTGGAGTTTCAGATTACAAGAAACTCCAAAACATATTGATGACCCTGCCGAGATCGGACTATATAGTAACATCGCGCAATAATAATGTATGGAAAGTCAACGTCAAGGACGCTGACAACTATCGCATTCTTTCTCGCAAGTTAAGCGTCGAAAAAATCCAATGGTTCACATACGAGAACAAGTGCGAAAGACCTATTCGTTTCGTCGCCAGAGGACTGCATCCGTCTTGCCCAAAAGAAGATATCGTAAGTGATTTAAAAAACAAGGGTTTTAAAATCATTGATGTCGTCAACATCGAAAAGCGAGAGAAACAAAAAATTGAAGGAAAGGATATGACAGTTAAACGTAGCCTTCCCCTCTTTATGCTAACCTTTGAGAACACTGAACATACCCAAAAAATATACGATATTAAGTCAATCCTCAACATTATTGTTAAAATTGAGCCTCGACGCAAAAACTCGAAACTGACCCCGCAGTGTAAGCGATGCCAGGAATTTAACCATACGCAAGCTTACTGCCAAAAAGAGCCTCGGTGCGTAAAATGCGCAGGTAAACACCTGTCCAAAGAATGCAACGTAAGCAAACAAACCCCTCCGACTTGTGTCAACTGCAGGGGTAAACACGTAGCAAATTTCCGTGGCTGTGAAGTAGCAAAGGAGTTGCAAAACAGACGTGACAAGTTGTTTAAGCCACAAAAAGAGAATCCCAAAACTAAAGAAAAAACATCGGGATCTGCTCAAAATATCGTTAAAAACGCCAAGGCGAAAGTGATTGATTCCAGTGTTGAAAAGAAAGCATCGGAAAAACTTACATATGCTGAAGCTACCAAGCTAAAGGCAAAAGATTCCGGAGATCCTGCTTCCCAAGTATTTTCCGTTATTCTCGCGCAGCTTGAGCAGCAAAACAAAATCAATGAACTTATTTTAGATAAGCTAAAGAAGTTTGAAAATAGGTTCAATAAAAAACGTCCTTCGCCTAAAAAATTAAAAGGGAAAAATTAAACGTACTCACCTGGAATGCAAGCGGAATCTTAGAAAAACTTTATGAACTTGAGTTATTCCTAAGGAAAAACGACATTGACGTTTGTTTGGTTTCCGAAACCCACTTGAAAAATGGGTCATCTGCAAAAATTAGAGGTTTTAAAGACTACTACGCGTATCACCCTTCGGGAAACGCGAGAGGCGGATCCTCTGTATACATTAAAGAGTCTCTTGAGCACAACGAAGATATAAAAGTAGAGCTCGAGTCTGTACAACTAATTGCGGTGCGCGTAAAATCGGTACGGAACTCCTTTACTATTTCAGCCATCTACTGTCCTCCACGATTTACGCCTTCAAAACATATATTTATAAATATATTCAATTCTCTTGGATCGGCTTTTATGATTGGCGGTGATTTCAATGCCAAACACACTTTTTGGCGATCAAGATGTGTCTCCCAAAAGGGTAAAATACTCTATAAAGCATGTATGGAACACAATTGTGACTTCTATTCAACGGGCAAGCCGACTTATTGGCCAACAGACACAACGAAAATACCCGATCTTGTCGATTTCTTCGTTGTTAAAGGAATTCGTAACTCGGATATAAACGTTGATGAAAGCTTCGATCTTTCCTCCGATCATTCTCCAGTCATACTGACAATGAACGACACGTTTATTAAAAAACAAGGACCATTAAGACTAACTGGACGAAATACTAATTGGGAAGGATTCAGAAATGAGATTAATAATAACCTAGAACTAGACGTTTCACTTAAAGCAGCACTTGAACTCGAAATCGAAGTGGATTCTTTCGTTGAAATAGTCCAATGTGCTGTGTGGAACAATACACCTTGTCAACGAAAAAACACGGCTAAACGTAACTTAAACTACCCGCCTGAGGTAAAAGATATGATAAGAGAAAAAAGAAAAGCTCGCAAAAGATGGCAAACAACTCGAGCGCCGCAGGATAAAACACGCTTAAACAGGCTCTGTAATCTGCTCAAGGAGACTCTTAAAAGTTACAGAAATTCCGAAGTAAGTACATATGTTCAAAACCTGACGGCAGGAAAAGAAACAAATTACTCGCTTTGGAAAGCTTTAAAATGCTTAAAAAGGCCCAAAATCCCCGCGCCACCAATCAAGGTCGGCAATAACGAATGGGCTAAGGGGGATAAGGAAAAAGCGGAGGTTTTTGCCGACTATATTGAAGAAATTTTCAAGCCCTCCGACGGCCCGACACTGGCACCCGGCACCAATTCTTTAGAAATAGCATATAGTAATTTTGTAATGACAAATGCAACTCTTGCTGAAATCAAAACTGTAATAAGGAAATTAAAACCAAAGAAGGCTCCGGGGTATGACCTTATTACCGGAGAAGTTCTGAAAATGCTACCCCAAAAAGCACTTATAAAGCTCTTACACATTATTAACGCGGCTCTGAGGCTTGAATACGTGCCAAGCCAGTGGAAAGTTGCAGAAGTCATTATGGTACTAAAACCAGGAAAACCTCCAAACGATAAAAAATCATACAGACCTATTTCTCTTCTACCGATCCTGTCGAAAATCTTTGAGAGGATTTTGCTAAAACGTCTTCTCCCAATTATCGAAAACCAAAATCTTATTCCCAGCCATCAATTTGGATTTCGGACTAAGCATTCAACAATTGATCAGGTGCATAGAATTACTGATGTAATTGAAAGATCCCTGGAAGAAAAAAAGATTTGTTCGAGCGTATTTCTTGACGTCTCACAAGCTTTTGACAAAGTATGGCATGAAGGTTTGAAGTTCAAACTGCGACGAATTTTGCCATTAAAGCTTTATAATATATTGACAAGCTATTTTGAAAATAGAATTTTTCGCATTCGATACGGAAATGATGTTTCGAAATTTAAAGATATCCTAGCCGGAGTACCGCATGGAAGCGTACTGGGCCCACTTTTGTACCTGTTATATACAAGAGACATACCACACGTCGAGGATACTGTTCTCGCTCCTTTGCTGACGACACCGCTATCTTAGCGGTTGGAGAATCAATAGAAGACTCAACGGCGAAACTCCAGACTGCTTTAAATAAAGTCTACGAGTGGACAAAGATCTGGCGAATTACCCTTAATGAGACAAAATCTGTACATGTTGACTTCACCTACAGAAAGATAAATCACTTGCCCATTTCTATAAACTCGGTGTGTATCCCCTTTGCAAACGAGGCTCAGTATTTGGGAATGACACTTGACGCGAAGCTTAAATGGAAAACGCATGTTAGAAAGAAACGAAAAGAACTAGAGGCCAAATACAGAGAAAGGTACTGGCTACTTGGTAAATATTCCAAGCTAAGCTTAGAAAACAAGCTGCTTCTTTATAAGCAAGTGCTAAAGCCGGTGTGGACCTATGGTATACAACTCTCGGGTTGTACTAAGAAATCAAATGTAAATATAATACAAACTTTTGAAAATAAAGTGCTACGACAATCTGTGCGTGCCCCATGGTTTATAAGAAATAATGACCTGCATCGAGACCTCGGAGTTCCTTTCGTGGAAGATGAAGTCAGGAACTGCGCACGAAAACATAAAGTCCGGTTAAGCGGCCATATCAACAATACAGTCCTAGAAGTCTTGGACGAACGAAACATACTACGCCGTCTTCAACGAACTAAACCGTTGGACCTTGCGCGATAAATTGAAACCGCATTAAGAAAGCGGAATATGTAGGGTCTTCCATTGGAAAGTGTCCTACCAATCGTGACTAACTTATGAAATAAAAACTGCTTGATAAGTTCTACTTAGTTGCTGTATTAAAATCAACAATGAAGGGAGGTGTTTTTAGTGAGTAAGAATCTCACACTACTATGAGCACGCGCTTCTGATCCTCATAGTGTCTGATGGAAGATTTTCACCTGCCCTCGCCGGAAAAAAAAAAAAAAAAAAAAAAAAAATGTTTGGAGGTTTTTGATCGACGACTTTAATGTCAAAATCTCCGGGTTATGTCTGTCAGTAAACTGTCTGTTCAAGGTCTTCAGTCTTGAGAGTAGTCTACTTTTATGTCGGTGAAGTGCGCCAATAGTTGCGTGTTGATACCGAGGTATCGTTTTGTCCATAGTCCGTTTAATTGTTTCGTCCATTAGTTTTAGATACCTGTCAATCTCCTCGTTTGACAGATTTCTGTTGGACGGTGGATAGAGCGAATTCGAGGAGAGTACTCTTGTCAGTGTCCTGGAGAAGTGTGTCCAACGCACTCTACTATAGTTGTAGGAATGCCTTTGAACATACTCATCCAATTCCGCAATTTCGTTCGGAACGGCTATTTCGGTACTAAGACCGCAATGGTCACTGTCATACACAAAAGTGCGAAGACAGTTTACAGTTTGTTGGTTGATACCTGTCAGTTGTATTCAAGTGTCGAACAACAGGAGATCCAGATAGGAGCCGTGTCTAGGAAACGACGGACTATCCGTCGCCTTTGGGCCGAGTCGGTACATCACACAGTGCTGACCCCACCAATTGAATAGCAGGTTCCCTCTAGTGTTTGGTGTATTATTTCCCCAATCGCTATGTTTAGCGTTGAAATCTCCGCCGATAATGAAGTAGTTTTCCTCCAATTCCAGTCTCAGAAATCGAAAAAGCGTTTCGAGCTCTGAGATAAATAGGGTGGATTGAGTAGCAGTAGGTGCATAAATAGACACCATGTATAACCGCTTTCCACTGCGGAGAGGGATATACATGATGCATGCTTCTAGCACCTGAAACCTACGTACTACACGACTGTATATTCTTTTAAAACGTATACCTTTTCTTACGAAGATTTCAACGCCTCCTCCTTGTATGGAGTTGGTTCGATTTCTTTGCATGATTTTATACCTTCTGTGCCTCATTTTGTGTCTTTTGGTTAGCTTAGTTTCGCTATCCAAAAGCACATCAGGGGCTTGGTCTTTAAGCAATTTAAACAGTGTGTCTCTTCGCTCAATCCTAATCAGTGAATTAACATTCACTGCAAGGACCTTCAGGGTTTGCTCCGCCATGTACGCACCCATTACGACTGAAGGTGCGTTAGGTTCGGCAGCAGCGCGTATATTTGATCTACCCGCGTAGCTTGCTCGGTAATTTGACGTTGCAGCTGAGTCATCTGCCCCTGGATAGAGAGCAAGATAGCTAGCATGTCATTTGCCGGTTCCGGTGCTCTATGCGCTGGAGCCTGAGAAGCAACCTTCGCTTGCTGTGACGTATTTCCCCTACCTGCCGCCATTTGGGCTTGGTAACCTGGAGAGTAACGGCTGGTGTTTGTGGTAGAACAGGTGGACGCTTAACTTCCACCTTTTGTTGTCGAGCCAGATTTAATCCTTTTATGTATTGGAACTTGGGACAACCCCGATAGTTTTCGGTGTGTCCCGTGTTCTTACATAAAACACAAGAGAGTTGACTTTTTTCTGACGCTCCATCCCTACCTAGAGCGCATTCTTCAGACTTGTGGTTCTTACCGCACTTAACGGATAGAGGCTGCATTTCGCAGTTCGACGCGGCGTGCCCGAACCTTTGGCAGCGAACACATTGCAAAATGTTTTTGTGCCTTTTTACTTTTTCCCAGTGAACCACCTGGTAGTCTAGGACATTGATACTCCTAAGACTATCCAGACGGCTTTCGGGACTGAGCTGCACCAGGAAGAACGGTAGCTTCCGTTTCTCCCTTTTGGCTCTGGCTGTGACCCCCCCATGAATTTAAGACCGTCGCACTCTTTCTCTTTGAGCAGTGCAAGGAGCTCCTCCGGATTAGTAGACGGTTCTAACCCCTTTAGCAGCATAGTTTGCAGCTTTTCCCCCTTCGGGGTGAAGGAGAAGAACTCCGTCGTCGAATCCCTTAACAGGTTCTTAATTTTATTATAGCGCTCCACTGTATTACAGTGGATCGCATGCCTATCTACACTAAGCCTCTTTATGAAAAAATTGGAGCTTATGGCCGACTTACACAGATCAATTGTCTCTTTGAGTTCCATCTTGTATGTGTTGATAGTTGGAACCCTTTGTTTCTGCTTCTGCTGTTGTTGTTGTTGTTGCTGCTGCTGCTGCTGTTTTTGTTTTTGTTGTTGTTGCTGCTGCCGCTGCTGCTGCCGCTGCTGCTGTTGTTGTTGCTGCTGCTGCTGTTGTTGTTTTTGCTGCTTTTGTTTCTGAAGCTTCTGTTGTTGTTGTTTTTGTTTTAGCTGCTGCTGTTGTTGCTGTATATTTTGGTGAGGTTGATTTTTTTGTTTTGACTGTGTTTGTTCTGCTTTTCGTATTTTTTGTATTTTTCTGTTGTTTTTGTTGTTTATTCTCGCTTGTTTGTGATTTTAATTGCGAGGTATAGAGCTGTTCACGTTGCTCTTTCTCTCTTCGTGCCATCTGTTTGACTTTAATCGACTGCACTCTTTCTTGTAGCTCTTTGATGCTGTCGTTAAGAGCTTGAACTTCCTCCTCTTCATCCTCTGACTCGGAAGCCGCCAGAGATGCGAAGGCATTTTCTCCACCCATATAGTGGCCTTCCCCACCATCAGACACGTATGGGTAAACGTCGTCGTCTGACTCAGCCGCTGCCCTTGTTGAAGTTGTTGTCGCCTCTTCCCTTACTTTACCAGGCAGCTTTTTGGTAGAAGTATAAAGGGAAGGGCGCTTTACGAGGTTTGGAGTTGGCCTTAGCTTTCTCCTCCTCTTTGTTGTAGCTGCTGTTGTTGCTGTGTTTTTTTCTAGTGGCTTTACGGCCTGATCATCGGATGACAACATCCCACCTGATGATCCCGCTATAAGAATAGCGGACCGTTCACTCCCGCTCATCGTACGATCACGTTTTTTTGTCTTTAATTTATTATTTATTTATTTTTTTAAGTTATAAAAATTTAAAAAAAACTGATTTTATTTTTTGGAGAATCGAACCCACGACCCCTGCTTTATCGGTTCACAACCACTACTGTCAGGCTACTGAACAGTTGCAAACTTTGTCTCTTCTGCGATATTTGAAAATTTTTAATCCACTTTTTTACTTAAAAAGAGAAGCCGAAACACATCCTTTCTCTGCGGAGATCAATGAACGACTGAGTTCACTGCCACTACCACCAGGCTACCAAATGACTTGGGAAATTTGTCTCTAATACGGTTGTACACTTAATGTTTGGTTCACCATTTGAAACAAAACAAGCCGAAACAAGTCAATTCTCCGCGGAGATCGATGAACGACTGCAAACAGAATCGTCTTCAGAGTTCGGAACACTCTCGCTTCATTTTAAAAAGAGAGAGGGATAAGCATCTGTTTTTAAATTTTTTTTCCCAATAAGTCATTTTCAAAATGTTTGCTGCAAATGTAAGGTTTTTTAAGGCATTTTATATGTTCACGAGACTCATCCGTCAAAGCTAACCATTCATCATATTTAACAGTGCCTTTTTTAGGGAAACGAAATAATTTCCTATCCGAAAACTCTTTTTCGGTTGCACAGCAATGTGCCATTGCGCACTTTGTTCTCCTCCAGGACATTTTTCTTAGTAGATTGTTGTTCAAATATAAATGTGTTTACCTACTTTTCAGCTCCTTTACCTTTTCAGCACCTAAACGCAAGTTACTTTATATAAAAATTTAGTAGATATATGTACATACATACATATGTCAAATAGCACATATGTATATTTTAGTATTATAAGTATATATTAAAATAAAAAAATGTATGTAAATATCAAAGAAATGTAAATTAATACGAGTAGTTTAACATGTGCACTTTAATTATCACTCCAATTCAATTCAATTACTGTTGAATTACATACTTATTATTATTTATATGCACTGCAGAGTAATAACACGAATAATATTTTGCTTGTCAAACTTCAATTACAAAATGTAACGAAACACTCTACTTTTAATTGTTCTTTCTTACATACATACCCATACACTCAAACAAAATACCAATTCATGAAAAATTATGTAATTTCCTGTTGCAGCCCGAATGAAAACAAACAGCCAAGTCTTCATACCCCTTCCCGCAAGTCCCTTGCACATGTTTTTCGCATCCCTGTGCCACTGCCCACAACTTGTGGTGAGAGAAAAAAAATCTTTCAGTTAACAAAGCAAAAAAGAGAGAAAATAAAAAAGCTTTATATTGCTTCGAAAGCTCGTGTCGGCTAGCCGACCAAAAGTGAACCATTTTTTTCTACAGGCATGAGACATCTGAATAGATTTATTATCTGTGCTAATATGGAACTGTGAAATAACGCCGAAACCATTATTTTCACTTTGCTGAGCAAAGCGTGCCATCTACCTCAAACTTGAATTGAACCAAATTTCTGAGCTGGGTGGAAAAAGATCTTAGCCTTTTCTCCGCAGGGTTTAGCCGCTCACGCGACTTCGTCGCCCGGCTAAGTGTATGTCAACAACCGTCAGGCAGGCGCCTATAGCTTTCTCTGAATTCAGCTTTATTTCACAAGCAATGGGCGAATTTTGGAACTCGTTATTGCGTTCGGCGGTATTTCACGGCACCCGTTGGGATATACTTATACGAATTGGTACATATAAGCAGTTGGTTTATTGCTGTGATTCTGTATTTAATTTTATAAGTAAACATCAATTGTTGTTCTTCTAAGAAAAGTATGCTATTTTCTCTTTGTAGCTATAGTGGAATAACCATATACAGTCAGTGATATCATAAGCTGTTACTGTTTCGCTTTTACTAGCACTATTTTGAAAGTTTATATAATTTAGTAAGCAAGATTCTGTGTGTGTGCATATATTTGCTTACTTTCTAAGCGTTGTTGCGTTGCGTTGTTTTATAATAAGACCTAGCCTATAAGGTGGCACATAAATATCGTTAAAATTTAATTAATGAAAATCCTTATGATGATGCTCTTGCATTTTATTGTATATTTTAAATACACAATATATTTCTGAAACGGTGCCCATTGTGAGTTGCGAACTGACGTGTACCTTCCCGATCATTTCACTTCCCATTTGACATCTTGAGTGTTAAGAAAGAACCGGTGATATTTTATATTCGTACTCGGGTGGTTCATTTTGAAGGTTCAGATGAAGCTACCACTCTTTTCTCTCGGTTTTTAGTTTATTTTCTTTTTCTTTTTCTCTGAGGTCGGAAATTTCCACGACTCCCTTTTTTTGTGTAACTTCTACATAAGGAAAAAATCATAATGTGAAAGTTGTGGTGGTGTACAAAATTCAAATTGGTAGTTTGCTTACCCGAGTTGTGAAGCTGTTGGTGAGATGACTATCCTGTATTTTTAGAACCAAAAAACATTAGTTCAGGCGCGGAATGTTGACTTGACTGACTGATTCTCTAACTGATGGCCATTGGATGTTGTTGTGGTGGGTGAGATGAGTTATTTAAAGTACTCCGAGGTCCATTGTTGTTTAAATGACGCTGAGGTCTTTTGACCGGACTGTTATGATATAAAACACATTGAGATAGAGATTGATTCGGCATATTCAATTTTTTTGAATTCCTAGAAATTATTCTATTGTCATAGGAATAAATATAGTGATAGGTATCGCATTATTTAATATCATTTGAAAGCACTACTTTTGATGAGCCATTGTGGTTATTTTTATCCGGTCAGGAAAATTTTTAATAGCTTTGACTTTTATAACAGTTTGAACCGCTTTGTGATTTTTATATGGTTTTGCATTATCGCCATTACTGCAGTAATTTCACTATGTAATGGTCTCAGATTTAAGAGATCGTATCTGAATAACAAAATATCAAATTATAATTTATAACGAAGGGGGTTGGGGAGAATGATGTATGTGTATATATGTATTTTTCCATTCAAAATAAACAAACATCCAAACGCAACAACAACAAGGAATAACTTCCTTGCTTTTTCGGCTTTTTAAACCAATTGGAAATGTTCCCTTCCAACCTCTGTTTCTAAGGGTAGACCCATAATAGACGAAAGGACCAGTACGACTACGTACATAAATGTGCGATTACAAGTCATTTGTATTTCGCATCTATTATGTTGGATTGCTCGGCTTCGTCGATTTTTCATTCACTTTTGCTTTCGTACGTAAATTGCGATCAGGATCGCATTTCGTACGAACAAAAAAGGATTTGGACAAGACGATGCGCTGTCATGCGATTTCGTTAACATCATACATGAAAGAATAATGCAAAACTCACGCGCAATCACAAAAGGCACAATCTTTCAAAGTCGGTCCAATTACTCGCATACGCAGATTATATTAACGTAATTGGATGAAAGCAGAGTGATGTCAGTGGCGCCTTTGCAAGCATTGAGACGAAAGCGGCGAAAATGGGTTTAGCGGTCAATGATGGCAAGACTAAGTACGAGTATATTCTGTTAAGCAAAACGGACACTGAACACTGACGTCTCGGACAGAACGTCACTTTCGAAAAGTATTGAGGTAGTTAGGGGCTGCACGTAGCTGAGTTAATTTATAAGCATGAAGCGAATATTGGAAGTAGCGAGTGTGTATGGATTCTAAAAGAAAAAATGTCATTTTTTGTTTTGGGCTTTCGGATCGAACGCGGAAAAATGAAACCATCGGAGAATAAACTGAATATGGTGGTATATTTTCACAGCCGACGAAAGATATCAAGGTACAGTGTTTCTGGGTTTGACTGGATACGTTAGAAAGTTCGTCCCAAAATACTTCATCATCGCAAGACCGTTTGCTGTGCTGGGTACTGAGACCCCAAGATCAGTAAGAGGTTTTAGGTAGGCCTAGACCCATATAAAGGGTGGAGCTGTGCCCTCATCATAGCTCAGCATTGGTATTATTCTAATGTAGGTGAGCAATGGCAAGGCGTATCCTTGCTCCCGTAGATTATGGGCATGCCGTAAAATTAAGTCTATAAAGACATTAGAAAAATATATGAACTCATAATAGTTTGTTGTGATTTAAATGCTGACCTCTAAAAATTTGATAACAAATCCTATCATCTGATGGATTTTCCGCTGCTACTGGATTGTCGAAAGTCAACTCCTTTGTTACTCAATTTGCTCCAAATGATTCTTGAAATCTTCTGGACGTCTTACTTCAGGATCAGATATCTCTTGCAGGAATATTAGACCATGTACTTACAATGTTGACTTGTCCCTTGTCCCTTTTCCTTCATCTTTTACCTTTAAGGATTATGTTTCTGTAGATAACAATGCCTTACAACTAGACGCAAGCTTACTTTCTTGAGTATATCGATATTATGCGGCCAATACTAATGACAAGGTGAATCACGTCGTACAGTATAAGGAATCCAGGTAAAACGACCTTAAAACGTTAAAAACTACAAAATAAAAAATAAATCCAATTGAAAATAAAAGGATAAGTTTAATTGCAATATTAAACAAATAACATCAGTTGAGTTCCATCTCAAGTTATTTACAAAATATAATTTCATAGTAAAAAAGTCTTTTGCAAAATTCTGTGTATAGTGGTTAATTTTTCTATTTTATAATGTTCAATATTTTCTGGGTAACAAGATGTTTTGTTAGATTTTATTGTAGCTCTTTGTTGGTTATTTCATGTTTTCTAACTATTTCTTCCAACTTAGTCCATTTTTTTTTTAATTTACGCGCGCCTCAAGGAGGTTTGATATCCTTTTATTGTTGCCAGGGCGCGGGCGGAAAGATAGAAGGAGGAGAAAGGAAAACATTGTTTTGATGTCGTGGTTTGAAACTCAGGTGTATTTGGTTTTGATATTGGCTCTCCAGGGGTGGGAGTCAGAATAGGATGGAACGTTTTTCTTCACTCGGAATGATTCAGGTTATAAATGTTAACGGTTGTTGTGTGCTTGAAACTCTACAGCAGCCAAATCTACATGCCAGTTGTCGCAAACTAAATTGAAAACGAATGTAACATTGGTGTTACTCCTAGCAAATGACTTAGTGATTAATACATCCGATTTTGACGTTCGAAATTTGACACTATTGATTGCCCGGAGGAGGGGTCTATCATTGCGCGGACGAAGCTTGGATGGGTCGCATATGGTAGGATGCCTCCTAAAGAAGAAGGCAATATGCAAGGAAATATCGTGCTCTGCAGCAACCAGTCTTCGGCAAACGATCTACAATTGAATCAGCTTGTCGACGATTATTTCTGCATCGAAAGCTTTGGAGTTACAAAGCCAGCGGAGAAGCTGGTATCCGAAAAAGACAGAAGAGCATTACAATTGTTATCCGATACAACAGTGAGACTAAACCAACGCTTTCAGACTGGGCTGCTGTGGAGAGAAGACGGAATTCGTTTGCCGAACAGCTACGAACTGGCTAGGTCTAGAAGCCAGAATGCGGAGGGACCTTGACTTTGCGGCTATGTATAAGAATATCGTCGCCAGGTATCTGGAAAAGGGTTACGCCGTGAAGTTGACGCCAGCTGAAGCAGATGTACGTCCTCCGAAGACCTGGTATCTCCCTCATTTCGGAGTTAAGAGCCCCAATAAGCCGGATGAGATTCGATTGGTGTTCGACGCTGCAGCGGAGGTTGGTGGTGTGTCTTTAAACTCGTTCTTGCTGAAGGCACCGGACGACTACGTGCCATTGGTCAAGGTTATATACAATTTCCGGATACGACCCGTCGGAGTTACAGTTGATATAAAGGAAATGTTTCACCAGGTGCTGATACGACCAGAAGATCAACACTCGCAGCCGTTTCTTTGGCGAGAGCACGAAGGAAAGCCGATCGACATGTACAAGATTATGCTCGGAATTACGTTAAAAACCTTAATGCTTTAGGGTTAATAAAGAAGTATTCGAGATCCGTCGAAGCCATCATCGGCCACCACTACGTGGATGACTACGTGGACAGCTTTGCGAGTGCGTCAGAAGCCGTCGCTGTTACCAAGGCAGTTATTAGAATTCATGAAGATGCTTGATTCGAGTTGCGCAACTTCACATTGAACTCAAGGAAAGTACTGCAAAATTTATCGCATACACAGATATCGGTGACTCCAAATGAAACTGTCAATCTGAACATGTATTTTGCCACGACAAGCGAGAAGGTCTCTGTTGTAATAGTGACGACGATGTGTTCCCGTTCCGTCTTAACTTCCCTGGTGTAAGTCAAGATATCATGAAGGACGATAGATGCCCTACTAAGAGGGAGCTCCTGAGCATAACGATGTCCATTTTCGATCTCCTGGGAATGATACCAAGTACACCCTTTCTCCAATGCTTATCTTAAAATCGGTCTGGCGTCATCGATTTGAATGGGACGAGCCTATTCCCGTTAAATCCTTTACACGACGGAGAGAATGGAAGGTGCTACTGCCGTACTTGGCACAGTTGAAGATCCTTAGATGCCACAACTGTCATTTATTACAAGCCAGCCGCATGGATCTACACACGTTTGTCTATGCCAGCGAAGAAGCCTTTCGTGCCGCTTCGTACCTTCGCATCGAATATAATGATGAGGTCTTCGTATCTTTCCTCTGCGGTAAAACTAGGGGAAGTCCGAAGAAACTCTTATCCATACCCCGTCTGGAGCTGTCAGCGGCGATTCTGGGAACGAGGCTTTGTAACTCCGTTGTTGATTGTCACGACCTACCTATCATTGATCGAATATTTTTGGAGCGATTCAAAAACCGTGCTACACAGGCTTCGATCGGAACCTCGTCGCCATAAGGATGAATCCGGCAGATGATGCCAATCGTGCAAATTACGTGCAATTCCGGGACGACAACACATGGATAAAGGGACCCGTATTCTTGCATTCTTAAGGTTGCCGGAGTCGGGGTGGCCTCAACCGCCTAATGATATTGCTGACTATGAACGTAGAGAGAAGATTCGTTCTAAGTATGTACTGATTACTTCGCCTAGCGAACCGCTCTACGACGTATCGACATTCTCAAGCCTTCTGAAATTGCGATGAACTATGGCATGGTCCATCCGATTTATTAAAGCGTGTCAGCATAAGCCGATTGAACGAGGAGAACTAACCGCAGGTGAACTTAAGAGCGCCGAACAACTGGTATACCGTCAGACACAGAGAGACGTTTACGCAAAGGACATAGAAGCTCTACGTCGAAACTTGCCAGTAGAAGGAGAAGGTAACTCTTCAAGATGACAGCATATCTGGATGAAGTCAGACTCGCTCGTGCATTTGGACGAATCGAAGCCTCCACGACAGTGCCTCTCGAAACTAAGAGACCTATTATCATGCCGAGAAACCACGTGGTTACAAAATTTCTTGTAATGGAGTACCATAGTCGTCTTCCCCATCAGAATGACGATACCATCGTGAACGAGAAAAGGCAACGATTCTGGGTCCCCGGCCTACGTATCGCCGTTAAAAGGTGTAAAAGTGAATGCCAGTTATGTCGAATCCGACGCGCCAAACCAATGCTGCCGTTAATGGTTCAGCTCCCAGAAGACCGATTAACGCCTTATGTGAGGCCGCTTACTTATACTGGCCTCGATTATTTCGGCTCCGTAAACGTCACCATACGCCATCGAACGGAGAAGCGCTGGGTTGCTCTTTTCACCTGCCTGACTATAAGAGCCATTCATCTGGAGATAACGGCGAATTTGTTAACCGATTCGTGTATCCTGTGTATCCGCAATTTTGTAAACCGACGTGGGATCCCTTTGCGTATAAGGAGTGACAACGCGACAAACTTCCTTGGATCCAGTAAGGAGTTGATGACCCATGACATATTCGACAACGAAGCCATTAAAGCGGAGCTCTCCTCGGCTGGGATCGTGTGGGTGTTTAACTGTCCCTTAAACCCACATGCGGCTCTTTCAATCTGTCTAACGGGCTTTGTCGTACGCGCTCCATTCGACGATGCCCAAAATCGAGACTCTTCAAAGCGCTTTAATAGAAGCAGAGAACATAATAGCCGGCCATTGACTCACCTGCCGGTTTCAGTTGAGGAAGAGGAGCCTCTCACACCTAACCACTTCACATTGGGCGTTCCAAATTCTACTCAAACTCCTGGGCTGGTTGAACAACGTGCGCTATGCCTTCGAAAATAATGGAGAGTAAGCCAGCAGCTGAAGAATCGTTTCTGGAAACTATGGATTCATGAGTATCTCCCCGTCCTCACCAGAAGATGCAAATAGTTTGAATTGGTGCCGCCAATGGAAGTTGGAAGCCTGGTCTTAGTGTGCGATTTTGATGCGCCGAGAAGCCGACGGATCCGAGGAAGAATCACAAAGGTATTGCAGAGACCGGATGGACAGGTACGCTCAGCTGAAGTAAAGACAACAAACGGAATTCTCAGGAGGCCCGCCGTGAAACTTGCCTTGCTAGATATGAGTGAGGCTTTCAACATAGACGGGGTCGCCTCACGGTGGGTGGGGTGTCGCAAACTAAATTGAAAACGAATGTAACATTGGTGCTACTCCTGGCAAATGACTTAGGGATGAATACATCCGATTTTGACATTCGAAATTCGACACTGTCAGTTTGACAGCGCGCGAAACCACATTCAATTTCCCGGTTTTTTTTCATCTGCCAGGATACACCAATAAGTAATTAAAAATTAATTATAAGACTTTCAAAATTTTGTATTTTTTAAGGAGAATAAACAGCATAAACAAGAGCTTAGCAGTAGCTATCTTAAATTCTCGTTTTATTTTGATTAGTGCGGCGGTGCCGACGACACCAGTGCTATGCCTTCAAACGCAGATTTTTCTGACTGAGTTCCAATTGCAAAAATGAAAAACCATGTACTTTCAATGGGATTCATATCAAGCGACTGCGTAGGATTTTGAAGAAAGTGGGATGTGTTAAAAGCAGTCCATTTTTGAACTTGATAAGCAATATGCTTATTATTATGATTATTTTAATATTGAAGGTAAAAACGACCATCTAAGTACAATTTCTCACCACCAATCTTCAGATTGTTTTTTTGAATATCACGATATAAGATCTTATCCATAATTTTATTTATTACATAAAAACTAATTTTCATGTACCGGCTGGTGACTATAGTAACAAAAATACCACACGATAACATATCCTTAGAAGCATCAATTTACAAGACGTTACAAGAATAAATGTGAAATGATTTACATTAAGTAAAAAAGTAGGGGGCCACTGTACAATAAAAATAAAATAGTCTCATATAAAGAAAATTCAATAAAATATCACTTTGCTTTACATTCTGATGTGGTTATCTGAAAGATTGCGGAAAAGCATTTTCGAAAAGAGGATATGCGACTTGATAGTCTGCAATTCGTGATGAAAATTATTCCAAACGTGAATTGCAGACACAAAGAATTAGCTTTCTCCTATGTAATAAGTGAATGTGGGTATAATCTATTTGTTATCTGTATTAGAATAAGAAAATTTCAGCAATAGGAAATTGATTTCTTGAGACTTTAAAAAGTCTTAAAATTTTGCGAAAAATAAAAAGCAAACATTGATTTAAGAAAATTACAGAAGATGTTAAACTGGAGACAGAAAATTTAGATAAAACGACCATTCAAACCTACTTTAAGTTTGTGTTTACAAACACTATTCAAACAGGGGAACACAGACCTGTTAAACAAAAAGAATGGCATTATAAGCGCTTAAATTTACCTTTTTTTACAGAAAGGCTCCAGTAATTTGCTGAATACCATAGTTTGCACAGTCCCGCTTAAATTTTTTGTAAACTGTATTTTATTGCATCGCAACAGGTAAGCGAAGAGTTAATATAAATGCCAATTTATTTGGCAACATCGACAATATTAACAAGTTTGCCATCGAGGACAATAGGTGAAAAATGATTCAGACACACCTTATTTTTCGAAAGAAAAATGTTGAGTGGTTTAACTTTAGCTTATTTAGAATTTCTTCACCTTTTTTCTATAAAACTTTTCGCCTATCCAACGAAAAAATGTTGAACTCACCTTCATCGTCAATATAACTGTAGACAAAAAGCCAAAATCCCATACCAATAAATAAACGGTATATTTTGTAGTTCTCTGTAAATGTAAGTATTGATGAAAAGTTTCTTTACGTTACTTCAAATAAATGGGCAGCTTCATAATAAAAAAAAAAACACTGTGGCGCTGGCAGCACGGTATGGGCCATGGAACAGCTTCTGGACACTCATTTGTGTTGCTCATGTTATCATTTTTGTCACATCTGAGCGGGGCCTACGGTTTATCGCCGAGTCCGAACCGCACTCCTTAGAAGCTTTTTCGTAGACAATTTTACTTTCGGGAGTTTGCCATTGCCCGCCGAAAGGGTGATGAGCTAACTATCGCGCCAACGCCATCGCCAGTTTCCCATGATAGGAGTTTGAAAACGTATCAATCCGTCAGGTCATGTTGTCACTTGTTTTGATTTTGTGTTCTGCGTTTTTGTGAAAACTTTTAATACGATGCGTATTAAAATTGGAAAATTTGTTAAAGTAATTGTTTCTTATATTTGTTGTTTTCTTATAAATGTCGGGAACAAATATGTAAGTTGTGATATAAGTGCTTGCAAAGTGTTTAGAAAGTTTGTGCTTTAAAAAATGTAAGCAAAAAGTGGGATTCAATCTGTGTAAATTTTCAGTCGTATTTCACTTTCTCGGATATTGTCTTGTTTAACTATATATTAAAACACATCTTTCTATCATACACTTTTCACTAAATATTGAAAGGAAAAAAAAACAACACAACAATTTCTTTATATCCCACAAATGCTTTGTTTACATTTGTAGCCAACATTTCTAAACACTTCACAACCAACTATTTCTAAACTTACATATTTGATGTCGACATTTTAACTCAACAATAACTTTAACAAATTTGCGAACCGAATTTAATTTTTTTACAGCAATTTGTTCCCACACTCAAGCTTTCTAGAATTCGCCTCGCAAGAAAAAGGCACAAAACCACAGTAAAAGCACTTTGGATGATTTTGATAATCAAATATATGTGTTTCCTTCTATACTCGTAAATGTTTTTGAAAGAAATTACACATTTTTCGAAAAAAACTAGCTTTTTGAATTACTAAATTCAACAGATGCTTAGCTATCAAATTTTCGTACGAAATGCGATCCTGATCGCAATTTACGTACGAAAGCAAAAGTGAACGAAAAATCGACGAAGCCGAGCAATCCAACATAGTGGATGCGAGATAAAAATGACTTGTAATCGCACATTTATGTACGTAGTCGTACTGGTCTTTTCGTTTATTATGGGTCTGCCCTAAGAAACAGAGGTTGGAAGGGAACATTTCCGATTGGTTTAAAAAGCCGAAAAAGCAAGGAAGTTATTCCTTGTTGTTGTTGCGTTTGGATGTTTCTTTATTTTGAATGGAAAAATACATATATACACATACATCGTTCTCCCCAACCCTCTTCGTTATAAATTATAATTTGATATTTTGTTATTCAGATACGATCTCTTAAATCTAAGACCTTCATAACTTAAAACAAATGTAAAAAACAAAACGGTTCAGCCATTACATAGTGAAGTTACTGCAGTAATGGCGATAATGCAAAACCATATAAAAATCACAAAGCGGTTCAAACTGTTCTAAAAGTCAAAGCTATTAAAAATTTTCCTGACCGGATAAAAATAACCACAATGGCTCAACAAAAGTAGTGCTTTGAAATGATATTAAATAATGCAATACCTATCACTATATTTATTCCTATGACAATAGAATAATTTCTAGGAATTCAAAAAAAATTGAATATGCCGAATCAATCTCTATCTCAATGTGTTTTATATCATAACAGTCCGGTCAAAAGACCTCAGCATCATTTAAACAACAATGGACCTCGGAATACTCTAAATAACTCATCTCACCCACCACAACAACATCCAATGGCCATCAGTTAGTTAGTCAGTCAAAGCAACATTCCGCGCCTGAACTAATGTTGTTTGGTTCTAAAAATACAGGATAATCATCTCACCAACAGCTTCACAAGGGAGTCGTGGAAATTTCCAACCTCATAACAAAAAGGAAAATAAATTTGCTACAGAGAGCGAATATTGTGTAGTGATAGAAAGAAAAGAAAATAAACTAAAAACCGAGAGAAAAAGAGTGGTAGCTTCATCTGAACCTTCAAAATGAACCACCCGAGTACGAAAATAAAATATCACCGATTCTTAACTTTTTATTTATAAAAAGAACTTAACACTCAAGATGTCAAATGGGAAGTGAAATGATCGGGAAGGAACACGTCAGTTAGCAGCTGACAATGGGCACCGTTTCAGAAATATATTGTGTATTTAAAATATACAATAAAATGCAAGAGCTGAATAAAATCATAAGGATTTTCATTAATTAAATTTTAACGATTTCTACGCGCCACTTTATAGGCTAGGTCTTATTTTTGAAACAACCTCTTAAAGTAAGCAAATATATGCACACACACAGAATCTTGCTTACTAAATTATTTAAACTTTCAACATAGTGCTAGTAAAAGCGAAACAGTAACAGCTTATGACATCACTGACTGTGTATGGTTATTCCACTATAACTACAAAGACAAAATAGCATACTTTTTCTTAGAAGAACAACAATTGATGTTTACTTATAAAATTAAATACAGAATCACAGTAATAAACCAACTGCTTATATGTACCAATTCGTATAAGTATATCCCAACGGGTGCCGTGAAATAGCGCCAAGCGCTATAACGAGTTCCAAAATTCCAAAATTCGCCCATTGCTTGTGAAATAAAGCTGAATTCAGAGAAAGCTATAGGCGCCTGCCTGACAGTTGTTGACATACCCGTAGCCGGGCGACGAAGTCGCGTGAGCGGTTAAACTCTGCGGAGAAAAGGCTAAGACATTTTTCCACCCAGCTCAGAAATTTGGTTCAATTCAAGTTTGAGGTAGATGGCTTGCTTTGCTCGCTAGCAAGGTCTCACCATTTTCTGCGCAGGGCTCAGCCGCGCACGCGACTTCGGCACTTCACTAACTTCCTAGTAACTGTGAAATAAGAACGAGCATGGAAATTGGCGTTATTTCGTGTTCATGAAGTGAAATAACGCCGAATTCCAGCATTCACAGTACCATAGTAGTCCAAGAGCCGACCGCGTGATGTCATAAGGCATAAGAAAGAAGGAAGTGTTGCATATGAAATGAAAGCTTCCTAGTAGTCGTAGGCAAAACGCCTTAGGTTGGCTGAGTTTTATGCCCAGGGATTAAATTTCAACTACCGGTATTTTTTTTTTTTCTTCGTAGGCATAAAAAAGAAGAATAAATAAGTAACCATTTAAAAGAGGGACTTACATAGTACTTGAACCCATAGGGTTGGCACCCCCACCCGACCACTTACCCACGACAACCTAACTTTTAATAACGCATTTTTTTTTTATTAACTATAGGCATAAAAAAAAAGTTGTAAAGTATACCAAATTAATGCTGAGAGCTTACCATTATCAAATATAACTTATAGGTTTGAATACACCGCGAGGCTTTTTAAAAAAATACAATTTATTGACATAAACGTTTCGCGGATACTTATCGACTAACTTAACAATTTTTATGCAATCTTAAAATAACTTATTCTATTACAGATTTACCTGTCGACGTTGCATGATTCCCACCATCATGCAGGAAATGAATTTTATATGATCCCCCAAAAATTTACGAATATTCATGGGAAAGTAACATTCAAGGTAATAGAGTTCATGTGGCATGTGGCATGTGGCATGCGCAAATTACTTCAGCTTAACTTTCAACATTAAAAATTTATTGTAGAGAGGCTCGGGTAACGAGTATGTGCCGCTACCGGATACGTAACCTGTATAGGGTTATGTGTGATAATTTGGCCAGGTACATAGAAAACCCAATGATTTTTGGCGCAGATAGAAAAATTAGTGCCTAGTCGTCGTAAATAATTTCCTCAGCATTCATATTGTAAGGAGCAACTTTATTTTTGTATTCTTTGAACATATAAAAATAACTGGATGGATATCAATTTTGAATAGAATCCGCTCAAAAGAGCGCACTATCCAGGAGGCGCCATACTCGAGGCCTCAAAAAAATGGTGTACCATGGCGGACAGTTATTCTCAGTATTGGTAACTCTGAAAGAAAAAACAAGAAACAAAAAAAAGAAAAAACGGTAACCTCCCTTACGTGAAAATTCACCATAATTTGGCAAACATCCCAAAAAAAAATTTATTTGATGTTTAATGGGAAAAAGAAAGTTGAAAAACACCTTTGTTTTACACTATTCTTTGCAAAAAAAATATGTTAGAATTAATTTGTTTTGGCGAAATATGGTGAATTGGCATACAAAACATCTCAACGAACAAACCAAGATCAAAATCATTGACATTGGTCGAGTAGTTTCGGAGATTAACTGTCCGCCATTTGAAAAAAAGTAGTTTCCAGAAAAACACGTTTAAAATTTTTACTCGCTGAGTCATCATGTATGGACTGCGCGAGTTATGTTTGGGAGCAAAAAATATCACAAATCTTTACTAAACAATATATACAAGTAAGATGCTATTTATTTCGTGGTCTGAACAAGAATGCTAAAAATGTTATGCTGCTGGTGTTGATGCACTCCCACGGTTGTCCTCTCTATTCTCCCTGTTGGTGAACTTCTCCTTTGAGTAGAACATGCGGGTATCTTGGCTTTTGTCGATGATGATGATTCGATGGTATTGTTGAGTATGGTGATGGTGATCATGAATTCGGAGCGTGTTAATGCATGATTCAACTTAGCGCCTGATGTAAACAATTGCAACTACTAGATCGTGGACCACGCACCAAATGCGTGTTAACTGCGTATTAACTGCGGATAATGCTTTTACCGCCAAGCCATTGCTGAGTCTGCAAACAAGCTTTCGTGCGTGATTTGTGCGTGATCTATGCATCACCAAATGCATGGTGACTTGTAGCTCGGTTGAGTGACAAAGGGTGGCACGTAACTCCTCTCGCCCAAGAGTGAATTTGCCGATGCATATGAATTCAAATTTTAACAGTTCATTTTTGCCTCGGCTTTCGTCCTTTCTATCTTCTTCTTATCCTTTTATTAACCCTTTCCTCGTTATACGAACTTATGCGTAACGAGTTTCCCATTTTTACTGCATCGCTGCTGCTCCGCTTATGGGGTTGGCTAATGTCGCAGACCGCAGAACGCGTCTTTCGTCCTTTCTATATTGACTATATTTAAATGGGAAAGGGATGATGTGGAGTGGACAGGGATTAGTACAGAGTTGCTCTTCCTTACACTTTCTTTAATCTCTATATGTATATATATGTTTTTCTTTACATTCAGTACATGTTTTAGATGTAGCTGGAACCGAGCTCTCTTAACACTTACCAAATCTAATTTGTTAATCTATATATGCCTGTTCATAGGTTTATATCTATAGACAAGTAGATACTTATTCCGTTTTTATTTTAATTTTTCTTCTTCTTCTTATCCTTTTATTAACCCTTTCCTCGTTATACGAACTTATGCGTAACGAGTTTCCCATTTTTACTGCATCGCTGCTGCTCCGCTTATGGGGTTGGTTAATGTCGCAGACCGCAGAACACGTCTACATAATGATCGGTCCTGGATCGCTTCAATGGTTAACCCCAGACGTTGTTGCGCATTTGCCATCTGAGAAATCCAGGAATTCTTTTTCCGACCTCGTTTTCTTACAGTTGGAGTGACCGTACTTAATAGTGCCTTTTTAACCGGATTTTCCGCAGGTCTTCTTTGAACGTGGCAATACCAACTTATTCTATTCGCCTCAAGCTGTTCGGTTACCGAAATCTTTATATGTAGACTTCCTCTTATACGCGTAGATCTAATGCAATCGCGTTTAGTGACTCCACTAGACATCCTTAACATTTTCATTTCCTCTGCCGCCATTTTGTTTTTAAACGCTTCGTACATTGTCCAGCACTGTGAACCGTATATAAGAGCTGGTTGAACAACGGTGGTGTAGAGTTTCCCCTTTAATTTAAGTGGAAATTTTCGGTCGCAAAAGATTCCCGAATTTTCCCGCCATTTCATCCATCCCACACTCACTCTGTGGTTAACGTCGTCGTCACATTTCGCTTCCATGTTAACGATTGATCCAAAGTACTTAAAGATAGTGCTTTTCGGAAGAACTATTCCGTCTAACATTATATCCGGAACAGGTCGCAACGGATGCGCAAATGGGCACGTCAAATGCTCCGTCTTTGAACGGGTTATTTTAAACCCGTTTCTCTCTAGCGCATTTCTCCATGAATCTAAGGCGTTCTGTAAATCTTCGACGTTATCGCTAAGTATAACTGCGTCGTCAGCGAAGAGAATTGGGGTTACATTTGCGTCGCGCATGCAGTCTTTTAAAATATAGTCGAATACTACGTTAAAGAGGAAAGGGCTAAGTACGCTTCCTTGATGCACTCCGACATTAACTGGAAATTCTCTCGTTAGTCCAGCAGAGCTTTTAACCGCAGTTTTCACGTTTCCGTACATGTCTTGTATTATTCTAACATACGTTTCCGGTACGTTTTGAGACCTCAGCGCGGCCCATATGAGATCCCTAGGTACTCGATCGAATGCTTTCTCGAGGTCGATAAATACCATGTGTAAATCCTTAGACGAATCTCGGTGCTTTTCCATGATTATTCGTAGGCTTTGGATAGCGTCCACCGTCGATCTTCCTTCAACAAATCCACACTGGCTATTATCGAGCTTTATTATTTGCCGAAGACGTTCGTTTAAGACTCTTTCGCCGATTTTCATTGTATGTGACATAAGCTTGATTGAACGGTAGTTGTTGCATTCTCGAGTGTCACCTTTTCCTTTATATAATGGAACCAAGAAGCTACTTCTCCATTGATTCGGCATAGGTTGTCCACATTTAAATTTATTTAAAAGTTTCGATAGCCAAACGCTGCCGATCCCCTCCATCTTCGACCAAAACTCGACATCATCGACCAAAACTCTGATGGAATGCTGTCTGGTCCCGCCGCTTTCCCCCGCTTCATTTTTCCAATTGCTATACTTATTTCTTCGATTGAAAAGTCCGAAACTTCCTCCTCGAAAAGACCAGCTGTCGGCACGATATCACGTGGAAACTGTTTGTTAAGCAACTCCTTACAGTATTCAAGCCACCGGTCACAAATTTCCTTTTCATTTGTTAATAAGCGACCGTCTGCGTTTTTGATGTATTTCGGCGAGGTTATTTCTATTGAATTTTTTCTCCTCTTTGCAGCGAGCTTAAAAATATTTGGCATTTTAGTGTTGTACGACGTTTGAACTTCTTGGATAGCTTGTCTTCTATCCGCCGATCGTGAGGATATTTGTTCCAACTCCTGGTACAGGTTTTCCGCTTCTGCCGCTCGAGTTCGAGCCAGGACTTTCTTTGCGATCTTTTTAAGACGCTCGTATTCAAGAGCCAGTCGAGCTTTTTCGATATCGTCGCTCCGATCGCATTTTGTCCACGCTTGGAATGCACTCTTCTTGTCGGCCACAGCTCGTTTGGTTTCGTCATTCCACCACCATGTTTCTTTGCCGACGTAATGGTACTTCGATATAGTCCCCAGATGGGACTTTGCGAGTGTTATGCATTCCTCGTGCATGCTGTTCCACATTTCTTGCGGGCTAAGTGAGTCTGCTATACCATTTATATTTTGAAGTACTTCTTTAGCCAGTGCGATAAATCTTGCGCTTCGTTCCTTCGATAGGAAAATTCTGTAATGAGCAGACGGTGTTGGCTTACTAGCGATTCTCCAATTATTACTTTATTTTAATTTTTATTATTTAAAAAAAATAATGTTGAAAATATTAAGTTTTTTTTTTTATTAAATATGTTCTTTATTTTTTGGTTGTGAACTTTTCGTTTTTCTGTTTCGACTGCTGCCCTATTGTCTCGTTTGTGTTCGATAAATCTGGCAGCTAGTTTGATTCTTCTATCATCTTTCTTAAATATTTTTTCATTAGCATCGAATTCTGGAGCATTTTTTCGGGTTTCATTTAATTTTGAAATAACATGCTTTTTATACTTCTTTTTTGCTTCTATCAAAAGCTATTTGTTTTAATGAATCATAGTTTTTAATGTGTTCAACTGGGTAGTCTTGTTCTGTGTGAAAATTGTTTACTTTAGGGAAAATGGTGGTTTTGACCGTGTGCCCGGTTAATAACTCAAATGGAGACATTTTGGTAACAGAGAGTATGGAGCTGTTGTATGTAATTACCGCTTCATCAACAATCTCAGCTATAGATTTATTTGAAGATTTAGCTTTTATGATTCTTATTAACTCTGTGAGAGTAGAATGGAATCTCTCGACTGGTGAATTTCCGTTAGAATTTTTTGCACAAGTTGTATGAAAATTTATATTATATAGAGCCAAAAATTCTTTAAAAAGTGTGGAAAGAAACTCCATGCCGTTGTCTGAAACTATTTTTTTGGGGATTCCATGATGCGAGAAAAAGTCTTTTAGTGATTTTATAAGATTCAAGGTATTTCTAGATGTTAAAAAATAAACACTTGCGAATCTACTAAACTTATCCAAAATGGTTAGAAAATTTGGAAACGGAATAAATATCTAAATGGAGTATTTGTAATGGTCTTGATGGCGTTTCAGTCATTTCAAATTTTGATGAATGTACTTGACGTTCGTAGTTAAATTTTTGGCAGATATGGCAGTTGTTAATGATTCGAGGATGACATGCTTCATATTGGGGAAGTATATCTTTGCCCTAAGATGTTCTAAGGTTTCATTTATTCCTCTATGATTAGATTTGTCATGATAATGTCTTACTTCTCTTTCTTGTTCGTCTGGACAAATTATATCTTTTAAAAGTATATGACTTCTAACAAGTTTTAAGTTAAGTTCAAAGTATTTTGAGTAAACCCGCTGTACAATTTTAAAAGTTTCGTCATCTGCTAAAATAGCAGTTATTCTTTTGGTGTTAATAAAGTTTTTAAAAATTTGAATTATCTCATCCTCTTCCTTTATGTTTTTACTTTCTATTCGGTGTCGTTTTTTTCTTTTAAGTAATATTTTAAGAGTCGAATGCAGTTTTGCTCGATTTGGATTTTCGATTAGAATTATCTGATTAGAAAATTCGTTAATTGCTCTTTCAGAAATTGGAATACCATCACCCATATTTTCTGATACTGAATGAATAGTACTTAAGCTTTCAAATTCATCAATATTGTTTTGAGTGGATATTAAATAAAGATTTTCGACCTCAGCGTTGGAGTTTAGTTTTCCACTTTTGTGGATTATTGAGTAGTCGAACTCTTCAAGGCGTAAGCGCCACCTCATAAGCTTGGAACTAGGATCCTTTAAAGAGAATAGCCAGAGGCTTATGATCCGTTATGATTGTAAATTTTCTGCCATAGATATATGGCCGAAAGTATTTCGTTGCCCAAACAATAGCTAAAAGTTCTCGTTCAACAGTACTATAATTTTGCTCAGACTTAGACAAGGTGCAACTTGCATAACAAATCGGTATGTCTGATCCAACAGAGCCTTGCGAAAGTACTGCGCCAATTGCAACATTACTAGCATCTGTCGTAATGCTGAATGGTTTAGAAAAATTAGGGTATTGTAATATGGGCTCATTGTATAAAAGATTCTTGCATGTTTCAAAACCGCTTACGTACTTGGAATCTAGAGTTATTTTATTACCTTTCCTAAGACATTCGGTCATGGGCTTTGTAAGTTTTGCAAAATCCTTAATAAATTTACGATAGTACCCGAGAAGTCCTAAAAAAGACTTGATTTGCTTAGATGTTCGTGGAATGTGAAAATGGGAAAATGGGAAAAAATGGCATAGATTTTGTCCACGTTAGGCTTAACCCCTTCAGATGTGACTATGTGTCCAGAAAAGAAACTTCTTTTCTGAGAAACTCAGATTTGTTAAGCTGAACCTTTAAATTGGCTTCTTCCAGTTCTCTAAACATTCTCTAAACTTTCAATATGCTCTTGAAGGGATCTTGAAAATATTATTATATTGTGGTATATATGTGATTAAATCAATTATCCAGTTTAGGATCATACAAACTCTCCACGTTGGACAGTTCAGTTATTACCCCAGTTTCAAACCAGAAGTTACCAGAAAGAACTAGAACCCGACAAATGTGGTATAAATACAGGATGAGAAACTGCGGACGATAAGTTGAATTTTGGAATTTTGTGTGGAATTTTTTGTGAATTAATTGAAAGTTGTATTTAAATAATAATAAATAGAGTGTTTTTAGAAACAGAATAACGTTTTATCATTTTGAGCCCTAGCCGAAATATTACTTTGGTGTCAGAAGTGCGATAAAACTTATTCTGAGTGCTGTAAAACAAAAAAAAAAACAAAAAAGAGAAAAACTGCCACGTACATTGCTGCAGCTAAGTATACCCCAGCTGAAAATTGAGCTAGAGAAGCGGAATCTCTCCGCAGCTGGAGGGAAAAGTGACTTAATTCTTCAGCTACAAGAAGCGATCGAAAAAGATGGAAAAGATCCTAAATCCATGTCGTTCGACGTAGAAGAGGAGCTTGTAAGCACAGGGGTTGACATGTCTGCCATGATGGAATTACTCCTTGGATTGAATTCTAAGTTAGAAGAACAAAGGCGAAGTATGGATTCTAAGTTAGAAGAAAAGAAGAATTCCTTAGACGAGCAAAGGAGAAGTATGGATTCTAAGTTTGAAGAACAGAAGAATTCTCTAGAAGAACAGAAGAATTCCATTATTTCCGCACAGAAAGACACTGTCGAAGAGTTCAAGAATTCTCTAGAAACGAAATTCGAAATAATCGACCAAAAATTAAATATGCACGAGGCACAATTCGAGAATCTTGCGAAAGAACTAGAGAGAGTAAAGAAACAGAAAGTCCGAGAAATTTCTACAGACTGCCCTAGAAGGAAAGAGATGCAACCACCTGTTTTTGATTGCCAAACATCGTGGCCAATATATAGAAGACAATTTGAAGCAGCTGCCATGACCAACAACAGGGACGACAGTGAAAAGTCGATTGCGCTCACGCTGGCACTGAGAGGTACAGCTGCGGAATTGCTGCAAACCATCTCAGAAGATAAACAACTCAACTACGACGCTTTGGTTAAAGCCATAGAAATGCGCTTCGGAGATGAGCATATGGAGCAAGTATACAGAGTCCAACTGCGCAGCAGAGTCCAGAAGAGGGCCGAAACACTTCAGCAGTTGCAAGCCGATATCGAACGGTTGGCGCATTTATCTTATCCTTATGCCGGAGAAGTCCTTATCAACGAAATGGCTGTAGAGGCGTTTACCCAAGTGATTGAAGATACGTAGTTGCAAATGGCTGTAAGAATGTCTGGAAAACGAACCCTTCCTGAGGCCCTAGCATTTGCCCTGACGATGAAAGCTGCCGACCAAGCATCTCAAGGAATCCACCGGGTGAGAGAAGTGACAGCCGTGGAATGCTCCTGCCAACGAGCAGACGTCGTGGAGCGGAACAGTGTTATTGGAGTACAAGTCCGTTGCTGGAACTGCAAAAAACTAGGACATCTGCAGCGTCAGTGCTGGGCTCCAATTAAAGAACGCAGTTGTTCACAATGCGCTGTTGGGAGACGTAACAAAGAAGCATGTAGCAGGAAAAACATCTATACCGCAAGCAGCGCATCATCAAGTCAACAGGCGGGAATACGTGTAAGGACCAACTTCGAGGGGCAGAAGTCGGTTTCAGGAATCGACGCCCCAAGATCAAAATCCAAGTCTCCCAAACAAAACGAAGTAACAAGAGTCTAACAGTGGAAGCCCACATTGGCCAGAATAAATGCGTGGCCACCATTGACACCGGTGCCACCGCTTTCATTATAAGAAGGAAAATCGCTACTGATTCATGACTGCACAATACCAGTAGCTACTGCCTGAAAACAGCAACAGGAGCGACGGCAAAGGTGTATGGAGAAGTTGTTCTTACGATCAATCTGGCAGGACTAACATTCACCCACGTATTCCTAGTGGCCGATATATGCGACGTGTGCATCATTGGAGTTGACTTTATGAAGGCGCATAATGTAGTGCTCGACATCGGAACTCAAGTACTTAAGTACAGGAACGTCGAGATTCCAATGGTGTACGGATGGATGGAATGGAAATGCCGCATGCCTTAGGACAGTAGTCAACAAGGACGAGATCTTACCACCTTCCGCAGAGACACTAATTTGGGCGAAGCTGGAAGGTGATCTTGGGGGCCATCGATTCTATTTGATTGAGCCGGACTCTAAAAATCATTATCAGAATTATGTCGTGGGAAAGATGCTCGTTGTGCCGAAAGGCGAAATGGTCCCAGTAAGAATCTTGAATGTGGGAAATAAGAGCATCAAACTAAAGCAAGGACAATCGATCGAAGCGTGTGTACCGATAACTGCTGTCACCAAGTTGTCGAAGGAGAATGCTGCTATATCTTTGCCATCAAGTAGCACAGCTGAGTTGAAAAGAACTATACTCAGGCAAACCGAGCTGAACCAGGAGCAACGAGCGATGGTGGAGGAACTAATCAACGAATTCGCAGACGTATTTGCCTCGCAGGATGGCGAATATGGCAGCACACATTTGGTACAACACCGAATAGACACTGGAGATGCAAGACCCATACGTCAACCTCCTAGGCTTTTACCATTAGCTAAACAGACGGAGGTTGCAGAAATGGTTTCGACTATGGAAAAGAAGGGTTGATTGAAGGCTCTAAGAGTCCGTGGGCATCACCCGTTGTACTGGTCAAGAAGAAAGACGGCACCAATAGATTCTGCGTGGATTATCGCCAGCTAAATAATGTCACCAAGGATAGCTACCCGTTGCCAAGGATTGACGACACACTGGACACACTATCAGGAGCGCAATGGTTCTCCACACTTGATTTGAAGAGTGGCTACTGGCAAGTACAGATCCATCCGGAGGACCGTGAGAAGACAGCCTTCACCGCAGGAAACGGGCTTTGGTAATTCACAGTAATGCCATTCGGATTGTGCAATGCTCCGGCAACCTTTGAGCGTCTAATGGAACGCGTTTTGCTGGGATTAACATGGAAAACCTGTTTGGTCTACCTGGACGATGTCATCGTGGTCGTCAAAACTTTTCAAGAACATCGAAATAACTTAAAGGAAGTGTTCCAAAGACAACGAAGTGCGCAGCTTAAGCTAAACCCGAAGAAGTGTCATCTCTTTATTCCAGATGTCAAATACTTGGGACACATCATCTCATCCGTAGGGGTAAGGACAGACCCAGAAAAGATCGAAGCGGTGAAAAATTGCCCAGCCCCAAGAGACAAACACCAACTGAGAAGCTTTCTGGGACTCGTTACCTACTACAGGCGGTTTGCGAATTTTGCTGGGATCGCAAAGAGTTTGCATCAACTAACAGAAAAGGGAAAACAATTCAAATGGTCAAGTGAATGCGAAAGAAGCTTCAAAACTCTCAAACAACAAATATGTGAGGCCCCTGTACTAGCATACCCTACTCCAGGAAAAACATTTATTGTGGATGCAGATGCCAGTAATGTCGGAATTGGAGCTCTCCTTTCGCAGATGCATGACGGGCAAGAAAACGTAGTTTCCTACTTAAGTAAGGTGCTCTCTAAGCCGGAAAGGAACTACTGTGTTACCAGGCGGGAACTTCTTGCTTTGGTCTTGGCAGCAAAGCATTTCCATAAGTACCTGTACGGACGAAAATTCATTCTTCGCACAGACCTTGCATCTCTGAAGTGGTTGCTGCAATTTAAAAATCCTGAAGGACAAGTCGCAAGGTGGATTGAATGACTCCAGATGTACGACTACGAGATACAGCATCGAAAGGGAAGCCTTCACTCTAATGCGGATGCTCTGTCCCGGCGACCTTGCAAATCTGATTGCAAACATTGCGCACGACAAGAAGAAAAAGATGCGGTATCCACTCAACGGCTATGAGCTGAGCCCACTGACGGTTGGAATGAAAGTGAAATGCGAAACGCCCAAAAAGAGGATCCGGATATTGAGCCAATACTCGCCTGGAAAGAACATGAAGAAAAACCAAATTGGCAGGAAATATCCAATAAAAGTCCGGAACTAAAGGCATACTGGGCACAGTGGGACTCGCTTCATGTTCAAGATGGTGTTTTGAGGCGAAGGTGGGAAAGCTCGGATGGAAAGACGTTTGTGATGCAGCTCGTTGTGCCAAGGTCGAGAGTCAGTGACGTGCTAAGGGAATTGCACGATGGAGTATCCGGAGGCCACTTGGGAGTGAATAAGACGTTAGAAAAGGTGCGAGAACGTTTTTATTGGGTGCACGCCAAGGACGATGTAGAAAATTGGTGCAGAAAGTGTGTCACCTGCGCCGCCAGTAAAGGCCCGAGGGTTAAAACTCACGGCAGAATGCAGCAATACAACGTTGGAGCGCCCTTCGAGAGAATCGCAGTTGACATCGCAGGACCGTTTCCTGAAACCGAAAAGGGAAATCGCTACATTCTTGTTGTTATGGATTACTTCAGTAAGTGGCTTGAGGCTTTTGCTATCCCTATCCAGGAAGCCAAAACCGTGATTGAACAGATCGTTTACAACTGGGTGAGCAGGTTCGGCGTACCGATGGAATTGCATTCGGATCAAGCGCGCAACTTCGAATCCAAGATTTTCCAAGGGGTGTGCGAGCTACTGGGTATCAAAAAGACGAGAACAACACCGCTCCACCCACAATCAGACGGGATGGTAGAACGCTTCAACAGAACCTTGAATGAACACCTATCAAAGGTCGGTGGTGACAAGCAATGCGATTGGGATAGGCAAATTCCAATGCTTCTATTAGCCTATCGGAGTGCAGTACACAACACTACAGGTCACACTCCATGGGAAATCCTTTTCGGTCGAATTGATGTTTGGATCACCGCCGTCTGAAGAGAACAGAAATGAAGACGACTACGTCGCAGACCTCAGACGGATTATTAGGGACGTGCACCAAAGAACCAGGGATAAGATCAAGATAGCCAGTGACCGCATGAAGACGAGGTATGATGTAAAGGCGACCACAACGGGATTCCAGGAAGGAGATCTAGTGTATATATCTACTGTATATAACCACCCTCATAGATGGAAAGGCGTATCACCCAAATTACAGCAAGACTGGGAAGTACCATATAAAGTCGTAAAACGCATAAACGATGTTGTCTATCGCATTCAACGAGGAAGCGGCAAGATGAAAGTGGTTCATGTGGATCGAAAACATCGCTATATTAGGCAGAATGTCGAAGAGTTTGTGCGGGACGAACAAGTTTAAGAAGGGGATATTGTGGTATATATGTGATTAAATCAATTATCCAGTGTTGCATAAGTTTAGGATCGTACAAACTCTCCACGTTGGAGAGTTCAGTTATTACCCCAGTTTCAAACCAGAAGTTACCAGAAAGAACTAGAACCCGACAAATGTGGTATAAATGCAGGATGAGAAACTGCGGACGATAAGTTGAATTTTGGAAAGCGATGGAAAAGGACCTAAGCCTTACTACGTGAAAGATAAGAGATTTGAATTGTGAAATAGAAGTGAAATTGTTTGTGAATTAATTGAAAGTTGTATTTAAATAATAATAAATAGACTGTTTTTAGAAACAGAATAACGTTTTATCATTTCGAACCCTAACCGAAATATTACAACATCATCCATATAAACAAAGCATATTTCTCCCTGCAGATCTTGTAATACCCAATCCATCTCTCTTTGGAATATTGACGGAGCATTTTTTAAACCGAACGGCATCCTTACAAATTCAAAATGGCCATTATTAACCGAAAAAGCGGTTTTCTGAATGTCCTTTTCCTCAACCTCAATTTGATGGAATCCAGATGCCAAGTCAAGCGTGGTGAAATACATAGATTTACCTAATTTATCGAGGATATCAGATATATTCGGTATCGGATATCTGTCGTCTACAGTTTTTTCATTCAATTTCTGATAGTCTATAACTAGTCGCCATTTTTTCCCCTTGCGTCTTTCTTCTTTGGAACCATCCAAATCAGAGACGACCAGGGAGAAAAACTTCGACGAATGATACCTGCGTGAAGCATATCCAAAATCTGTTTTTGAATCTCCTCCTTCAGAATATGAGGATGCCTATATGATTTCGTGTAAATTGGAATATCATCGGTGGTTTTATCTGATGCTTGATTTTGCTAGAGCACGGTAAGGCTTCATTTTCATTGAAAAATATATGCTGGTATTTAAAGCAGAGAGTTTTAATTGATTTTTGCTCTTCCAAATTTAAATGGTCAGTTCTAATTAAATCTTGTATATTAACTATTAATCTGGGGACTTTATATTAATAACGGGCAAATTATGTATTTCAATGACTTCATCTGAATTAATTTTGGTGGCTTGTATGGGTTGTTCCACTAAAAACTTTTGAGTATCAGTTACATTGACAACCTCAAAAAATGTAAAATATCCATTGGCTTCGTAAACGCCTTCAGAAATAAATAAACCTGATTTTATCGAAGTTGGTTTTATATAAATATTTCCGAGTTCTACTTCTACAGGAAGTCGACTTATTATTTTGGTTCTTGCAGGTATTAAGTATTTTTCTGACACAAGGTTGGGTTTGAATTTTAGAACTATTTTAACGTTTTCATTGGTTAAAATGGAATTCTCAAAATCGATTTTCATGTTAAGGTCCTTTAGTATATCGATGCCGATAGGACCGTCAAAGAAATTGTGAAAATTGAAAATGAGAAATGATAGTATTGACAGAATTTGAGTCATCTATTTCACTTTCAAAGATTTGTTCGGAACGAACTAAAGCGTCAAGATCTTGATAGTAATTCTGTGGCTCTTGATATGCCAAGTTTTGTTCTCGATTTGCTGTGTAATGTGTGAGGGTATTGGTTTCGATGTTGTAAAGAAAATTTCTAGTACTTCCGCTTGCTATATCCATGGGTTCTTGGCGGGATCGTTTTGTATGACTTGAAGATGGCTTGTCACACTTATAATTGGTAAAACGCTGGAAAGATGTTTGAGGAATTTGGTTTATGTCAGGGGGATATTGTCTGGTTAAATTTGAAGGGTTTGTCCATTGCTGTTTTCCAGAAAGCTGTTGAGGGATTGGTGAAAGGTAAGGCCTATTGAAAAGTTGTTGCTGGTGTTGTGGATTTATATTTGAATTGTTTGGAATATGAGACAGCTGTTGTTTGTAATTTAAATTGCTGAGATGATGGTATGCTATTATTTTGCCGAATATTTTGGGTGTTAGTTCGACCAAGAATTCTATTGGGAATGTAGGGCATATAACTTGATGAATGATCACGAAAATAAGTACAGTTTTGGCCTTTTAAACAAAAGCTAAGAGCATCTGTCAACTCATTTGGTCTCATTGCTCTAATTGTAGAACCTAGCGGTTCCCGGAGCCCCGAAATACAGGCATTTAGACACATTTCTTTGTACAATACAAATTTGGAACCTATAACGTTTTGGTTACTCTCATGTACCCTAACGTGGTTTGTTAATGCTGCTTGTAATTCGATTAAAATTTGAGTAGAAGACATTTACTGTATTATTGGCTTGTCGTAACAGATGTAAATCGCGGATTAAACTAGTCTCATAACGTTTATCTGAGTAATGTATTATTAAATTATGCTACATTTCTTGCCAAACCACTGGGGTCTCATACAAATTAAGCACTTCATTCGCCTGACCAACAACTTTGTTGCGAATTGCCCTAAGAATAATTTTATTGTACGGGGAGTTGTTAACTTCGGTTATTAAACTTAATAATTCTTCAACATTGGAAAGGAAATCAAATAAGAAACGTGAATTTCCATCAAAATTTGGCAAGTCTTTTACTGTATCAGGTATGCTGAGTGAGTTGAAGACACTAAGGGCACTATCGGAATTGTTTGAATTAATTTCAATTAAATTATTATTGGAAAAACCTTTAATATTATTACTAAGATTACTTTTTAAAGTGCTATTGTTTAAACTTGAAGAACAACTTAATTTATTGATTTTGGGGGAAGGCATAGGATAATAAGGAATATATATAGTCGTTTACAGAGAAGGACTTTCCTTAGTATGATCTTTTAGCAATTATTTAAAAAATATGCAATCTTTATTATCACTTTAGATTCGTTTCACACTAAACCCGTGTGTTCACGTTGTTTTTTTTGTACGTTTTTCTGTCTATACTTTGACTTAGTTCAACGTTGAATGTCTTAAATAACTTTCACTTATTCTAAGATTTTTTCTTTTCGGGATTCTTTCGAAATTCCAGCAGGTACTTAGGCTACTAATAATTCACCTCTTAATTACTGGATAGACCGACTGCGCCAGTTATGTTTGGGAGCAAAAAAAACACAAGTCTTTACTAATCAATATATACAAGTAAGATGCTATTTATTTCGTGGTCTGAACAAGAATGCTAAAAATGTTATGCTGCTGGTGTTGATGCACTCCCACGGTTGTCCTCTCTATTCTCCCTGTTGGTGAACTTCTCCTTTGAGTAGAACATGCGGGTATCTTGGCTTTTGTCGATGATGATGATTCGATGGTATTGTTGAGTATGGTGATGGTGATCATGAATTCGGAGCGTGTTAATGCATGATTCAACTTAGCGCCTGATGTAAACAATTGCAACTACTAGATCGTGGACCACGCACCAAATGCGTGTTAACTGCGTATTAACTGCGGATAATGCTTTTACCGCCAAGCCATTGCTGAGTCTGCAAACAAGCTTTCGTGCGTGATTTGTGCGTGATCTATGCATCACCAAATGCATGGTGACTTGTAGCTCAGTTGAGTGACACAGGGTGGCACGTAACTCGCGCACACTTTCACTAACTACACTCTGTTAGAACTCGAATTTTGAAAAAAAAAATTTTGGAGGTGATTTTTAAAAGTATAAAGGAAAATGCAAAAAGAAAACGATTTTTTAAATTTATAATGTGATCAAGTACCTTCATTCTTAAACTATTAGTATGTCTTTCGACTTAAATGAATAAAATGATGTACCTAGTCTCAGTCGGAATCTGAATCATCACTGAGAGGTCGGTGTTCAGAGTCCTTTTTGCTTAAAAGCATATACTTAGCCTTGCCCTCATTGACCGCTAAACCCATTTTCGCCGCTTCCGTCTCAATACTTGCAAAGGCGCCACTGATATCACGCTGCTTTCTTCCAGATCCGCGTCCGGGTCAAACAGAATCATGGTTTGTTTCATCGTGTGGTCAATACCATCAAGAACTTTCCTATCTATGTCGATTCTATTTTTCTGTACTTCGTAGGGTATGTCATCTTCGCGGTTAATTTGAATGTCCTTTTGCAACTGCGTTATGGTTCTAGTTCGCATACTATGGCTGAGAGCCCTTGCAGATATGGAATTCGTAAAGTGACTAATACCAGTCGAAGAATTTGCAGCATCAGCATTGATAGCTTGCTTAATTGTCAGATCGACAGGAGCTCTCGCGAAAATTCGACTGTTTTATACAATACTGGTGATAAACAAGTAGATTATTGATCATTGATAATGATAATAACAAAATGCATACCAGCGCATTCTTGTAATACGAGTATACCGTACGATGAGTAGTTCAAATTTTATTTTGATGGGATCTCTCAACTCTTTGCGGGAGGTCGTTCCATATGGTCGTATATGCAGAGCGTGCAAGTCACGCGCCAAAAAATCATGGGTTGTCGATGTATCTGGCCAAATCATCATAGACATCCCTTTATATTGTTAATGGTAAGCTCTCAAAAAAAGTGCGTTATTAAAAGTTAGGTTGTCGGGGGTAGGTGGTCAGGTTGGGGGTGCCAACCCAATGGCTTTAAGTACTATTTAAGTTCCTTTATTGAATGGTTACTCATTAATTCTTCATTTTTACGCCTACGAAAATAAAAAAGAAAACGTACCGAAACGGGACATTTACTTAATCCCTGGGCAAAAAATTCATCCAACCTAGGGCGTTCTGCCTACGTCTGCAAGCAAGCCTTCATTTCATATGCAACAATTCCTTCTTTCTTATGTCTTATGACATCATGCGGTTGGCTCTCCTACTACATGAAGATAGGATTCCATTCTTTACATTTCATTTTTTTTTTGTTTTACAATTTTGTATTGTTTGTGTTTTAGTTATTGTTGTCTTTTCTTAGTGTTTCTGTCTCGTGTTTTATTTGTCCATGTGGCTTTGTGTTTGTGTTCTGTTGCAGAGTGTGTCAGGCAGTCCACTTGGCTCTGGGCAACTTGTACGTATTGTATCTTTAACGCAGAGGGTTCCAGAATGTTCATCTGGCTCTAGACGTAAAGCGGTCGGATAAAAGTGACAGCCCGTCACTATTACAGAGACTCCTGTCTCTGCCTTCTTGTAGACCTATTATGGCTAACATGCTTCTCCAAAGAGACGACGAACGTAATGGACAAGGACCGGGTCAAATGGTGAAGGGATGGAGCGGATGCCTTAGCTCTACTTAAGGCTGGAGACTACCCAAAAACGAGTCAAAACGACATTTGGGTCATGGACGGCTATTTCGTGTTGGAACCTTGCAAAGCAAACCAAACTCACAGTGCTTTTCTCCGCCGAAAGGGGAAAGAGCATGAGTTCCTGACATGCTTTCGCCAGGAGTCCCGGAGTTGGTTGTGATCTCAGAAGCGGATCAGGACCATTAACTTGTGGAGAGTATAGTGGGGCAAAATCTTCAAGTTTGGTAAGCTATGCAAATTAGTAGTAGGAAAGCAAGGTAGATTCGGGATTTTACAAGCATGCCGTGATAACACCTTAGCTGGTCACATGGGTGTGCACAACAAGTGAAGCCGATGAATGAGCGACCTGCTGGTCTGATGGTTTGTGGAGGTGTTGGGAAATCGTTTGTGTAGATCTTGTGGGCCCACTTCCCAAGTCCACTTCGTGTTACACGTTTATTCTAACTGTGGTTGACTATCTTTCGAAATTCTCTTCATTGTGACTGTTATGAGTCAAAAATTGGACTTACGGCACATTATCACCCGCAGACGAATTCTGCGGAGAGAATTAACCAGGCCATTAAGACAACGCTCACAGCGTGTGCTTTTGAAAATCACCTAGGTTGGGACTCGCAGTTGGCGAAAGTAGAGTGCGCGATTCGCACAGACCAACACGAGGTACTGGCGGTATCCCCGTACTACGCTAATTTTGGGACCTAAATGGTGACTCGCGGTACGGAGTTTGATGCCTCGAGGGATTATCTCCAGAGTGGGATAGGTAGCGACGATAGTAGGATAGGTAGTAGGGACATAATACCAGGTAGTGAGTCCACAGGTACTATAGGTAGAAACTTAGACGGGGATATTAGGGAATAGAAAATTAGGGAACTAGAGATACCGGATTGGGTAGGAGATTCGAGATGTTGAGGGATGATATTCGTAGGAAATTGTCGGCGGCAGCAAAGAAGTCGGCGAAAGTCTTCAACCTCTGACGGCCAGATGTTGAATATTTCCCGAACGAGTTAGCATGGCGGCGAAGCTTCGTGCTGTCTGACGCAACGAACGCCGAAATTCGTTGGAACATTCAGGATCCACAAACGTGTGCAGCTTGGAAATACAGTTTGCTGAATTCGAATGATCAGAACAAAGGTACTTGGCACGCTAAAGATCTCAAGCCCTATAGCGATGAGCCAGAAGAATATTAAGTCCTATTAGAGTAAAATAGTTTATATGACTGGTTTGACTGGTTTCTCACAATTTTAATTGTGTTTTGCATAAGGCATTGGTCTTTATAGAAATATCGTTTCAATTGACATTTAGCCTCGGGAAATGATTTGCGCGTTTGAGGAATACAAGCCCATTTCCTAGGAGGTGAGGGTGGAGTTTGTCACGGTAAATTTTCTTGTACCAAGGTTAGCCCTCTTCATTGTAAATATCCTTTCAATTCCTTCTTTCGTTTGAATGGGAAGACCGAGCTCTGGCAGAGGTGGAGGGTAGCCATAGTCACATCAGCCATTGGCCCACAGACAACAGACCTCGGAAAGGAGCCCACATAGGCTTACGGGCGGTTTTTTCCTCTGGGGAGGAGGAGGGGGTTCGGTCGGTGAAGACCTAAGGGCGGTAGTGAGATTCACGACGAACCAGGTGCGCAGGGTGCGACTAGAGGTCCACCAAGATCACCATTGCCGGAGGCCGCAGGATAGACGGGAGACTCGCAACTGGCAGCGTCAGGCAGGAGTTCTAACAGTCGTCGACGGACGGTCCTTTATGGCCAGACACCCCAACACGACGCTGACAGATGGGTGCCGATGATCCCCGAAGCTTACATCCCAACAAAAGCCTAAGACACAAAGGCTTAAGAAAGTCCACATGCTACAACCGTTGTGGGTACCAATGCCAGCACAATATCCCACCATTGATGTGGATGCAACTAGCTTGAACTAGGGTGAACGGAGGATGAACCTTTTGAAGCCAGCACCCCACCGATGGAGCACCAAGGGAGCAGCAGAGGCTGTAGGCGGACGGCCAAGTTATGAGACAACCTCCAACGTGGGAACATAGAAACATAAAACAAGAACAACAATAACATCCACGTAATAAATAATAAAAATCATAAAAAATAAACATCAACAACAACTTAATATAAACAAGAACAACAGTAGCATAAACATTAATATAAACAAACAACATAATAACAAAAACAATAACAAACCTGCAAAGACCAGGAGGGCAAATAGCCCACAACATAACAAACAGACCAAACAAAATAACAAAACAAATACATTATGTAAGGAACGCCGATCCACTGGAGTAGGTAGGGACCGGCAGGGTAAAGTAGCACAAAGGCATATATACTTAGCGATATAGAGAACGGCTAGTTCGGGGTAAACCCAGTTGGGATTATACCCACACAACCTTTCTACTTCGTCATAAATTTCCATTGACCTTCGATCAGACTTTCTTTCTGTAGTAATTCTCCAGCAACTGTTAATGTTGCCCAGAATCAAAGATAACTATTAGAAACAAACTTTTTCAATACTGGGTCCGTTTACACGCCAGGTAGCGCTTTGATGGCGGCTAAACCTGGGACAAAACAAAGAATTGAGCGCCACGTGATCTTTCGAGGTATCACGAAACATTTACTTAAAACAACAAGAAAAACGAATACCGCAAAAACAATAAGAAAATACTTCCCTGAAGAGAAAAAACACAACAACACCGAAAAAAACAAACCGAGTTCGCAACGTTATAATGGAGCTCGATGATTTATTTAAAAAGATTAGAGTTGCGGTACACTCGTCGACAGAGGGACCTGCTATTTTACCAGTCCCGAAAATAAACCAATGAGTCACTAACGAGTCGCGTGTCCCGTCTTTTCTCGAGATTATACCGCATGCGAGTTAATACCCATGCATGACTCATTACCATTATCATCCAAAACACTTTTTCCTGGCAAAAAACAAGGTTCCTAAAAAATCGGAATAAATATATAAATTTATAAGTGAATAATAATAGTTCTCGAAACCCAACACTGGATTCTTATACAAAACGTTAACAACGATTGAGTTTAATCCGGCCGATAGAAGATCATATGACCATGGCTGAAGCTGCAGCACTCAAGGCTCATATTTTGTACAGTTTATAAATAGCCTGGAGTATTATAACTGGGTTTGTATAGCCCCTACAAAAATGATTGGCGCTGCGTCAAAAGTCCTATCAATAAATGGAACAGAACTTAATTTGTATGGCATATAAAATTGGCTAGACTTTACATATTCCGACGAACGTCCTCTACATGTAGTAAAGGATGTGATGTTAAGAATAAAACAAGGAAGTAAGTCTGTGTTTGACTAAATTTCACGATGAGATTCACCAAGCTCTAACCTTGATACAACAAAAAATTGAGGTAATGGAACAACAAATGAGACAAAGAGGACTATCAGATGTCAATGATAATGCGATTTGGACCTTCATAATGGGTCTACGCAATAACTACACCAAAGGAATTCTGTATGCCAACAAGCCCACAAGTTTAGGAGAAGCCTATGCAATGAAAAGGACTTAAATTTCGAGAACGTGGCTCTTCGTCGACATGAACCAAGGAACGAAAGACAGACCACATACCACCACCAAAAAACCGTTCAAATAAGACCCGCATACCAGATGCATCAGCAAAACCAAAATAATCATCCTCCACACCGAAGAGATTATGTTGAACCAATGGAAGTAGACAATTCCAAACAATTCGTGAGACCAACCAACCAAATGGAATAATAATTTCCCACCAAATGGCCCTACCCATCACAATCCGTTTCAATCCAGCAACCAATAACCAGCAAAGAGATAAAGGAACCTTTCATCACAGAACTACAACTTCACCAAAGTATACATAAAACCCAATACATAAAACTCAAGAAGATATTCAAACCTTCAGTGAAGACGAATACAAAACTAGAAGTGTTTTTTAACACGAATAAATGTTTACAGCACACTTGCCGAGACTCAGGTAAATCTGTTAATATATTAATAGATAGTGGAGTTACAAATAATTATATAATTGCTAGATGTTAGTAAGATAAACCAATTTGTATAAAACCTATAAACGAAATACTTCACGGATTTTCTATAGTAAACAGGAAAAAAGTGTTTAGTTTTGGTTAACATGGTTTACGTAAAATTTAAGCTGAAATTAACTTATTCGATTATACTCGTACCTTAAAGTATGAATAAAAAAGAAACGAAAAATGAAGAACAAACAATAAATTACACCAACAGTAATGAAACATATTAAAGTGAAAATGAAAACATAATGAAAAAAAATGATGAGATTAGTGAAATTTTGCTATTTACAACTACGATACAAGCTATAGTTAGAACAAAAACAGAAGATCCTGTTTGGGTGAAACAGTATCCGTATACTATGTCAGATAGTGAATTTATAAATAAAGAAATAGAGAAGTTATTAGATAATGAAATAATACAGCCGAGTAAGAGTCCATACAATTCCCCCATCTGGACCGTCGCTAAAAGAGGCACTGATGAACAAGGTAGATTTAAAAGACAGATGGTAGTTGATTTTCAAAAGCTTAACGCTCAAACAATCACTGATGTTGGAATGACAATTCAAAGCTTAGGCAAAGCAAAAGTTTTCACTTCGTTAAATTTCGAATCATGTTTCCATCAAATTCTCATAAAAGAATCGGACAGGGAAAAAACAGCATTCAGTGTGGATGCCGCAAAGTATGAATTCATAAGGATGCCCTATGGGTTAAAAAACGCTCCTTCTATTTTTCAACGATGCGTAGATGATACCCTCCGTCCATATATCGGAAAATTTACATATATTTATATAGATGATGTGCTCATATATTCTTCATCACCTGAGGAACACATAGAACATATTCAAACTATAGTTGATAGCTTTGCATAACGCCCATACGAAAATATCTAACGAAAGATCGCACTTCTTCCAGGATTCTGTTGAATACTTAGGAACTATCTTTACGGCATTACTGACTTAACGATATACACTGACCACCAATCATCAATTTTTTTCCATTTCGGATAAAAATCCCACCAATAAACTTAAAAGATGGAAAAATTTCATTGAAGAATATGGAGCGAAACTAGCTTACAAACAGGACACCAAAATGTTGTTGCAGATGCTTTATCTCGCTAACAGCTAAATAACACTACAAGTTGTTCACAGCATTCAGCACAGAGTAAATATCTTATATTGAAAAATAAAAGTAAATTATATAATATATACTCATAAGCCTTTAAGCATGGAAAATTAGCATTAGATAAAAAAATTGCTGTCTGCAATAATAAGTTTATTTCTGCAAACAAATGTAAAAATAATCTTGGAAACTATAGTTGCAAAATTATAAAATCAAATAAATGTACAATTAATGTATGAGAGAATAAGACAGTGCTACTTAACCCTGAGGGTCCTTACCCACTCCAGTGGATTCGCGTTCAGATTTGGGGGGAATGGGGACTGACCAATAGCGGGTCATTCCTTACATAGTGTATTGTTTTTGTTTTTTTGGTTTGTTTGTTATGTTGTGGGCCTGGTCTTTGCAGGTTTGTAATTGTTTTTATTACTTTATTGCTTTTGTTTATATTAATGTTTATGTTATTGTTGTTGTTTATTATTAATGGGTAAAAGTATTTATCACTAGCTTCTGCCCACGACTTCGTCTGCGCAGGATCATAGGTCCTATCTATGTTTATACCAAAATTCATCAAAATTGAACTGAATTAGGCGTGAAGGCGTAAAAGACAAACAGAGTTACTTTGAGAGGCCCTTGTTCTATGTAATGAATGTAAATTAAAACTGAGAATTTTCGATGATGATTCATAATATGCAAAATAGGTACGAGTAGTTACTGCAAAACACTTCTATAAACTGCATTTGAAGTTTTTTTTTGTTCTGCATAAACATGCAAATTTTGCGATGTAGAAACGCGTGAGCATGCTACATAGAGCTGACAGTGGGAACAACATGGCGTGTCCAAATGTATTCTTGCTACCTCTAAGGTTTGACCCTTTGATTTACACAATTTTCCTTCCTGGTTCTGTGATTCGCAACCGAGTATCGTTGCATAATCTTGGTGCGTTTAAGTTGCGCATTAACAAAACGGGTATGTCATCGGATGACAGTTGTACACTGATGTTTCAATAGTTACATATTTCGTCCAAGATTTTTTTATTTATATTCGCAACAGTATCATTTTTTGGTTTCTTCACACAACCAATTTTCGTCGTGAATGTTGTGTTGCAGATTTAGAAAAACTTGAGCAATGAGGTCGTCTTTCGACTCCCCAACATAACAAAATTGGTGTACGAAACGAACCATACCTTCTAGGTCGGTTTCAAGACGGCTTTCACCAATTTCTAGCAGTTTTTGAGCATATGCTCCTGATTCGACATCGTGGAATAACTGGACTCGCATGTCAGCAAATTTTGCCTGTTCCACCCGGGGTATCGAGAAAAAAAGGCCGCCTTCACCACGCTCAACTCGTTGTAATATTTTGCCATAAATGGCTTTTTATACGTGAGATGTTCGATGAAATACGAAATACACCAAAAAATGTGTTGGATGCTTGACAGCTAACTTGCTTGTGGGAATATTTGGCATGCAACCCATTGGAGTGCTCACTTTTTGTTTGGTCAGCGATATGACATTCTGTTTGAAATATGTGTGATGGTTGGGCTTCGAAAAACGCATGAATTTTTTCTGATTGAAAAATTTTTGTTCTGGGTGAGACATCTACAATGAGCTCAATTATCTGTGGTCGTAACTTTTAAAATATTTGCCTAAATGACATAGTGTAAAAGACAAAGTTTATCTATCGGAAACGATAAAAGTATTTGTTTTGATAAGAATCAATTTATTAATACGAAATGTGCATTTTGAAAATGTCAAATAATAAATACAATAAAATATCAAATTGATTCATAATTTCTTAGCGTTATTGGCTTACACATCAGAGATGGATATATGCTGTCCTTTGTAAGAGATACATTTCCACCAAACATTATATTCATGTAATTCTTACGGTTTTTGCAGCGCACGTCAGAATTGCTCGCAGGTGGGGGAATTTTCTCTAATTTACTTGACACTTATTGCTATATTTTGGCCAAGTTATTCAATAACTTTATAAATTATGGTCTATATGTTATTCTGATGTATGGGCTATATTATTAAAATCCATTCAGTCGTTTTTACGTGAAAGAGTAACAAACATCCACACATATATCCAAACATACTTTCACGTTTATAATATTACTAGGATGCTGATGATATTGTTGTTCTTGTTTTATGTTTCTATGTTCCCATGTTGGAGGCTATCTCATAATTGGCCGTCCGCCTTCAGCCTCTGCTGCTCCCTTAGTGGTCCATCGGTTGGGTGCTTGCTTCAAGGGGGTGTCGTCGTCCCTTCACCCATCGAACCTTACTTTTAAAGCTTGTGCGTCGTTGGAGGTGTAGTTATAAAAGAGATCGTCATCTCTTTCCCTTTCAATCGCTTTGCCTCTGCTAGCTCTCAAACTAGTTGCATTCACATCAATGGTGGGGTGTGCTGCTGGCATTGGTACCCATATCGGTTGTACCATGTGGACTTTCTCAAGCCTTTGTGTCTTAGGCTTCCGTTGGGGTTTAAGCTCCGGGGATCGTCCTCCCCCACCCCTTCATCGACGTGATGGGGTGTCTGGCCTTAAAGGACCGTCCGTCCCGACCTGTCGACGACTTTCAGACCTCCTGCCTGACGCTGCCCGTTGCGAGTCTCCCGTCTAGCCTGCGGGCTACCATTAGGACAGCATCGGGACGATCCTGCGAATTTCGAGCATTAAAAGATCCTGGCTCTGAGGCATCGTTCATCACCGAATCTGCCCCACAGCAGCTCCATTCTAAATACAACCGCACGTTTGTTGAAGTATCAAGGCTAGGTAAAGGTAAAAATGAAACTTGTCACAATTTAGTAAATATTACAATCGGTTCACTATACTAACCATTTGAAACAGACACTCGGGAATTTGTCCTTAAATCATTGACAGGTATTATACCAGCTAACGACTTGCCACTCAATAAGTGGGACCACATTAACGGCCTTCTCTTGGCAGATCCTCAGTTCCACAAACCATCAAGAGTCGGTTTACTTTTAGGCAGCGATGTATGTATGTTCGTCTAAGATTTCTGTTCGGGAACCGGTTCCAATCTAATTTACATCGTGCTATGATTTACAATTAACTATGTGTGTGAGTGCTTGCTGACCAAGGACCGTCACAATAATCGTTTGTGCATTAATATCGGATCTGATGAAATCTGATTTACTTTTATGATCAGACTTTTTTAACAACCCACTCACAACTCGATGCAGATCACTGGCCTGTAATATAACTTTCATTTGGAACTTCCAAGTCAGACACTGATCCGCCGTCTGCAGCCTTTCAATTTTATTTTCCATTTTCTAAACAAAAAACCGATCACTTCCGTAAATGCGTACACTCTTTCGATCTGAAATTTCTATTCCCGCGATTCGTTTGTTATAGCTAATTTCCGAAAAAAAAACTCGTCAGTTACTGCGCGTTTGTGCCCACACCTGTTGAAGTTCGAAAACAAAACACGACTGATCGTTTAAGGTCTGACTAAAAATACATAACTTGAGTGCGATAAATATAAGAGCATAAGTAAAAACTAATACATACTTTTAGACAGCGATGTATTCGCTGATCTTGTAGTGCCGGAGATACGTCGAGGTGACAGTGCGACTTTACCAATTGCGCAAAAGGCCCAGCTCGGCTTGATTTTATTAGGTAGAGCCCTCTCAAATCCAAGAGTAAGTGTTAGAAGCTTTGTTTCAAAACTCGATTTCGACACTCAGCTAAAAAGGTTTTGGGAAATCGAAGAAACTCCATTTATTACACCCCAAACGTAGGAAGATGAAGCCTACAAAAACCAAACGCATGCAAGAGACGCTACGAAGAAGCACTCCCGTTTATAGAAGGAAGTTGCCCTGAGCTTGGATCCTCGAAAGGAGGCGCCTTGCGTAGGTTTTTGCAACTGGAGAGATGATTTCAACACAACCCGGACACAGACAGTTTTATCGACAACCGCTAGACTGCTCGATCCCATAGGATGGATTGCTCCCTGCATCGTCAAGGCGAAGATCATGATGTAGCAATTATGGAAGCTTGGCATTAACTGGGACCTGAGAAGGCTTGGGACATCTTTCGCCAGGAGCTTCCCCTCATCGAGCTAATCAAAATTCCGCGATGGAGTTGCACACACAACACGCAACAGGACCTGGATATACCTGACTTTAGCAACGCATCTCAAAAAGCATACGGAGCGCTTTCATACTTACGAGTGTTGGATGGCCAAGGCAACATTCACATGCACCTATTGGTTTCTAAAACCAAAGTAGCTCCTTTGAAAACAATATCACTGCCGCGACTCAAGTTATGTGCAGCAGTCCTTTTGGCTAAACTGATCGACTATTCAATGGCATGGACCGACTCGACGATCACATTAGCCTGGATTTCTGCACCCCCATCAAAATGGACAACTTCTGTTAGCAACCGTGTTGCCGAGATAACTTAAAATTTAATAAATTGATTGATGGGGAGAATTTTGGAGCTCATCTACATACTCGGAAAGTCTCCAACTCTCCACGTAAATTTCCAACTGTTATAAAGTCTACAGATGTCAAAATGTTATGTGAAATGTTAAAGACAAGGAAAATAAAATTGGCTCTGTTGTTATTTTTCGAAGAATGTGTGTTTCGTGTTGTGTTGCGTGGCAAACTCTTGGCGTGTATCATTGACCTCCTCGCCTCTACCAGAGTTCTCATTTCTCCTTCAGCCGTCCCATTTTGCTCCGAGAAATATGGCACCGATGTCTGCTGAGAAATTTTGTACCTTCGAAGCACACTTCTGAAGTCTTTTTTTTACACGTTCTGTTCCATTATCACTTTTTTTCGTTTTTAAATTTTAACCCGTTTCTGTTTTTAATTTATTGATAAATTCCGCAAAATAAGAAGAAACCTCGTTTCTATTTAAAAAAAAAAAAAAAAAAAAAAAAAACACCTGATAATCTGGAAAGTCTTCTTTAAACAAAAGAAAAAAATGGAAATTTGACAGCGGTGGCTGTTGCATAGGCCCACACAAATCAGCACGGATCAACTCACCTGGTATATTTGCTTTATTCTTTCTTCTGGGAAACTAAGACTTTGAGTGTTTTCCGAAAACACATGCTTCACAAAAAAATAATCCGAATTACCGACAGCTTTATTTTCTTTGAAAATATCGTTACAAATTAAAACACTTCTCATCTGTAACTTCCAGGAATCGTTGTTGTCTTCACCTAGTTATTCGATGTGAGAAGTATTGGCGAAATTCATCATTTTTCCCTTTTTGTTTTCTTTTCTTTAAAAAAAACTACAAAATTAAAAAATCGCACGACATGGGCCCTTAACCTGTTAAGTTTTACCAAAAAGAGAAGACGACCTCGATATTTAAAGTGCAAGAAATACAGAAAGAATATAATACAGATTAATAGTAGACCAAGAGAATACAGCAAATTTTGAGCGTGAGAATATAGCCAAAAGGTTTATACATTAACATGAAAGTCTTCAATAAACGATATTAAATCCGGAAGTCTGGCAGTGATTTGTCGCAGCTGAGGTTAGTAATAGTAGGTTGAAAACGTGTTTTTTTTTTTCGAAATCTGGATGTTATGTACCATACAGCCACTTGAATGCAGTATAACATGAAATAAATGATTGTCCCGATGACAAAAATATAGGACCCAACGCCTTACGTGCAGCCATACCTTGGCCAGACATACTAATAGTATGTTAAGAAACACTTTTCGAAATAATTGGTCTTCGAAATATTTGTTACACCAAAAAATTTGTGAGAACGTCCTGATCACAAATATCAGCCATACTCTTGGCAGACCTGATAATAGTATGTTCAAATGTGCTTAAGCCAAAACAGCTCTCAACTAATGTTATATGTACACTTAACTAAATTCTACTCTTATACGTGTATGCAATATCACCCTTAAATAAAAAAATATAATATAGAACGCCCAGATGGCACTTGTGTTAGCAAAGTTGTATACCATCTATGCGCAACCTCATTACGTTTATATTTTACACTTCCTCTTTCAATTACTAACCTTCTTCGAGGTAAGACCAATTCAAGAATAAAAGGCATATTCCGTATTCACGACTAATTGCGTTTTATTTTTCCCTTTTCGTTTTCTCAACAAACTTCTTTCGAGGATCGTCTTTGCACCTCAACATTTGGTCCAGTCGAGTCGAATATACCAATAATTAATTCTCAATAAATAAAATTAAGCCAACCTACTGGAATAATTGCAAACCGGTGTTAATTTACGATTACCACATGGAAAATCATCCACTTAATCTCATGATCATCAATCAATAATCCCAATCACCATTTCTAATTAATTCTACAATATCATCATTATTACTTTGCACATTTAAACAAAAAATAGAAGATCCACAACTTCATCAAGAAAAAAAAAAACAATCTAACATAATCATCATCAAAACTTCATTATTAACCATCATCTTATCAATGACAAAACTTAAACGCATGCTGACCGTCGCAGCTGTGCACGCATCAACCGCATGAAGACCAACATCTGGGGAGTAATACATCAAACAAGTGTAAAAGGTACGTGTACGGTATAATATTTCAGTGCCATTTATGTTTAAAAATACTATTTTTTTATAAAATAAATAATTTGCTAATTAAGTTCATATACATATCTTGAGATAAATAATACTAAGTGCATCTTAACTTGGTGATTCGAATTTAAGTTACATACTCGGTTAGTTTTCATTTAATTGTTCATCCACAAAACGTCATAAATGGAGAATTTAATTTTTTGCGCTGATAACTTAGTGGAATACTCTGCGGATATTAAAGAGGTTCCTACAAGTTCCCTAACGTTGATGTCGCTACAAGCCAGGAAAACTGAGCTTTCGGATTTGTGGTTAGAAGTTAAATCTGCATATGCAGACTGTGTTCGTGGTAAACTAGAGCCATTGTCGGAAGAAAATTTAACTGCGGTCAGATCCAAATACAAGCTCTCGACAGAGACTTACATATCCTGTTTGGAATTTATATTGACCGCTTCCAACAAGTTAAATCCTTTCCCTAGTGATCCTAAGCCTCTTGATGTTCAAGAGAGTAGTGCTTCGCAAGAGAGTAGTGTTTCGCAAGCTAAACTTCCCTTACCAGACAACTATTCTTTAAATAGTGTTTTTTCTTTACCTCCATGTGATTCTGAAAATTTTCACGGTGATTATCTATCGTGGCCATCCTTTCGCGATATGTTCTCGGCGGTATACATTAATCATACTCGATTAAGCCCAGTTCAAAAGTTGTTTCATCTCCGAGCCAAGACTCGAGGAGATGCATTTAACATTGTATCGAAGTTCACTTTAGCAGATACCAACTTTGAACTTGCGTGGAAAACAGAAAGAACAAGAGGATCATGGTTAATAGTCAATTGAAAATTTTAATGAATCTTCCGATTATAAGTTTTGAAACAGATAAAGCCCTTAAGCGCCTTCATAGAGAAGTGAGCGATTGTCTTTCCGTCTTAAAATCCTATGGAATCGACACAAACTCATGGGACTCATTCTTGACATTCCTTGTGTCAGTTCGTCTACCTGAGAAAACTCTTTCGCTATGGGAACAGGACCTAAAGAATCCATCAGAAATACCTACCTGGAAAAATATGAGTGAGTTTCTAGCAGCTAGGTATAAAATGCTGGAAACGGTTACTGATATACGCCTCTCTGCAAAATCTAAGAGTTCCAATGTAATTCATGCGAATGTGACTAGAATGGTCAACACACATTATGTTAAATCGAATAAAAATTCCTGCGCGATCTGTCAAGGCAATCATTCACTTAGAACCTGTCCCTCGTTTTTACGAATGTCAGTTGAGAACCGATCTGAAATAGTTCGAAACCACAAGTTGTGTTCAAATTGCTTGGCCTCCTATCATACTTTACAGGAATGTAAGAGCCAGTTTACATGTAACCATTGTAAGAAACGGCACCATACCCTTCTTCATATTCCCACTTCACCACTGCGAGCCATGCCAACTTCTTCAACTTACTCCCGATTAAATTCCAGCAGGGATCCCCAACCAGAAATACAGTCCATTGTTCCGTCTACTTCAGCTAATGTCAGTTCATTCTTTTCTACTTCGACGAAACAGATTCTGTTAGCAACTGATTTAGTTTCCATTTACGTCCAGAGTTTCAAGTACACTCTTCGAGCTCTAATTGACCCTGGATCGGAAGTCACTTTGATATCCAAAGCTGCACAAGTTCGTTTAGGACTCCCATTCACTTCTATCCATGCACAAATATCTGGTGTTAACACAGCTTTAGCTACAACATCCAAACGGTTATGCCATTTCACATTGGGATCTGACGTAGATCAAAAAGCTGCGATTTCTGCACAAGCGCTAGTTGTTGAAAACCCAACTGGAAAGCTTCCGTCTCAGTCAGTTGAATCTCTGGACATGAGGAAGTTATCAAGACTCAGACTCTCTGACCCACATTTTTATAAGTCCTCTCGAGTAGATTTACTCATAGGAGCCGATCTCTATCCAGACATAATTTTGGAAGGACTCCATCATAATATATCTGGAAAGCTAATAGCTCAAAATACAATTTTTGGTTGGATCATATCCGGTCCTTGACTTAATCTACATAATTCATCTTTCACAAAGTTCGTTACGTATTTCAACACAATTTCACGCGATGACGATATAAAGCGCTTCTGGGAACTCGAAGAAATACCAGCTCCCAAGCCACTATCTTATGAAGATCGCTTTTGCGAAAGCCTCTATTCCGAATCGACATATCGAGATATTGATGGAAGATATGTAGTGAAACTAACATTTAAGCCTGAATTTCCGGAAGACAAGAAATTGGGACTTTCACGAAACATTTGCGAAAAGCATTTTCTTAATTCCGAACGTCGATTAAAGAAAAATCCATCTTTAGAATCTGAATATAATAAGGTTATAAAAGAATACATAGAGGTTGATCACATGCAACGAGTACCTTCTAATGAGTTAATCCAAGACAGTAGGATTACGTCTTACTATCTACCTCATCATGCTGTTGTGAAGCCAGAAAGCTCGACCACAAAACTACGAGTGGTCTTTAATGCTTCAAATCCATCGGATAATGGCAATAGTCTTAATGACGTGCTTTATATAGGACCGGCCTTACAACAGGATCTAGTTTTACTAATGCTCCGCTGGCGCATGCACAAGTATGTCTTCAATGCGGACATAGCGAAAATGTACAGGCAAATACGAATTCATCCTACTCATACGCCATTTCAGAGAATACTTTTTAGAACATCGCCTGATAAGTCCATAGAAGATTTTGAGCTGAAAACAGTTACTTTTGGTGTAAACTGTGCTTCGTATTTGGCAATTCGTACTTTGTTGCAGTTGGCCGATGATGAGGAACCGAATTACTCCCTTGGGTCCAGAATGCTTCGTAATGACTTCTATGTAGATGATTTACTTTCCGGATCTCATTCTCTTGATCAAGCGCTAAAAGCGCAATCTGAAATCATATCAATCCTAGACTCAGCTGGCTTTGTATTACGCAAGTGGACTTCCAATAATCAATCTTTGCTGCAGAATATTCCTAAGGAGCATATCCTTAATGACCAATTTTTGGAACTTAATGATCACAGCTCCGTAAAAACTCTCGGGGTATTTTGGAATGCGAAATCAGATTCGTTTCACTTTAAGGTACATCCGATATCCATTTCGAATACTTGCACTAAGCGGGAAGTATTTTCTCAGATAGCCAAACTCTTTGATCCTGCAGGTTGGATAGCTCCAATAATAATCAAAGCAAAGATCCTCATGCAGCGTACTTGGAAAGACAAAACCCAATGGGATCAAAATCTTTCACCTTCTTCTCTATCCATATGGAAATCTTTTGTCACCACCTTCACAGATATCTCAAAGTTACAGATACCGCGTTGGATAGGAACAAATTCACAGAACATAATTCAAATTCACGGGTTCTGCGACTCCTCGGAGCTAGCCTATTCCGCTTCTATTTATGTGCGTGTCATAGATAGCTCCTCCAGATGTATGAGCCAACTGTTATATGCCAAAACAAAGGTTGCACCCGTAGAACCAATCACGTTGCCAAGGTTAGAGCTATGCGGCGCAGTCCTTCTGTCGAAGCTTATGAAGACAATTATTCCCATGTTTACTGTCGCTGATTCTTCATTTATTTATGGACCGACTCTTCTATCGTCCTGGCGTGGCTAGAAAAATCTCCTTGTTCTTAGAAGACCTTTGTAGCCAATCGCACTAGTAAAATAAAAGGCAATGTAGGAGACCTCAAATGGAGACATGTGGCTTCGCCAAGACAACCCAGCGGATCTTGCAACTAGGGGGATGGCTCCTGGTGAACTTCTCGACAATGAATTATGGTGGCATGGTCCAAAATTTCTACATAATACTGAGGTATGCTGGCCGTCCACCTCTCCTACATTTGTCAATGAAGCTGACCTCGAGTCCAAACCTATAAAATCATTTCATACCCACTCCAATCAATTGGAAGATATACTACTTAGGTTTTCGTCCTTTTCCCGTGCTCTGAGAGTAATATTATATGTCCTACGGTTCACTCACCAATTAAACCCTAGGTTAAAGCATAGAAATTCATATCCAACTCAAGATATTACCAGAGAAGAAATAGTTACTCCCAAGGAAAACTTATAACTCTTTCTCAAAAGATATATTTTCAACCTGAATACGAAGGGCTGCATTATAGACAATCGATCAATCGATCAAGTAAACTTTTAGCTCTCATTAAAGCTGGTATAAACCACTGCAAAGTTTGTGTTATTCACAAGAAACAACTACGTTCTCAACTCATGGCCCCACTTCCTCCAGAAAGAACTGACTTTTCAAAACCCTTTTCGAAAACTGGTTTGGATTTTGCTGGGCCATTTGACATAAAAACTTATATTGGTAGAAGTTGTCGCATAACAAAGGGCTACGTATGCGTGTTCGTGTGTTTCTGTACTAAAGCTATACATTTAGAGGGAACGACGGATCTATCTACAGCTGCATTTTTAGCTGCATTTCACTGTTTTATTGCGAGAAGAGGTCTTCCTCAAGTCCTCTATTCGGACAATGGAAGCAACTTTGTTGGAGCTGATAGAATTCTTAAGGACAATTTCAAAAAATACTTAAAGGAGCGCCCCACATGGGTGGACTGTAGGCAGCAGGGGTTAAAAGCTTCAAACTCCATTTCAAAAAAATGACTACTGGCGCAAAATTCACGTTTGAAGAGTTTTCAACTCTGCTCTGTCGAATCGAAGCTTGTCTCAAAACCCGTCCAATCAGTGCAACATCTGAGAATGTCGATGACATTCTTCCTCTCATACCAAGTCATTTCCTGATCGGAGGTTCTCTTATTTCTTTACAAGAACCAATACCTAAAGAATCCTCCATTTCTCTTGTGAATCGATGGGAAAAGCTTAAGATTCTTCAACGACATTTTGCTAAACGTTGGAAAGATGAGTATCTTAAGGAAATGCATAAAAGATACAAATGGAAGTTCCCACACAGAGATGTACAGGTTGGGGATCTCGTAGTTGTACGAAAAGAACACCTACCCCCTACGGAGTGGCGATTAGGCCGTGTCAGCAAAGTTTTTCCAGGCTCCGACGGTAGGGTACGTGTTGCTAGCATTCGAACTCAGCAAGGTGAAATAACGAGACCTATTGTAAAACTTTGTGTTATTCCTTCAGAATAACTTTGTTTAAGATAGATATGTACTTAAAACAGTTGTGATTGAATTAATTAAAGCGTTTGTTTTTTATTGTATTGCTTTTAATTATTTGATTTATTAAAGTTGTAATTGAATTGAACTATTAATACCGTACATGCATCTTATTTTAATTCATATAGGTACAAAATTTTACTTATTTAACATTGTTTATATAAATGTTGTACATATTTATAAAATCTCAAGAATGTAAATTGAATTATATAATTTAGATAGTTTAGACATCCCTTACTAATTTTCCTTCCTTCCGGAGTGAGTGGAACCCCTCCGGTAAAGTACAAAGGTTCCCAATCTGACTTACGTTCAGATATAGGGTCCAGCTAGGTTTGCAGAAATTATTTCTGCAAGGTGGGCGGCAATGTTTAAGCCAAAACAGCTCTCAACTAATGTTATATGTACACTTAACTAAATTCTACTCTTATACGAGTATGCAATATCACCCTTAAATAAAACAATATAATATAGAACGCCCAGATGGCACTTGTGTTAGCAAAGTTGTATACCATCTATGGGCAACCTCTTTACGTTTATATTTTACACTTCCTCTGTCAATTACTAACCTTCTTCGAGGTAAGACCAATTCAAGAATAAAAGGCATATTCCGTATTCACGACTAATTGCGTTTTATTTTTCCCTTTTCGTTTTCTCAACAAACTTCTTTCGAGGATCGTCTTCGCACCTCAACAAAATGATCTTTTGTTAAATGCTCATAAACCATATTATGACAACAGAAATATATTTGTTAGAAGCAATGATCACGTGCAAGTCTATGACTTAGATCACGCAACACAAGCAAATGTTTTTGTTGTAGTTGCTGTAAAATATGTTTAATGCCAAAACAAACAACCTTGCTGATAAGACAACAATTGAGTTAAGTAGTTGTATGTCTATGCCCGGGAAGTGAATATGACTAAGAAAGTAGATAGTAAATGTGTTAGTCCGACACAGTGTGGGAATATAATTTTGTTTAATGATAAAGTACTCAGATATAGATCTTCCAATGAAAATCGATAGTGTTAATGGTTATCATAGCCCATGCTATTTCAAAAAAGTTTTTATCTTATATGCAAAAAGAAAAATGAAAGTTATGTTTAATTATTGAATAGTCTATATAGTTCTATAAATGTAAATATCCCGCACTAGAGTGTGAAAATTCATGAAAATTACGCTGAATGATTCCGTTACATACATACAGGGCAAGCTAATAAAAGCATGTTAAGAAAGGATTCTTCTTAATCAATATGATTGGTAATGCAGTGCATTACTCTTCATTTACATGTTCAATTTTTAAATATTTAACTTTACATTTATACTTATATACAATAGATAATTATCTTACTATAATTTATAATTAATCATTTTATAAACTTCTCCCAATGAACTGAAGTTATGAACTGAAGTTAGCACACGATCAGCTCATTAAACTAGTACAAGAAGAGTTATTCGCCGAAGACATCACGACATTGAAGACAAAACACGCTGTCAAGGAAAAGCAAAATCTTCAACTTGAATCCAATTCTCGATGCTTAAGGATTGCTACCAGTAGGAGGTCGGTTGATGAATGCATCATTTCCATATAATCAACGGCATCCGTTTATGTATATTAAAGGATTTACATCATTTTGCGAAACTGGTAAAAAGCGACATCCATCATCACACACTCCATGGAGTTCTACAAATAATGCTGGCGATAATCAGAAGGGTCTATTCGATCATCAATATAAAAAAACTAGTTAGATCCACAGCGGGTGGGCGTTTCTCAAGTCCCATGCTATCGGATGTTTACTGCTATTTCAAAAAAGTTGTTATCTTCTATGATAAAAAAAATAATGTTAGTTATGTTTAATTATTAAACAATCTATATAGTTTTATAAACGCAAATATCGCGCACTAGCGTGTACACAGTGCCTGAAAGCAGTACTAATGAAATATCCAGTACAGACATCGCACCTGAAAATAATCCAAGGTATACCAATCCAGTGTTAGTCGATTCAGATACCACTTGTGTTTTCTTATCATCATAGTACTATATATTCAAAGGGCAGGAAAGAAAAGGTTATGTGTATCTGGCTACACATTAGAACACGTTATATGCGAAGCTATACTTCTTGGGAATCACGCAGTGTATTGATAAACAGCTCCGATGAACTGAAGGACCACAAGACATGGCTTGCTAAATTTCTCCAAGAAGCCAAGAGTTTGGAAAAAAAGTGGCAGCAAAAAAATCGGGGTACAGTTATGCCCAAAAATATGCCTTTTGAATTATTTGGGCATTTGTTTCCTAAACGGTGCATTTACATATAATAATTTAAAATCCGCTATGAGGTGCAATTTATAACATGGTATGGTATCTAAGTTAAAAACACTTATTTGTTTATTTATGGATCTAATAGGAACCTTGCTTACAAATTAAAAGAAAAAGTCACCAAACTTGAAGCTCCACGCTCCCAGATATTTTGACTACAAAATCTGCTAAGAGAATGCCCTAAAAGTATCGGAAATGCTTGAAGAGTTTTTTTAATGCCTTCTTGTTGGCCCCGACGTCCGTTATGGAAAAACAGATGATGTCAACAGAAAAATATTGTCTCTTTGCAATGACAGCATCTATTGCTATGTATGATATCTCTTCTTCTCAGATCATGCTATAAAAAATTTAGTTAGCAGTAGAAGAGTTCTAGACATTTTCAACAAATTGGGGCATAGTGTCCATTGCCATAATGGTGATGAACTAGAAACTGAGATTTCTTTTTCCAGCGACAGTTTGCAATTATCAATTCTTCCTCAAAGAATCGTTAACGTTGAAAATGCTTGCACTGGTATACATAGCATTCAAAAAATACGACCCATTCGTTGAAACATGCAGTTGAAAAAATACACTGCACGTCACATTGCAAATAGCTTATCAGATTATGAATCCGCAACAAAGTAAAATAAATGAAGCTTTAAATAGAAAATAATATTAAACCTGAGTAATTTTATCAACAGATACAATTCAAATGCAGACAGTTTCTTCATTTACGGGTGGGAGAAAAAGGCGAGCCTACGTGCCGATAAATATTGAAATTCAGCCATATTTCAAAAATTCGAAAATACTCGTAGTTTGAAAATTTTCTAATTCGATTGTTAGTAATCTAGACCTTTAAAAGTCGTCGATTCAGAAGCGAATGAAAATTGATACTCGTATATAAGTCTCATATCATTATTTTGTAACAAAGAAAATACCCCAATATGGAGCGGTTGAAATTAAACTCATGTTAAGGAAAGTCTACCACAGCAAAATATATTTTGCTTGCCTCCAACCAATGCTTCACCAACGAGCCATTCGGTTGTTTTGGAGACGTTCAAGAGGTTTATTCAAATAGCTGAAGGTCATTTTGACATACTATTATCACGTCTGACAGGCGTATGGCTGCGCGTAAAACGTCTGGAACCCATATGTTTATGATCAAAACGTCCTCACAAATTTTTTGATGTTACGAGTACAAATATTCCGAAACCCAATTATTTAAAAAAGTGTTTCTTAACATACTATTAGTACGTCTGGCAAGGGTATGGCTTCGCGCATAACGTCTATTAACCTATATTTTTGTGATCGGAGCAGTCATTTCTTTCATTTAATACTACGTTTGTTGGAAACGCCTACTTGCACGTAGGTCGCATATTGTTATATGTGTATGTTGTGTATTTTTGTGCCTAACGAGGTAAATAATGAGTTTGTAAATAAACCCACATACTGCCGTCAGCGCCATATCTCAGAATGATCTCCAAGGACAATAGCGGGGACAACAAACCAAACAAAAATCCCTTCGATTTCTATTTCTATTTCTTATACTCCTTCTCTCCCACCGATTCCTGCTTGTTTCGTGTATCGAAAATAACACTAAGGCCAAATCACAGATACAGATGTCTCATGTTTGTAGAAAAAAATGGTTCACTTTTCGTCGGCTGGCCGACACTCGTCTAGCCGACACGAGCTTTCGGAGCAATATAAAGGTTTTTTATTTTCCCTCTTTTTTGCTTTGTTTACTGAAGGATTTTTTTCTCTCACCACAAGTTGTGGGCAGTGGCACAGGGAATATGAAAATCATGTGCAAGGGGCCTGCGGGAAGGGGTATGAAGACTTGGCTGTTTGTTTGCATTCAACTGCAACAGGAAATTACATAATTATTCATGAATTGGTATTTTGTTTGAGTGTATGGGTACGTATGTAAGAAAGAACAATTAAAAGGCGAGAAAAGTGGAATATTTCGTTACATTTTGTAATTGAAGTTTGACAAGCAAAATATTATTCGTGTTATTACTCTGCAGTGCATATATATAATAATAAGTATGTACATATTTGAATAGTAATTGAATTGAATTGCTGTGCAACCGAAAATTAGTTTTGGATAGGAAATTATTTCGTTTCCCTAAAAAAAGGCACTGTTAAATATGCTGAATGGTTAGCCTTGACGGACGAGTCTCGTGAACATATAAAATGCCTTAAAAAACCTTACATTTGCGGCAAACATTTTGAAAATGGCTTATTGGGAAAAAAATATTTAAAAACAAATGCTTATCCCTCTCTCTTTTTAAAACGAAGCGAGAGTGTTCCCAACTCTGAAGACGATTCTGTTTGCTTTGATCCAGTCAAAGCTAAGATTACGTATGAAAATTACAAAGACTTAAAACTGAGTTCGAATGAAGCTACAATAGGAGAACTAAACTTTGCTTCTAAAAATTTATCAAGGACAAAATTCAATGATCACATTAAATTTGCTTGCGCCAATTGTGAGGCTCATGTAAAAAGGCAATCTTTTTACATTAGGAGAATTGAAAAGCTTAAGAAATTGAACAATGTCTTGAGAATAACTATTAAAGAAAATAGAAAATCGAAACTAAATATATTAAAGAAAATTCGTCGTTTATAAGAGGACAAGAAAAGGCTACTGGCGCGTGAAAAGCAAAACATTCAAGAGAAAATCGATTCATTGCTTGATATTCATCAAAATGCTATGACATTTTCGAAGCTCATCTTATCACAGGCTAAAAATGAATACACCAAAGAGGAGAAATGGATTTCGCAGTGAATCTTTTTTCCTTCAGCTGCCGGATACAACTTTTTGTGGGATCAAATTGAGATGCACTTGCCGCATCCATCTTCACTGCACAGATGGATTAAAATTAAAAGTCTGTCACCTGGCTTAAATAGAAATGTTATGCAGGAAATTAAGGAAATAACCGCGAAACTACCACAAAAAAAAAAAAGAATTTGTGGTTATATTTGACGAGATGAGCCTTCAGACGGATCTAATCTATAATAAATTTAAAGATGAAATTGAAGGTTTTGTTGATTACGGAAGAAATCAAAGATATAATTCATACGCTAAGTATGAAATGCGGAGCATTTGTGGAAATTTTAAGCAAGTTTTATATCACGTCGTTTGTTCGAGCAATATACCCACCAAAGAACTTGAAGTTGAGGTATATAACTGCCTTGATATATGCGCAGATTTGAAATTAAATGTAAGAGCTATTTGCTGCGATCAATTTCAAAAGATGAACGTGAAGCTGGCCGCACAGGTTCTAAGCAGATCTGTATCCTGTGGAATTGAAGCTTTAATAAAACTGAACAAATTCCCAGGCCATATAGCCCAATTTGCGAAATCGACAGCTGAATTTATTAATAAAATAGAAATGTAGGATTATATATTAAATATTAAACCCATTTACACAACAAATAGATCATTCTGTTTCAAAGGTTTGGCTCTAACTATAGGGAGCGTTTTAAGAATAAGGGAAACATTTTTCATGAATCATGATGATTTATATAACATTTATGGAAATAAATTTTATCAAGATCCATTAGAAAACTTATTTGGAAAAATTAGAGCGCAGAACATAAATAAAAGTAACCCCAGTGTTGCTGAATTTAGCTCATCGATAGCCAAAGTTATATCGATTAAATTTCTATTTAAATCAGAATGATCCAATTGCGAGGAAGACGATTCGGAATACTTGCAGGTGGATTGGAATGCCGTTTTGCAGAATGATACAGAGGAGCAAACTGTGCTTAAAGAGAATATTCTTCAGAATGAAAATTGTTTTGAAAACAACATGAATACTAACAATGTAATTAACCCATTTGATGAAAACGCAGTACCAGTTAAGGTACCGCAAGTCAACGACCTTGCTATTAGATATTTTGCAGGATACTGCTATTTCAAAACAATAAAAAAGATGAATAAAATCTATGAAAATTGTGCGGGAAAAATGTTAAAAGACAAGCACGATTTCAATTTAACAGAAATACTGATAAAATTAAAAGAATATGGGAATTCGAAAGAAAATACAGTTCTCTTTTGGCCGTCCGAAAAATATTTTCAGGTTTGCCGTCTTCATACACAAATATTCTCTGCATACTGTGAAAAACTGCCTTTTGCATCTTATTTACGAGAAAATATAATCAAAGAATGTATAAAGGCGACAAATATGAATTTTCCGAAATGGTTTGATACCTCTAGTGTATGTTACGAGCACAAGATTAATTTAATAAATTTGCTAATAATTGTATTGCTCTGGAAAAATTGTGAATGGGTGCTTGATAAGAACAGAAATAAAAACACGATTCCCAGAAATAAAATAGAAAAATTGCAAAATGTAATGAACGCTTAAAAATTTAAGTAAGCCGACATGATAAATTGACAACGATTATTGGAGGGTTGGGAGGGTGGGGGTCGATGTCCTGCCACTTCTTCGCTCGTGGCCCCTGGAAACTACTTAAGTAAGGGTGCTTTAACTACAATATAATTCGTCAAAACATGTGATTTCTTAGAATTAGTTTTTCAATTTTGTACCTAAGCCGCCTTTACTAAGTAGGCCGAGAGCAGTGATCAATTATTATACAGGTATATGTACAGATAATACTATGTACATATAATAGAATATATACGCGGTATATCCCAAAATTGTCTACCGTGCCGAACCCTTACTCTTAAGGTACGTTTTGAGTTTGGGCAATAAAAAAAGTCGCACGGGGCCAAAACCGGACTCATTTGACAAAACCACTGATAAAAACATGTTTCTTCTGGGATTGATTTGATTGAACCCACCGTAAACAACCTGATTGGACCCTCTCAGTGCGGTTTCAAGCCATGAAAGTCCATAATCGATCAGATTTCCACACTCCAGCAGATCCTGGAGAAAACCCAAGAAGTCCAGATTGATACCCACCACCTGCTTATCGATTTTAAGGCTGCCTATGACAGCATTTATAGAGACGAGCTATATAGAGCGATGTTTAGTCTTGACATCCCTGCCAAACTCGTCCGTCTGTTTGCCTAATGTCGGCTATATGATTCTATTCAGTGTACTGTGTGAACGTGTAAAACCTCTTCAGTCCACAAAAATACAAAACCTCAGTATTTTTCCAAACCTCCACCCGATTCCGACAAATAGATACGCTCTCATAATATGGTTTTTCAATCTCTTTCGCCAGCTGTTTCCAGCAGTGCTGCACTCCAAGTTGGTTTAGATCCCATTCCACTTGTTCGCACTCCATACTATATTCGGCCTTCCAAATATTTTGCGTATAGTTTTGAAAACTCCATTTTACATAACTTGAAAGAAAAGCGAGCAAATACGTACTCGTAAATACACATTTTCCGAATAAGTTCGATCTTGCTCAATGCCTGGAAATTTATCAAATTTTGTAGTCCTGAGCACAAAATTTGACAAAAATCATGTAATGTATCATATAATAAATAATACCCCCATTTAATTTACATTGCATAACAAGTTACAAACAAAATAACAAGCACACGTACATAAACCCAAGCAAACTGGTTATACTGGGCAACGTCAACGTATGATGCCCTTGCAAATCGCAGTGCATTCAAGTACAGATGGGCGAATGGTTTTTTTTTAATTTATTTCTTTCGTTACGTATTGTTTTTGCATATGAGGTAAACGACTTTGCATATTTGGGTGACAAGTGGCAAGAGCAAAAAGCGAAAAGAAATAAAAAGATCTTTCTGCTCTTTGTGATAACATGCAGCTTTTTAAAAAGCTTTTTTTTGGCTTGATTTCATTTTCATAGGACACAACTTCCCATATGAATGAGACATCTGTATAGATTTATTATCTGTGGCCAAATGTAGAACGTTTTTTTTTTTTTGAAAGCTCGAAAGGGTGAACGACCTTAGATGTAGGTACTGTAAGAGGCAAAGAAACTGGAAATATAATCATACGACAATAAAATGCGGTACCTGCAAAAAAAACGGAATTGATCTTTTGGCAAGAGAGGAGTTGTTAAGCGGGCCAGCGGATATAGCAACAGGGGATTCGTTTAGAAGTGTTCGGTGGTAAAGGTTCCAATATCCAGATAGTGACAAGTAGTAAAAACAAAAAACAAAAAAATAAGAACTAACGAAACTTAATCTAACGAGTGTAGTCAAAGAAAAATTAAAAAAAACAAAGCAAAATTTAATATCAAGAAACCGACCAAGAATGAAAACAAAACCAATATAAATTCTGAACGAAAATCGTTTATGAAATAAAAAAAAAAAGTACTAACAACTAAGTGAGCGCGTAGAACCACCTTCTAGCCAAGAAATCAACCCAGAATTATAAGTGAACCGCCAGCGGAGTGAGAAATCTTCCGAAAAAAAAGCTAGGACCTTTGTCCCGCTTCCGTAATTGATCCGAGCACCATCCAACCCCACCGAAACAGTGCCTCACGATCCAGCCGGAACAACATCTAGTATACATCCAGTATGGCCATTGGCAAGTACCGTCACCCAGCCAAAACCTTTGGGAAATCTATAGCAGACTAACTAGATCAACGAAACGGACCAAATATTCGACAAGGAAGGAAAAATTCTTTCGAAGTTCCGCAAATAAATAACCGCCGCAGTCTGCCGGAATTAAGCGAGCCGCTACATGGACAACTAGGCAATGGAAATGTACCCCCTCCCCTTTCTCCCTTCGTAACCCCACCTAGTTCATCCTAGCAAGGATCTCCTCAGGTTGTACCTATCATTGATTATTTCTATACTATTGTAGAATATGCTTTCTTCTTAATTTTTTTTTTTCAATAGTACTAGAAACTCAGCTATCATAATTACAATAAACAAAAAAAAAACATAAAATACTACAGTCCAACAACGAAGTGAAGTTCAAATCGTCCAGCGAAGGAGTGCACTTCCTCTCTGCGTAATTTTGTCACAGATAGGTGAGTACCTAACACTTTATGTCTTATATAGTATTCTACTCAAAGAAGAAAGAAAACAAAAAAACACGGTATGAGATACTGTAGTTAATAGCAGAACAAAAGTACAGATTGTGGTATATACATATGTGATTAAATCAAGTATCCAGTGTTGCATAACTTTAGAATCGTACAAACTCCCCACGTTGGTGAGTTCAATTATTACCCCAGTTTCAAACCAGATGTTACGAGAAAGAACTAGAACCCGACAAATGTGGTATAAATACAGGATGAGAAACTGCGGACGATAAGTTGATTTTTGGAAAGCGATAGAAAAGTAGCTAAGTCTCTTAATAAGTGAAAGATAAGAGATTTGAATTGTGAAATAGTAGTGAAATCGTTTGTGAACTAATTGAAAGTAGTTTTTAAATAATAATAAATAGAGTGTTTTGAAACAGAATAACATTTTATCATTTCGAACTCTAACCGAAATATTACAATATTAACTAAATTTTAAGATTCAGGAAAAACCGAATTTATGATTAGATACATGCCAACCTTAAAAAACAAAAAATCAAAATCCTTACAGTTACCTTTATATGTATTACATGTGGTAGGCGGCAGGCAGTTGCTTGGTAGAGCAGTACCAACGTGGACAAAGTGCATATATTTAGGTCGTTATTAACTTTAATTTTATCCTTTTGCTAAGACATTTAAATAAACATCTGTGAATTATTGGTAATAGTTCTTTTCATTTGTGAGAAAAGATCCCACAAATGGGGGCTCAACCGGGATCCCTCCAAATGCAAGAACTAACAAAACCCAAATCTCAAAGTGTTGGATTCTGTTCGTTCTTACTCATAAATGGTTTATTTGCTTTCTTACACACAAACGCACGCATTCCGTTTTTAAATGTATGAAAAAATAAGAGAAAAAAAATTCGTAAAATTGTATCATCCGATCATCCGATCATCCGATCTCCAACTCCGACACCGTTGCAAACACACCGACTGAATTTGTGAACCAGAAAGTCGTCAGTTAGGTGAGTCGTCATTTAACACGTCATTCGGTCGGTCGCTAATTTATTCGGAACTGTGGAAAAAATTTTATAAATGAGTGGAAATAGACGCAGGCGAAATTTACAAAGTTGAAGTACACTAGTGGAGGAGGATGAAATTAAACGAACCATGTCTATAGAACCTGACACTTACAGCACAAAATTAAGTATATCTGATGTTGAAAATGCATTTTGAAAAAGGATTTGGTTGATAAAATTCGTCCTAAATATTTTTCAAAAGATTTTCGTTTTCCTTTGACAGGCATTGGTGCTAACGTTGTTACACAAGGGGTATGCAGTGCCGCTGTCGTAATCGATGGCGCTAAATTTGAAAATATAGAACTCTTTCTGGTAGAAAGCCGCTTTCTTAAGCCCCATGTCATTCTTGGCATGAGCCTACTTAGCTAAGCCCTGGTACAAATCATTCGAGCCAGGGTCACTATCTCCAAAATGGCCGAGCAGACTCAAAACTCCGAATCTAACAGCAGCGAGGAAGGAAATTGCTTTTTAACTTATAGATCGCCAAGAAGGTTTCCTCCGAAAGAGAGAGAACGCATCGACAAAATAGTCGAGCAATGGATTCGAGATGGTATAGTTATGGAAAGCGTTTCCGATAACGCCAGTCAGGTAGTCCTGGTAAGAAAGAAAAATGGTACGTTTAGACTGTGCGTTGACTACAGAGCCGTCAACGCGAAAATCCACAAGGACAGGTTCCCGATACCAGTGATTGAAGACGAAATCGATTTTCTCCATGATGCTGTCTACTTCACCACGCTTGACTTGCAGAATGGATTTTTTCACCTCACGGTTGATGAGTCAAGCAGAAGGTTCACATCCTTTGTAACTAAAAGTGGCCAATATGAGTTTGTTAAAATGCCATTTGGCTTGTGCAATTCACCGAGTATTTTCCAAAAATATATTAATTACATTTTTAGAGCACTAATTCGGGAGGGCATTTTAAGAGTTTACATTGACGACATCGTTATCATAGCACGCTCAATAGAGGAAGCGCTGAAACATTTGAAGATTACGCTTGAAGTAGCCGCAATGAACGGACTGCAGATCAGATGGGACAAGTGCCAGTTTCTACAACAGGAAATCGACTACCTAGGCCATCACATCTCAAGGGGTAAGGTTTCACCATCGACTTCAAAAATTAAAGCTGTGAAGAAGTTTCCAATCCCAACCACATTAAAGCAGCTGCAAAGTTTCCTGTGCCTGGCTGCCTATTTCCGAAAATATATTCCGTACTTTTCGCTTCGAGCAAAGCCACTGACGGAGTTGGTCAAAAAAGGGGGACAATGTAAACTTTCCCAATTAAACGACCTGAAAACCGCATTCGCGACGAAACCAATTTTGAAGATCTTCAAGTACGGTAAAGCCACCGAACTCCATGCCGACGCCAGTAGAGAGGGATACCATCTTGCTGCAAGCCAACCACGAAGACAACGCCCTACATCCCGTTTCCTATATGAGTAGAAGTACGATGGACGCCGAAAAAACTATTGTAGCTACGAGCTAGAGGTGTTGGCAGTAATAGAGGCAGTAAAGAAGTTCCGTATCTATTTAATCAGGCAAAAATTCAAAATTGTTTCCGACTGCAAGGCATTTGAAGCTACCATGAAAAAGAGGGACCTTACAACAAGAGTAGCTAGATGGGCCTTGAGGAGTTTGACTTTTGAGTGGAACACCGAGCAGGTACTGGCATGAGACATGTAGATGCTTTGAGCCGCAACCCAGCAGTCATGACCCAGCAGAGATGACAATCGTTTTTTACAAAAATTAGCCGATGCTCAACGCAACGATGAAAGCTTAAATGCCATTATGGAGACTCTTAAAATCGGTCCTTATAAGGACTATAAACCATGAGATATACCATCGATCGACATATCGAAAGCTGCGTTTCCAGTTGTGTTAGGTGCATCCTCGCGGACAGAAAGCGAGGTAAGGCAGAGGGTTTGCTACATCCAATTCCGAAGGCCGATTTCCCGCTGTCAACCTTTCACGTGGACCATTTAGGACCGATGCAGGATACCAAAAAAGGCTATCAGTACTATTGGCCTTCACAGATGGTTTCACAAAGCTCTGCTGGTTGTTCCCAACAAAGAGTCTTGGGTCAGAAGAAGTGCCATAAAAGATGGAAGTAATTGCGGAAACATTTGGATATCCACACAGTATTATCACTGATAGGGGAGGGGCCTTTACCTCCAACAACTTCCTACGGTACTGCAAGGACCACGAAGTGAAGGTAAATTGAGTAACAGTTGGTGTACCGCGTGGGCACGGCCAGATTGAGCGCCTCCACACTACAGTCATTGCATCACTAACTAAACTGGCTATGGACAATCCGGAAAAATGGTATCAGTATACTAAACATCTTCAGAGAATGCTTATTTCGACATTCCATCGGTCGATGAAAACAACACCATTCCAACAACACGTTACCAACAGGTAACGATGTTCGTCTCATGCAAATAATTGAAGAAGAATTTCAGAATCAGTACGATGACGCGAGGGTGGAACAGCGAATTCAAGCAAAGTTAGCAATATCCAAAATTCAAGCCGAAAATTCGATTCAATTCAATAAGATCGGAAACCAGCTACCAAGTATTCTGTGGGTGATCTAGCGGGCATCGAGCGAGTGCAGTTTGGTACTGGGTTGAAGATCCGTCCAAAATTTGTTGGACCCTATCGAATTACAGCGGTTAAAGGTTTTGATCGTTACGAAGTACACTAGGTGGGAGAACACGAAGGGGCAAAAGCAACTAGTACCAGTGCTGATAAGATGAAGCCGTGGGTGGACTACGACAAGTTTGAGGGATACGATGATGGATTTAGAAATGAAGATGCATCGGACAACCAGGCAAGGGAAGGTACAGATTCATCTGGGGCAGATGAATAGTGGGATGACCGAGTGTGGTAAGCGGCAAGCAGTTGCTTGGTAGAGCAGCATCAACGTAGACGTGGCCGTGGACGAAGTACATATATTTAGATCGATACTAACTTTAATTTAATCCTTTTGCTACGACATTTAAATAAACATTTGTGAATTGTTGGTAATAGTTCTTTTCATTTGTAAGAAAATATCCCACATACATAGACTCTTCGGTTCCTCAGTTAATTCTACTTATTGTTATACTTTACGTGTTGCTGCACTTATATTGCTTTAGCTTTTCTATACACCCATGCATATTTATATACACATATACAGATAAATTGTTTTTTTTGTTGTTGTTTTACTTTCATTGTAATAATAAGCGTAAGACTAAGTTATGGTAGTCCATATTCAAGTTGAAGATTTTGCTTTTCCTTGACAGCGTGTTTGTTGTCTTCACTTTCGTTAAGTCTTTGGCGAATACAAGTTTAATGAGCTGATCGTATGCTAACTTCAGTTCATTGGAAGTGTTCGAGAAGTTTATAAAATGATCAATTATAAATAATAGTAAGATAATTATATATAGAAGTATAAATGTAAAGTTAACTATTTAAAAATTGAACATGTAAATGAAGAGTAGTGCACTACATTACCAATCACATTGATTAAGAAAAATCGATGTGCTCACTAGGTTCATTAGGATAAAAAGAAAAATATTTTGATAAGTTTGCAGGTTAAGTGTACATTGTTGTGGTAGAAAATAATTTTTACTTATAAAGAGTTTGTGTTACATCAATACACGCTTTTTACTAGAAATTAAATTATTTTGATAATAAATCAAGTTTTACTTTAATTTTATTTCAAGTTAATTAATCATAATTAATCGTTGGACTTTCTATTGTTGTAACACAAACTCTTTATAAGTAAAAGTTATTTTGTACTTTTTGATTCGGTTTGATATTAATGCGTGTTTTTTTAGTTGTTTCAAAGTGCCTATTATTTATTAAAAATGCTGTGAATAACGACATTATATTGCATATCTTGAATGGGGTATAACTATAATCATAATAATAAACAAAAAGAAAAGTCAACCGATTAAGACGTTCTCGCATTCATTTTATCCATATCTTCCAATTAAGTTCAGAATTATAAGTTTAGTGGTGAACCCTTAATACCTTTTTACTTCAGGGAAGGAGAGGGTACAATTCGAGTGGTTTTTTGTCTGTGGTGTTTTTAATAATAAAAAAATATCTTCTCCACACCGGTATTTTGGGAACAAGTCAATATTAAGTTAAACATTTTTCCAAAAATGCTCTGTTAACTAGGCTACAATCAAGTGTGTAAAATGAAGCTGTATGTATGTTAAGTGCACCTGATAAAATCATGATCAAAGTTCATGTTTCCGGTTTAAATTTTTCGTTTACAGGTTGGTGTCAATTGGAATTGCTGCTAGTAGTTCTATGGGAAAAGTTTTGTAAAAATTTTTGGACCTGACCACCTCATCTGATTATTAATCAGGTCTTCCGATGGAAGCCCTCGTGAACAGAGATTTGCTGGATTTTCCCTTGATGCGATGTGTATTCACATCGTCGGACTAGTAAGACCATGGATCTTAGCTACTCGGTTGGCTACAAAGGTTGTTCGTTTTAGCGTGTTCGCCTTGATCCAGGCCTGAGCATTAACTGAGTCGCACCATGCGAAGAATTCAGGATTGTGAGGTCGATACACCAGTAGAAGTCTGACCAAGGCCTGTGACTTGTTCTGGTCTTTTTCTGTTTTAATTCAAGGAGCTGTGTGACATTTTCGTTGACGAAAGATGCTTCTGGCCAGTGCCAAAGTGCCCTTAGATTGTGTTGGCTACCGTTAGCTGCAAATACTAAATACAAATAATAAAGTTTTCTGGACAACTATCCAGACATTTTCAACGATCAACTGACCAAATTTTGGACACCTTTCAAAATCCGTTCTATCAATGGACATCTACAAACGGCAACACTTGCGACGGCCAGAAACGTAGTTTCAACGCACAGCTGCAACGAACTTAATTAAAGGCCACCTTCAACGGACACCTACGGACAACGAACAGAATTAGCGGACATTATCGGCCAACAACAGACATCCGCACCGAAAAGGTGTGTTTCCATCTTAGCCATACGTCAGAGAGTGGAAGTAATTTTAGGGATGTTGACATTTGTTTTGTTGACTTTCGTGTAACGTAGTTTGGTGTTCTGCAATGGTGGTCAGTGGTCTTGTTGTGTATTAAAGCCCTATTGGGAACTAACATGAAGATTTCTATGAAGGTAGAATGCATGCGTTCAACGTTTACGAAAGGCGCAATATTTCTAAACTCTGGTCAGAACAATTTTGTTTGAACTTATTCCGTATAGGCACATAAAGTATCTAATTGATTCTATAAATCGAAGGCCGTTTCTAATATTTATAAGCGGCAGCAAATTTTGAGAATTTATCTCATATATTCTTTCGATGAACACAAAAAAATGGGTCAAATCAGAAGCCTCTAGGGCGTAACAAAAGCTGTATAGTCACAATCAGCTACAAAATAAAAATGTTAGAGTTACAAGTCTACATTCCTGATGTTTTTATTTATTATTTTATACTTTCTGTTTTACAACTCGAAGTCGTAGTAAATCTTATGAAATCCCCTATTTTGGAAACATTTATTCAGCGTGGGTGACTTCACATCAGTGACAACCCATTGATTTAATCAGTGGCAATGTATTGTTTATTAATTGAGTATATATCAGTATGAAGTATATCAAGGGGTCTGTCATATAGGTACCGGAAATATGATAGTATTTCCTTCAAAGGTGTGAAAGGACGTAGTTGAGTCTCTTATGGTAACAATGCGACGGGAAAACCAGCGTCTATTTGAATGCGGAATTGTTGTGAGGCAAGAAGCCTTGAATTTCCTCGAAGCCTCGAAGCAATCCGCATCAAGGCTAAATTTACCAACATTAGCCTGATATGAGCGCATATCCCTACAGAGGTGAAAGATGACGACACCAAAGATGCCTTCTATGAGCTCTTGAATAAGACCTACGAGCAATGCCCTAGCTATGACATTTAAATTGTCCTTGGCGATTTCAATGCAAAGCTCGAAAGAGAGAGAGAGCATCTGTCGGAAGACATAGCTTGCACACCACCTTCGCCAATGGATTCAGACTAATCGACTTTGCGGCAGGGAGAAACATTGTCGTGGCTAGCAAGTGGTTCCATATCTCGATATTCACAACACCTGAAGAACTCCTGATCAATCAACCGTCAACCAGATTAACCACATTGTAGTCGACCCAAAACACTCCTTCAGTATAATGAATGTCGGAACGTTCCGGGGAGCCAACATCGACACGAAATATTACCTTTTTGTAGCCAAGGTACGGTTGCGGATATCCTGAACAACGCCAAGACAAGCTGATATTGTAAGGAATTTCGACGTCAGACGGCTATAATCGCAAGAAATCGCCAAATCCTTTTCTGATCGAGTCTCTCTTAATCTCTTAAGAGGTCCTTTGCCGCCAGCATAAGACCCAGATCGAAGACCAGTGGCAACACTACCAGAAGGCCATCAGAGATGCCTCTTCCATTGTGCAGGGTTTCACTCGTCTACCATAGCGAAACCCCTGGTTTGGTGACAAATGCGGGCAAGCATATGCAGCTAAGCAAGATGCATACAAAGCGACGCTGCAAAGGAGAACTGGAGCTGCTCACGAGCTCTATGAGCCATAGGAGAGACGAACACCGGCTTCCCAGCAGAAAAGAGAAAGAGCTTGAGAAGCGCGATTTAAAAATTTTGCGTCCTTTTGGAAATAATGAAAGATCAGTTAGTTAAAGATTTCACTAATCGAAGTTTCTTTATTGATCTCTAATCTCCGACTGACTCTTATTGACTCTTACACAAGATAACACTTAACATAGCATGTACATAAAAAGAAAAGAAAGCAACAACAAAAATATGTTAGAGGAAGATTAACAGCTAACAGCTCAATACACATAGCAATAAATTATATATGTGAAAACGACGTGGCTATGAACAATGATATACAGTTGTTTTCTCTTCTTCGTTTCTCTCTTGTATTAGGCTTTGATGATCCAGAGACAACTATGATGCTATTCTCCTTCTTCTATATTTGATCAAGTGGATCCCGAACCTTGTTGTTAACAGCAGTTTGCGTTCATCTTGAATTTCTAGGAAGTTGCGTTGCTTCTTCTGTTGCTAGGCACTGGATATAATACGTTATGTACATAACTCGCGCGGTAGAGGAAATTGAGAAATGCTATACCAGGAATGATATTCGGAAGTTTTACAAAAAGGTAAAAATAACATGCCTCGGATAAAAGCCCCGAACCGAAGCCTGTAGAGACGAACAAGAGAACATGGTAGCAGTGTCGCAGTCGATCCTAAGGATTTGGAAAGATTATTTCTGTGGACTGTATGACGGCGAGGACGGACCAAATACCGCTGTCAGGCAGAATGAGCCTTTCAACCTGGACGATGATGACCAACAATTCCGTCCACCCGACCTGGATGAAGTGAAGATAGCTGCTGGAGCGGACGGCCTGACCACCGGGCTCTTCAAAGCGGCAGGCGATGATTCGGCAAGAAGCATACACCAACTCATCTCTAAAATATAGTCGGCCGATAGTATGCCCGATGAATGGAACATCAGCATTGTTAGTCTGATCCTCAAGAAACGAGATCCTCTGAACTGCGCCAAATACAGAGGCATCAGTCTTCTAAACATGGCATACTATTGTATGCTTATCTGCCGTATTGTGTGAACGCCTGAAGCCGTTCGTCAACAACTTGATAGGTCCATATCGATACACACCACCCGTTCATCGATTTTAAGGCCACGTATGGCAGCATCTATAGAGACGAGCTATACGGAGCAGCGTCTACTTTTTGCATATCTGCCAAGCACGTCCATCTATGCAAGATGACAATGGAGAATGCACGCTGCTTCGATTTACAAAAAAAAAAAGATTTAGACAAGGCGATGCGTTGTCATGCGATTTCTTTGACGTAATACCTGAAATAGTAGTGCAAAACTCATGTGCGAACACAAAGGCACAATCTTTCAAAAGTCGATCCAATTACTCGCATAAGCAGATAATATTGACATAATTGGAAGAAAGCAGCATGATTTCAGTCGGGTCTTTTCAAGTATTGAGACGGAAGCGGCGAAAATGGGCCTAGCGGTCAATGAGGGCAAGACTAAGTATATGCTGTCAAGCAAAAAGGAGACTGAACACCGAAGTCTCAGATAAAACGTCACAGTCGACAGGTATACCTTAAAGTTATAACCTTAAAGGTAGTTAAGGACTTGTCTACCAAGGCTCCGCTTTGAATTCAGACAGCGACACAAGCGCTGATATCAAACGAAGAATAACTCTTGCCAATCACTGCTTTTTTGGGCTAAGAAGGCAATTGACTAGCGAAGCCCTCTCTTGAACAACTTAAGTTACCCTATATAAGACCTTAATAATCCCAGTCCTGCTCTATTTCGCAGAGGAATGGACACAATCAAAACTAGATGAGGGTGTTCTTGGCTGTTTCGAGAAGAAAATTCTTCGAGTGATTTTCGAAGGTGAGTATGGACTGTACAGCGACATCGACCTAGTCAGAAGAGTGAAGATCCAATGACTGAAATGGCTGGGCCATGTAGAGCGGATGACCAACAATGCTCCGGTCCGAAAAGTCTTCGAATCCGCCCCCAAGGGACAGCGCAGTAGAGGAAGACCGAAACTCAGGTGGCGCACGCAAGTGGAAGGAGACCTCAGCTAACTTTGCAGCGAAACTGGAGGCAGCTAGCAAAAGATGGAGCTAACTAGAGACGCGTGTTGAATGAGGCCCAGGTCTACTCCAGACTGTAGCGCCACCTAGAGTATGTAAGTATCATCTGAGACTGTATAAGTTTAGTATAATCTTGTTATTTTACAAAATGGATCGTATAATAATGGCTGAACGTGTGAAAAATATTGATTCCGTAGTAATGAGTGTATCGTGGTCGACATAATCGGTCATCTAATCGTTCCTAAGAGAAAACTCTAAAAAAAAATCGAAAAGACTGACTCTATTACAGGTGTTTTAAGGCGTTAAGTGTTTCATCACACAAATGCTCGCTCTACTGAAAATATGATGACCAGAAAGTGTTGATAAAGAGAAAATTCTTTCGATATTATGACGAGCACAGAATTTGAGCTTTTCTTACGACACATTATGGCGTATTTTGCATTTTTATTAGCATACATATATACACACACACACACTGGCGCTGGCAGCCCGGTATGGGACATGGCCTAGCTTCTTATTTGTGTTGCTCATGTTGTCATTTTGGGCACATCTGAGCGGGGCCTACGGTTTATGGCCGAGTCCGAACGTTACTCCTCAGAAGCTTTTTCATAGGCAATTTTAGTTGCGGGATTTTGCCATTGCCCGCCGAAAGGTTGATGGCGATTTGAAAAATTGTTGGTGACCCAGCCAGGAATCAAACCCAGACTGTCTGCGTGATAGTCCAATGAGCTAACTATCGCGCCATCACCAGCATACATATACACCCTCATAAAATTCAACTCACTCAAAAATTAAAGTAAGCTGACAATTAAATTTCGACGCCAATTGTGTGCTTGAACATAAGCACTTGAGTGATCAATTTTCACACAACACCTTCCTCAGTTTTGCGGTTCAAATTCATTCGGTGACAGTCTACATGTAACTTTCGAAAGACCAAGAGGTTTCATTTTCGAAAATGTGGAAGTTTAACCATGACCTTCAATTCTCATCGCAATAGCAAAATGTTTGACCGATTTTTTCGGGCTCAAAAGATATGGATGTGGAGAACATGTGGTTTTAACAAGATGGTACATCTTACACAACACGGCTTGATTTGCTGTATTGCAAGGAAAATTTTCTGGACGTGTGTTTTCGGTGAATCGGATTGGGCACCAAGCTTGTATGATTTGTCGTTGGATGGATTTATTTCTGAAGGGCTGCGCAAAACATCGTTATTTTGCATACAATCCACAAGCTCTTGGCGCTTTGTTAACGAATATTTGTCAAGTTATTGCCCGTTAGGTGTCAAATAGTCATTCAAAATCAAGTTCTGCAAGAACTCACGTGGAGGACATTTAAGTGATGTAATAACATCTATTCCATATATTGGCAAGATCAAAACCATATAAGTTGATCGACATCTAGCTCATAAATATGTTTTATTTAAATTTACTTTCGGAAGCTTTAAAGGATTACCCTATTTTATCATCTGTTAAAGCAGCCGTTAATTTTTTACTCGGTAAATATTTTTTCAAATAAATTGATTATTTATTTGCTTCTTAATAAAATTTTAAATGGGATTGGAGGTTGTCTATCGGATTTTTCAAGAATAAAATATTTTTTCTGCTGATATTATTGGCTTAATTGATGTTTATTTTGGTTTGAGTATCTGTTGTGTTTTCATTCAATTTAATTTTGGGCATAGCATTCATAGGTCTAAACTATTCATATTTCACTATATTTGATACTTTTGCTATTGGTGTGACCAACGAACCCCACTACGAGTCCGAAACTAGGTTGCACATCGGGATCCGTTAAATGCTTTACACAAAATTGGGCCAAAGATTTAAAAATGATCGAGGTAGATACAGCGGCTCATAAATTCAATTTTTTTTCTATTTTTCATATTTTCAATAGTTTTTTTTTATATATTTTTGAATTTGAACACGTACTCGGTTTCCTCGATTTGGTTCACAAAAGATGTCAATGGTATTTCTTATTTCCTTTACACTTTTTACTTTTTTCTCGACTTGGTTCACAAAAGATGTCAATGGTACCATATTTCTTTGTTCTTGTAAATTGATTAATATTTGAGGCCTTAAGATCACTTCTCGCGTAGACTAATATTATACCGTTGTGGAATGATTCTGTGCTACCTATGTAGAGCTATATATACTCAATTCACTTTTTATAACGTCTTTAGTCGCATGGGTTTCCGATAATACCAGGGCCACGAAATCATGCCCCGAAATAGTCACTCTCACAACTTTTGATTGCTAATAAGACGTTCTTTGTTTTTGGACTTCAATTCTTTCTTTGTAGACTTCACACGTATCACTTCGACAATCATGATTTACATCTAATTTAAGACCTGGCGTTGAGATAGCCACAACACAATTATTACATTTAGAGGTTTCACTCTAACTAGTTTGCATCATGGCTATCATCACATTTCGCAAACACTATTTCATTTCTACAGTCCTTTGCTTAATGGTTATATCCCCAACATTTATAGCACCTTGTAACCGATATTAAATTATACAAAAGGCGCCTATCCCAAAGCCTAAGTTAATCCTTTTTCTCTCCATAATACGAGTATGTATTTCTATATTCCTCTGTTTCGATTGAAATTATAGCACTATAGGTTTTGTTTATGTTATCTTTAAGTACACATTTTGAAACACTTATAGTAATCTCACTGTTTATATTATATTGTTTCTTTATGGCTGACACTAGTCCTTCTTCACTCCATTTTTTATTTACTCCACACATCTTTAAACAGCGATTTTGCGTATTTGGTATAGATACTTTTTCTATAATATTATTTTACTTGAAATATCATCTGATCATGACAATCTCATCCTTCTTGTTCACAACTTTATTCACCCCCACTGCCAATATCGATGGATTAATAAAATCTTCTTAAGATTTATTTATTCTCTTGAGTTTTGTTTGGCTTTATCATCTGGGGGCTCTCTTCTTAAGGACTCATCATAAGATGGTTTCGACTCACCACAGCCACCACTTTCTGGATAACGAATCAGTCCATTTTTATACGGTAGTTCCAAGACTGGCAGCCAGGTTGGTGGCTGTGATTTCGCTGGTAATCTCGACCGAAGTCTACCCTTTGGTATCCCGATCACTGTAGCGTGTTCCAGGCGGAAATTCTGACCTAACCCACCTAAACAATATGGGCTTGGGAACTCTTAAACACTTCGTCAAAAGCTTAAATTGTTTTCTAGAGTAAGAGGGTCACAGATCCACGTGGCACCACAACGGGCCAATAGGCCTAAGTGTGTTGGCCTTTCTCTAACATCCACTCTGACCTTACCTAGTCCCTGTTTCGTTTATTGTTTATAGACCTATCATTTAATTTGCAAAAAAATCTGTAACCAATCGCCATTTTTGTACTCTGCTTGTATCTTTCTCTTTTGGGCTGATTCTTACTATAGTGTTCCAAGGCGAATAACTTCATAATTCCTCTTTATAACGTATCCTTTACTTGACTTCTAAAATTCGCCGTCATTTCACTTTTTATTTATAAAGACATTCAGATAAATTTTTCTTCAAATTTGCAAATGATGACTTATTTAAATAACAATTAAAATGCGGTTTCTAGGAAGTTATAGGCACCTACCTGACAGTTGTTGACATACCCTTAGCGGAGCGACGAAGTCAATTGCTGACGGCGACTTCCAGCTCATAAATCTCGCGAATAGCGGTCATCGAGGCCCGAAAAGCTCAACATTCGTGATCTTAAACCCGGGACGATTCCCGATAGTGCCAAAATATTGCCAAGGATAATGGTGTGTGGTGTCGCTGGGATGAATGAACATGCGATTAAAACAGACCGACTTTGTACCTCAATTTGAAGAGACACAACCCCCACGACAATAGTGTAGGTGACAGTGCAGGCTTTGATTCAGCTGAAGAACAAGAAGTCATTTATATCTGCGAAGTTCCGCTTAAGTACTTCAATAGTTTGGCTTCAGTTATACCTGCAGGTTTTGCCTTTATAGCTGAATATGTGGAGCCCAGATCTTTTGAAGAAGCAGTGCAGTCCGAGGATTCGGTCAAGTGGGAGCAAGCGATGAAAGCGGAGATGGGTGCTCCTAAACACAACAAAACCTGGGAAGTAGTACAGCTGCCTATATTGACAATAGATAATTTATAAGTACCAACAGCATTCTTGAATGGGCACCTCCGGTGTTTTTTTGTTTGAAAAACATTGTTTTTGCCATTTACATTGACAACGGCGTTATAGCGGCACTTCATCAATCTTGTAGGTTATCAACTTCCTGATGAAGGAATTTGCAGTCAAGCTCTTTCTCGGATTGGAGATTACCCAGAGAACAGACGGTACCATAACCATCAATCACGCGACCTCTGTGGGTAAAATGATTTCCAAATTTGGCGTGGCGAATTCAAGTTCTGTTTCAACACCTGCGGATACCTGGAGCTTCCAAAATGTTGACAAAGACGGCTCTGGAGATGAAAACTTTCCATATAGAGAAGCAATTGGGAGCCTCATGTATCTGGCTGTTGACACCACACTGTTTTATAACTCTGGTTTGAACATAAAAAATAATTTGATTTCCATTAACATTATAAACAAAAAAATAAAAAATTGTTCAAAGTCCAATGTATTTAGTTTTACAATTTTAATACTTGTAGCTAAAAGCTAGCTCTTAGTACTTTGTCCATAGCCCTTTGTTTTCTATTACACTTTTTATCCCCTTCGACATTGATTCTACAAATATCTGAACAGTTTCGCCTGTAATCTTCTGCCATTCGGTTTGAACCCTATTCCAAAGTTCGCTTAGGTTTGTGGGAGGACACCGTATACAAGAAGTAGTCCACAAATTTGCTATCGGACTCAAATCCGATTTTTGTGCGGGCCACTGTAATTGTGAAAAATTTGGTTACCGAGCCAGTTTTTGGCGGTGTATTTGGGATCATCGTCCTGCTGGAAGGTGATTTCTTTAATAGGATGCTTATTGTTAACATCCCTGATGAGATTTTTGGCTCAAAGGCCATGAACAAAAGCCATGAGGTTTTTATAACCGAAAACATACTCATACAACTCGTATAATACTTCTTTTCTCTCTTGAATTTGGCGGACCAAGTCGCATTACATTGTCAACGTAAAATTAAATAAGTAAACTTAAGTAAGAACTGTAATAATAAACACGTACACTTGTTAATATTCATATTTAGAGGATTTTGTAACGAACTATTAAGTGAAATAAACAAATTTAAATATAATTTCCACTTGCTCAATTCCTTGTAAAAATTTAGTCTGTTGTCGCACTTTCGCCAACATTTTCACAAAATTTTTTACGCCAAGATGTCTTTTTTTTTAAGTAAAATTTCTATGTTTCAAACTAGAATGACGTGCGTTCTCTAGAATTGCTGAAATAAATGACTCATAGAAAGGATGGTCGTTTCGTAACTGGTTTGCTGTGGAAACACAATGAAATTCTTCTTCCTGACAGCTGTCAACTAGCAAAAAGACATTCAGATAGCTTGCAAAAAAGAATGAATCGTGATCTGGTGTTGGCAAAAGCACTTAAAAAAATAGATGAGTACGTTTGGAAAGGATATGCGAGAAAGCTATCCGCAGAAGAGCTAGAGGAAAAACGTCCGGTTTGGTATCTCACAATTTTCGAAAACCCAAACAAACCAGGTAAACTCGGAATAGTGCGGGACGAAAGTTAATGGCATTTCCTTAAATTCAAAGCTTCTGAAAGACCCATTTAATTAGTTTCACTGGCATTAGTCATTCAGACAACATCGAATCGCAATTTGTGCCGATGTAATGGAAATGTATCGCCAGATTTTGATCCGCGAAGATGATCACCATTTTCAAAGGTTCCTATGGAGTGGGCGAGATCAAAAGGAGTTGGACTGTTTCATATTGAAAATTAAGACCTTTGGCGCTACGTGTTCGCCTGCTTGTGCACAATATGTTAAGAATTTAAATGCTAAAGAGTTTGAGAAGAAATGCCCGAAGGCTGCACAATCGATACGAAAAAATCGTTATATCGACGATCTAATGGATAGTATCGACTCTGAAGCTGAAGCAATTGATCTCTCTTGCGCCATTCGTTTCACCCACCAACAAGGAGGGTTCTTAATTCGGAATTCAAGAGTAGTCATAAATGCATTGCAATCTAGTCCCACTAAAGAAATTAAATTTATCGCCAAATCAGAACCAGAAACGGAGAAAGTATTAGGAATGTGATGGTGTATAAGCTAGGATCGTCTTACCTTCAGATTATCATCCAACACGAGACATAAGGATCTTCTTCTCGGAGAACGCCGTCCAACGAAGCGGGAAGAATACCGGATACTCATGCGAATCTTTGATCCTCTAGGTCTTCTGGCGAACTTTCTTCGATATTTAAAGGTTTTGCTGCAAGAATTTCGGCGCATTTGTATAGCCTGGGATGAAGAAGTTCAACGGAACACTTTTCGATAGAGTGACCCACTATTTCCATAGTCCCGAAACGCAAGAAAAACAAACTAACAAACGGGTCGCGTGTCTCGCCTATTCTCGAGATTATTAAGGAACTCGCGGCTCACTGGAATCTCACTTTCAATATTAAAAAACACGTTTTCTTTTCTAACTCCACTATACCACACTACACTCTCCAAGAATTGGCCGAATTGAGAGAAGAGAACGCAGAGCTAAGAGCAAAAGTACATAATCTAGAGTCATTACTAAATTGGCAAAAACAAGAATCGCTAATAAACTCTGTAGACATTGTTGGTGTCACTAATGTCAATGAAACTAATGCAATTGAAAAGGCAAAACAATTTTTCAGTGACACTCTATCTATAGATGTTGCTGACAGTGAAATTATGAGTTGTTTTATCAAAAAAAATCTCTCGCTCTACATCTCAGCCTAAGCCAATCATCTGTGTAAAGTTTATAACCTTACAACGAAGCAACGCATAGTGCGTGCAAAGAGGACGAAAAAAACAAGCTGAACTCTCAGGTGGTTGACACTTCCAGTGGAGATGTAAACTCAAGCAAAATCAAGAACAAAGGTAGTAGAATATTTGTCAACGACTCGCTTACTCGCTCCACACAAGCCCCTTTAATGAAGACGAAAGAGGCAGCAAAGGAAAAAGGTGCAAAATACGTATGGTTAATAAAAACAAAATTTTATCAAGAAAAGAGGAGGTTGGAAGAGTTATCTCAATTAGATCATTTAGTGATATCTCTCTCATTTAAGCTTTCATCTTGTCGTTTTTTTGTATTAGATTATGAATTCAAACAATGATTTAATTGATAACTCTTCTTTCCTTCTCCAATGCAAACCTCACTGTGATGCTGTTCTTACTAATAGTTCTTATTGTAATGAAAAATTATTTATTGTTCATCAAAATATTAGAAGTTTGTGAGAAAACTTTTCTGCACTCGTTGCACATATTAATTCGTTTGCGTGTGTCCCGGATATGGTGTTCGTGTCTGAGATCTGGATATATGAGGTTGAAGAAAATGATTACTCCCTGCCCGGTTGTAGTTTCTTTGCTAAGACAATTGAAAATTATGCAGCGGGTGGCGTTGGCTGCTTTATAAAGAATGCTTTTAAAATCATTGATGTTTCCAAAGTGAATTGTCCTACTGCAGATGTTTTAAAGGTGTCCATTGAAATAAATAATGAAATGTTTGTTTTTTTATGTGCTTACAGATTGCAGATCTTTAATGTGTCGATGTCTATAAAGGATTTTTCTGTTGTGTTAGATAGGGAGAAATCCAAAAACTTAATTGTTGTAGGTGATTTTAATGTTGATTGTCTAGATGATAGTCCCACGGTATTAAATTATCTCTCTGTTTTAGCTTTACATGGCTTGATAAACGTCATCAATGTGCCTACTCGGCCTGCATCAGGTACTTGTTTAGACCATATATATGGTCGTTTTCGAAATGTTGCTTCTGTAGAGTGTGTTTTTAATCTCCTAATTACTGACCATTCCATGACTGGCATTCTATTCAACGCAAATGCTTCGTGATAAATTGTGTTTTGAGTCCTGGAACAATGTTTATAACTGTAGTGATGTAACGAATGCATATCCTAATCTCTTAACCACTCTTAAAATCCATATTGCTAGTTGCAGTACTCTGATCACAAACAAATCTATATGTAAACTTAAGCCATGGCTATCTAGTCATTTATTAAATAAAGTTACAACTAAAAATAAACTTGGTGTAAAGTGCAAAAAGTATCCTAGTAATGTATCTCTCAAGATCAAATATAAAAAGATTTGTGCTGATTTAAAAAAAGAAATACCAATTTGCCGTGATTCTTACTATCGTGCTCAACTGTATTCAGCTAGAAGTAGTCTCAAAAAAGAGTGGAAAGTTGTAAATACCATCCTCAACAAGAAATCATCCACTCAAAATACTATTGTCTTACGTAATACAAATCAGGAAATAACAAGTAAACAAGAAATTGCTGACGCTTTTAACAGACATTTTTCAAATATAGGACTTAAATATCATTTTGGACTAACTCAAAATTTATGTTCTAAATGTTCTGATGATGATGTAAACTCTGTGCAAAGTAGAAGTTTTGTTTTCAACCCTATAACTCCTTTAGAGATTTTAAGAAATATTGGCAGTTTAAATAACTCAAAGTCATATGGTGTCGATGGTATTTCTAATGTTGTCCTTAAGAATATTGCGTGTTTCATTGTGGATGTATTAGCTGTTGTGTTCAATCGTAGTGTGTTTTCTGGTATTTTTCCTGGCGGTCTAAAGTGTGCAGATGTCATTCCTTTGCTAAAAAAAAGGCTCTCCAACTGAAATAGGAAACTATAGGCCAATTTCTCTTCTGCCAAGCATAAGTAAAGTTTTCGAAAAACTTATAAAAATTAGATTAGTCAATTTTCTACACAAGACGATGTTCTTTCATCCTACACAATTTGGATTTCAAAAGGGTAAATCAACCGAGGATGCACTCTTAGAATTTTGCTCTCAGATCAATCGCAACCTTGACGAAAGAAAATGTACAGTTGCGCTATTCATAGATATAACCAAAGCCTTTAACATTGTTGACCATAAAATATTAAAAAAAAAACTTGAAAATTCAGGGGTTCGTGGCTTCATGCTCGAATGGTTTAATTCTTATCTGAATAATAGGTCACAGAGAGTAAAGTTGGATAATACGAGAAGCGATGAGCAATTAATTAAGCTTAGGGTACCACAAGGTTCAGTCTTGGGCCCCATTCTTTTTCTTATCTTCATCAACTCTCTCTTCCACCTCAATCTTAACGCCTCACCTACTGCCTTCGCAGACGATGTTGGGCTATCGTACGGCGCCAGCAGTCCCCTAGATCTTATCTCTGACATAAATTGTGATGTACATACTCTTAGACAATGGTTCTTAATGTTCTTTAATTTATCTTCGTCCATTTTTCTTAGACCGGATGTATATTTCCATGCACCGAACTGCAAAAAATTTAAGTTATATCAATGTAAATGTGCAACCAGTGTGTGTGGTCAATTATTTCGCACTACTGAAATTTGTAGTGACGATTGTTTTTTGATAGAGAATGTTGACGAATTTAAGTGCTTAGGACTCTTACTTGACTCTAATATGAAATTTTCATCTCACGCTACTGCACTGAAAAAGTATTTTATCTCCACACTTAGGCATTTTTATCACCTTCGTAGTTTATGTTCAACTAAGCTCCTTACCACAGTTTGCTATGGCCTCTTTCATTCCAAGCTTCAATACGGTATAAATTGCTGGGGAGGTGGCTATCAGAACAAAATTCAACCATTGCTAATCTTGCAGAAAAATGTTGTCCGGAAAATTTGTCGCAAACCTGGTAGGCATCCTAGTTTTCCTTTGTTTTGTCAATTAGGGATTCTTCCTGTTCGTCACTTATACTGTTTTAAGGTACTAAAAGCATTCTTTATGAAATCTGGTAACCGAAACTTCCGTATAATCTCTAACTATAACCTACGTAATAATTCGCTTAATATGTTACAAGTGCCAGTCTATCGAACGACCGCATATAGAAATTCTTATTCAGTTATATGTAGTCGTTTATTTAATGTCCTCCCGGAAGAAATCAGCTGTGCTCATATGCCCAAATGTTTTCTAAAGCGCGTCAAAACTTGGCTATTTTCCCTAGATTATCGTAGTTTAGACTCTCTTACTTCTAATATTTTGATCTAACCTATTTTTCTTTTTTTTTTTTGTTTTATAAATTGATCGCATAAATTTTTGTATCATTCTTCAAAATAATAATTAATTGTAATCTTGTAAAATATGAAATTTGCTGAAAATTGTTCTCTTTTTTTCTTTATTTTTCTATTTTTGTAAAAAAAAACCCCACTTATTATTGTATTGTTCCTTTTGAAGTGGCATTCAACACTATTTTTAACTCATCTTGTATTAAATACTGAATGCCACCAGATATGTTTCTTAATTATTTTGAAATTATAATAGCAATGTACAGAATTTTACTTTATACATACAAACTTATAAGTAATTTAAGAGAAATAAAAAACAAACAAACAAAGAAACAAACTCTACTTATCTCTATTCCTGGCGGTGCTATGCCCCTTCTTGACATAGTTTCCTTCCTCGTCCGGCTACTCCTCTACTCTTAGTCCTTCTTTTCTCCTTATCCTTTCCTCTTGATTTTCTTTTCCACAAAAAAGGAACTCACGATTTTACTCTCAATTACTCTAGTTTAATTTACTTTAACGGAAACGAACGATTGTTTTTCACAATTGCCAATCTCGACTCAATAAACTATGCTGACCCTCGCTTGTTGCTGGTTGTCACCAAAGTGCCTTCCAGTTCTGTTTTTCTCCCAGAAAATCCCGCCAGACTCTCACACGCATTCTCACACCAACTCACACACGCATTCATTTACCTCTAGCGCACCCAACAACGGGGTTTCCAGCTACACGACTAGCAGACTTTGCTAGTGTGTGCTCCTGTGTCCAACTAGGCCTCGCATACATTCCAGTCTTACCCACTCATATTAAACTCCACTGAACTCGTTTGTGGATCCAAGCTATACCTGGCTATTGCCTGCGAGAAGCAATGTTTCTCTTTTTCCTGATGCCCGGGTATTTTTCCCCCACCCCACTAAACCAAATTGCAAATAAAAGCAAACGCGAAGGAGAAAGAAAGTTTGATCAAAGATAAATGGAGTGCTGGGACGAAGAAGGAAGGTTGTGAGGGTATATTCCTAACCTGATTATACCCCAGTGTAACCATTCTCTAGACCGCCCTCTGAACAAAGCTTAGTTTATGTATATAATTTACCCCGAGTCCCTACTTACTCCTGTGGATCGGCGTCATTGTTATCATTGAAAACTACTTAATGCCTAGCTTTAACAAACTTGAAGAGTTTGCCCCCCTCTACTCTCCACAAGGGGTAGGCTAACAGGTTAGCTTCTACTGCGGCAATCATCTTCCTAATAAAAGGGTCCTGATCCGCTGCTGCGACCCCAATCAACTCTGGGACTCCTCGCGAAAGCATGTCGGGAACTGCTTCTTGCCCTTCCGGTCTATTATCTGGAAATCAAATTGCTGCAATCTCACTGCTCATCGACCTAGTCTCCCTCGATGTTTCTTAAGGTTGCTCAGCCACAGGAATAATGATCAGTTAGCCAAACATTCCTTCTCTGTGGTAGAGTAGAGTTCCTCTCCCTTCTCTGAAGAGACCAACTGAAATAACATATGACCTTCTCCCCGTGTTCAAACTTCCATAATTCGAGGCGTTCGTCTGAGCTACGAACGGCCTATCGAAGTCTGAACATGTCAAAATGTGCGCTGTTACTAAACATTCCTTCGCCTTCCTAAAACTTTCCTCACACCCATCCGTCCATATAAATGTCCTGTTTTTCTTTAACAAGTCTGTTAAAGGCCTAACTAAAACGGCGAAGTTTGGTACGAAACGTCTGTACCACGAGACTGTCGTTATAAAGCTCCTAATTTCCTTCACTCTTTTAGGTGCGGGAATCCTAACCATGCTATCTACTTCCTCTGGATCGACGTGTAGTCCATTCCTACCTACCACATAACCTAAATAACTTAAAAACGGTCTACAAAAGTTCCATTTTTCATGACTAACTTTTAACCCTGACTCACACAATCGTTTAAAAACCTCCTCCAGTATCTTAAGGTGGTAGTTGAATGTATCTGTAACGATGATAAATCGGTACACAAACACGTGTGGCTCCAGATCAGCACTAAAGATGCTGTCGTTAAATCTCTGCCACGTAGCGGGCGCATTGTGTAACCCGAATGGCATTCGCTTTACCTGGAAAAGGCCTCTATTCGGCACCGTGAAGGCTGTGAGTGGGTGCGATCTCTCCTCCATAGGGATCTGCCAGTAGGCCGACTTAATATCTATTGACGTCAAATACTTGGCGTCCCTAAGCTTATCCAATGTTGTTGATAAAAATGGCAAAGCCAAATCTGGCACCATCGAACGACGTGACCTCGGAATCCGTGGCAGAGTAAAAGTTTCCACGTTAGCCCGCACCGTCTGCGACCTACGACCCAATCTAACCAAATCGGCAACACACTTCGGGTCTGCCAGTCCAAGTTGTTGTTGGTAAAAGGGGGCCAGGTTCCTTGGAATGGTGGCAAGCTTCCACCGCTCCTTTAGCGGTTCCGAAAGCCTGCCAAAAATATTTTGAATAACTGCCACGAATACCCCTATGGATTCACTACCTCCCTGGGTACGATGCCTTTTCTCCTCCAGTAGGAGATCATCATAGTCGGGGGGAAGAAACTCCAGTTTCAATTCCGCCATCAACTCTTGCCAAGAACAGACCGACAACCTAATAGCCCTATACCATATGAATGCCTTCACTGTAAAAAGTTCAACAGCAGACCTAAATAATTGAGCTTTAGTCACCCTGACTTGACTGAACTCTTCCACGCGCTCCAAGAATGAATTGACCGAGGCACCACAGCGTTCCCCCGCGAACCTCACGTCCCACTTGGCCAGGTTTTCCCACCTCGCAATCGGCAAGCATTTACTGTGTTTACCAGTGGTTGCGTAGAAACTGGTTTCTTCCGCAACGGCAGGCTTCACTGATGACCTCACACGCGGACTGGTGTTCTGTCCACAGCTTGTTGCTGCTGGTAAGTCGACCTTTTATGCCGGATACCGTCTTTTCGTTGATGTTGTTCACCCCTCGATGGCTGTGGTGGTCGGGTCTTGACGAGCCTATCTCGGAGCTTACTTCGTCCTCCTCATCGGAATCTTCTTCCCTACCGCCGGCCAATTCCCCGGCTGTACGATCAGCCTATGTCTGAAAGTACACTTCTCCTCAATATCCACCGGAGAAGTGTCTCTCGCCCTATCCGACCTGCTTAGAGCCCATTCGATTTTGGTAACAACTTTCAATGATTCCTTCGACTTAGGATTACTTGGAGGGTCCTCCATGAGCCCTTCTATTTCTTTTATTTTTGCTAATAACGCGTCTCGGTCTTCTACAAATGTAAAGTTGTAGACCGGGGCTGAATTCATCGACCCTCTGCGTTCTAGCTTACGAGCGCATCTCAAGGACTTCCCCATAGCGTCCAGGGTGCCAATTGGAAGACCGCGAGCCTTCATCTCATATGCCATCTCGTCCACAGAGAGTCTGTTGACAGCGAACGGCACATTTCTTTAAAAAAAAAAAAAAAAACTATTTATTGTTCAAAAAAAATAACAGCCAATAAAACAAAAGTGAAACTTACGTCGTCGATGAAGCCAAAGACCTTTAAACAAGAAAAAAACAATAACGCAACCCGAATGAAAAAAACATATGCCGTCGAAGATAACCAAAAAGACTAAATCACAAAGAAAACACAATGAAACCGAAAACAAATCAAAGTGAACCCAAACACTGAAAAATTGATAAAAGATATTCCAAGAAAATGGCTGGTCACACTGAATTTTCAAGGGAAAGCCGCCCAGAACAATAAGATATAACCCCATTGAAGGAAAATGACAAAAAAAAGTGCAAAACAAGTTGTACAAATATGTTTACATGTATATATAAGTATATGTATGTATATATATGCATGTATAATATATATGTATGTAAAGGATATATATTTGAAAAAAGAATTAAAACCTAAAACCCAAAATGAATTTAAAATTAATTGGAAATAATTATTGTATTTACAGATATATATGTAAGTATATTGTTATATTGTAAATGTATGTAGGTATGTATGTTTAAATTTATATCTTTTTTTGCAACCAATGTCTTTTATATATAGGTATGTCTGAATGTATTTAATTGAGAAAAAAAAACTTCCCACTTGGGAAAGAAAAATTCGCGCTTAAGAAAAGCCGAGAAAAAAAAACAAAAGGGACTGTTGGGGTGTGTAGGGTTTAAAACTTTCTATACTTTTAACTAGGGTGATGGCATGCGAGGTCGGCCACCTCCAGTAGTCGGCCACCAACTCGTATGTAAAAAACATTTTTTTTTTAAACCGTAACGGTTCTTTAACGGCCCAAACAAAATTGAGACAAAGCAGCTACTGGTATTCTTGTTAAAAATTCTCATTTGTGTTCAAGTTCTTGCAGGAAGTGTACAAGTAAATTTTGTTAAGGAAAAAATAGTGAGAGTGGTCTTCAAAAAGTGTTTCGATTAATAAAATATTGAGGGTAAGTAATTCTGTTTAGTGTTTTTATATTGTTTATTTGCATGAAAATATAAAAAAATGTATTTTTCAACAAATAGAGGGGGCCGTTCTTAGGAGACATTTTTTCTACAGTTTTTCTAAAGTCGGCCACCCTGGCCGACTACTGGAAAATATGTTTTTTTTTTGGTTTGCTTAATTTCATATGAAAATCGAACGCATACCTTATTTTCTCTTAATTTTTAATATGATTTTGGAGTCTTTTTTCCTAAATTCAGTAGTCGGCCCCCTATTTTAGTAATGGTAAATTGGAAGGCCGACTATAAAAGAATAGTTTTCTAGTGTCGGCAGTATATGTTTTAGATGAAAAAGAACAAAATTTATGTAGAAACCCTTATTAAGAATTTCCAAAAAAATATTTTAGGTTTAAACATAAACAAAAAATGAATGGTTCTAATCGTGTTTTTCACCAATATTCTGAAGAGGTCCTTGGTGGAGCTCTTAAAAAAATTCGAGAAGAAAAATGGGCAATCCGAAAGGGAAGCCAACAATATAAAGTCCCGAGAACAACATTGCAAGATATGGGCCCTGACACAGTTTTAAGCAAAGATGAGGAACAGAGCTTGGTGGATTGGATAATCAACCTCGCGAAATGTGGATTTCCGCTAAAGCCATCTGACCTTTTGAATACAGTACAAAAAATTGTATTAGAGGAAAAAAGATCAACACCATTTAAAGATGGCCTTCCAGGGAAATCTTGGTACTATGGATTAAAAATCGGCATCCTCAATTGTCCCTCAGAACACCAGAGGGACTGTCAAAAGGACCAGCGATTGTCACAGAGGAAGCAGTTAGAAAATGGTTTCAGAATTTGCAGGAATATTCGCAAGAGATAAATGCTGCAGATATTTGGAAGATTCCTCTAGAATTTTTAACGGAGATGAGACGTCATTTTGCTTGGCTCCAAAAACTGGGATAGTTTTGGCTCCTAAGGGATGAAAAAACCTGTATAAGGGTAATGCAGGAAATGACAAGGAGACAATAACTGTCCTATTTTTGTTCAGCGCTGATGGTCAAACTCTACCGCCTTTGGTCGTGTTCCGTTATGTGCGCCCTCCACCAGCTTTGGTGAAAACCATGCCCGACAGACGGGTATTGGGAAGATCGGAGACTGGCTGGATACGATCAGAAACCTTTTTCGAATACGTGGCCAACAGTTTCGTTGACTATCTTACTGAAAATAGTGTTAAGCGTCCAGTTTTTTTGGTCGATGGTCATAAATCCCATCTTACCATGGAACTGAGCGACTTCTGTAGAAGTAATGGGATAATTTTATATGCGCTTTTTCACAAATGGCAGAGTATTCCTGGAAATGCAAATAAAGCCGTGACGAAGACCAATTTCTGTGAACTTGAAGCAGTGCTAGATAGCTCAAAGAGGACGGAAAGCATTAAAAACGCTTGTCGAAAGTGTGGAATATTTCCATTCTATGCAGACGCTGTCGACTATACTAAATGTGTCCAGAATATACTTGAGAAACACCACGAAACTCCACCGGAAACAGTAACAACTTCAAGTTTCTATGAGACAAAAAAAGTTCTGGCTTTGGCAAAGGATGATTTTGAAACACAAGGAATCGCCTTTGCATTTGTTATACGAATTATAGACAATCTTCAGAATGCACATCAGCTAAATGAACCCAATACTAGTATTGACGATGGAACAGCCGAACTTAAAGAATTGTTAGATGAAGCCAACATGGAAGATGAAATTCACGCAGTTAAACCCCTTGATGAGACTTTAACTGGAACTTACATTATAGATGATACAGAAGAGCTTAAAAAAACTTTCTCCGACAGTTACCATACCAACTGCATCACCACTCCACCAGAATATAGGAAACGAGGCAGAGAATTCTATAACTAACCTTCTAAAGGAAGCAGATGAAGTCTTGTCTACAATTGACAGTGGTAGGACTTGACAAAAATTTAATTTCATTTATTTCAAAACAAGAAAAAACAAAAGAAAAAAAGAAATGGGAACATGAAAAAAAAAAAAAAAGTTCATTGCAATTATTTTCCCAACAACTCGGTACAATTTGTGGTGTTATTTTGTACGATAACTGTTCTCCGCGTATGCAATTTTTGGTTGTGCAGTGCGATGCTGTGCGATGCTGTGCGACGAAATTTTCGCGAACGGTTAGTGTTTTGATGATGGCCGAATTAGCCTTCTTAGTGTGTGTGGTGTGGTAAAGTCAAGAATCCGCCTTCCTATTGAATTGTTGTTGCAATTCATCTTCACTAAACTTTTTTTTACATATTAATTTTCTTTTTATTACTTACATATTTATTATTATTATTTACTTTATTTATGTAATTTATGTTAAGATTAGTTTAAGATATATATTATTATTATTGAATGTTTATAAATTTTAGAACGTTTTGTTTTTCAACACTTCAGTGTTGTATTGTGTTTTAAGTGGACAACGTTGAGTGTTCAGTGAAAACTTCAAGTGCAGTTGGAATTTTGGAACTGGAATATTTTGTGTACATTTATTTAGAAATAAATTTTCAATGATTGATGGAGAGAAAACAGGGTGCAAATTATTTTGTGTTGTGTTGTGTAGTACGAAGATACACTGAGCAGTCTTATCCAACTATGGTCTAGAGTACAGATGGAATCTCAATGTATTCCCCACGCAACCTTCAAAAAAATGGTAGAAATCATGCCAAAAATAAAGGCATAATTAAAAATAAGGACCTTTGGACTAATTACTGAAGGTCAGCAGCAATGTAAATTTTAATAAGTCATATAAAAAAAAAATTACAAACGATTTTGAGGATTTTTACAATTATTCGGCCGGTTTTGCTCGCCACTGTATGTTATAAGTATTATAAATTGAAATGTACTATATTCATTAAATTTCTTAATTTACTCCGAAATTCCGATATTTGATGTTATTTTTGTTAAAGAATTGCTTGTTCCTCGCTGGTGTTGTTAGAATGCAAGTAACACATTTTTGCCATTGGTCGTTTGACAATTTCATTCCTTATTTTAGAGTCACGACGTGAGTAAAACATTCAGGGTGCAACTGGTGTATCCTTGTAAGACATCACTGTAATGAAGGCAGCCGCTCGTCGTTTATAAATACTAAATTTACAACTTTCGTCGTTGTACTGGTTTGTGCGCATTTTGGTCTTTGCTGCAACCTATTTAGATATTCAGTACTCCATTTCGCAAAAAAAAAGCTGCGAGTACCTGCAGTTCGGTATTGGCTACAAAAAAGTTCATTCCACAATCGCTGTATACTTGAATGCAAGTCCCTCGTCGTGCGATAAATCTTTGGAGTCATTTGGGTCACGAGATCTTCAGCAGATCGCCATAAGTGGAGCACTTGTTCACTTTTTTCATCGAGTGCAGAGGTCTGCATAAATACCTTAATTTTCTCTCACTAAACGAGTTCAGTACCTCAGTCTACTCTATTTAGTGTCATTATTTAATTAAGTGTGCAGTGAATTTGAGTAACGCACCACAAAAAATAGTTACTGTATAATACTCGGTCATTTAAAGCAAACATGAGTACATTATTTTCTTTCTCCCCCACGCTTTCAATGCTTCATATGTTTGGTGAGAGCAAATATGGTGCACTGTTATCTGTGCAAAATACGATGAGTACACTGAGTGCTTTAAAATTCAATTGACACAGAAACTGAAGGTAAGCGAATATACACAGCATTGAACATTTTACATTTCACAGTTGTAAGTGGACTCTTATTTCGAATCGTCTCCATCGTCGAGCCCCATTTTTGCATAAATGGTAATGCCAACACTGTCACATTTGGGGAGATGACAGTCCACATGAGACTTATCAGCAAATGCAAAAAAAAAGTCGCTGTTTGGTTTTGTTGGCTCCTAGTTATTTCAATATAAAGTTGGTACCATCAAAACGGTCATCGGCGAAAGGTATGGTGCGATGATAACCAATTTTTTGGGGTCTTAATCGGAAGATACAAATCCCAATGACATCTGATTTTACACCAGAGAGCATGGTAATCTTGCGTTTCGGCAATGCTTTTACACTTCAACATAAGTAAAATTGAAATTTGTAAGGATCAACGAACCGTCGTAAGAAAATGTTGAAAAAAAATAAATCTAATTTGTTTATTTTATAACATTATAAATTACGAATTACATACTTATAACCATCATTCTGCCTTCTTCAATTGCCCCTTTTTTTAATAATCGCCATTTCCCATTATTCTGACATTTACTTTGCCGCCTTTTACTAACATACATAAATAAATATTTGGTGTACTCAGTGTTCTCAGTGTAGTACACACTATTTTTTATCAATACTCATTTATGAATAGTCGTTCTTCATGAATACACTGCATTAAGTGTTTTTTTGAAAATGGGTGCAAAACTTACATATTAATTGTCACGTGATTAATTCACTTTACTTTTAAAGCTGTGAGTGCACTAATGAAGTGTGCCTGAAATAAAATAAATGTCTTGGAACTGGTTTCAAGACATTCATTGCAGACCTCTCACTTCAGACGTGTTTTTTGTGTTTTGAATTGCTTTAGTTAACTGTTTGTATGTAATTTTTTTTCCCCCGTTACTTGGATCAAAATACTTTTTTTTTGCCATGGAATCAGTAAGATCAGGTGCGATTTTTAATCAAAATTTAAGAGGCATGATTCTTAAAAATAGTAGTACTTGGCCTTAAGCGCCTTCTCTTTACCTATGCATGCTCTGAAAATTTTAAACGTGGCCGTCCGAAAATTTAATTTGAAGACGGATCAAGTAGAACAAAACGACAAAAAACCTAATGAGCTGAGAAAATCCACGTCTCTTGCCGAGTTGGCAGATGCGACTGAAATGAGTTTGAGGGCTTCTGGACTGTCGGGGTTGCAAAATTAATTCGCGAATCGAAAAATGTATGCTTATACTCTAAATGGAGCTTTGATTGAAACTCCGGTCACAGTTCGTATAAGCAAGCTTTTTATGGATTGGACGAAGATGATTCATTTGTGTTTATCACATGTCTTGTTCCTCTGTGTTTAGCGTCCGCTGCAAAAATAGTCTGACAGAATCCTCGTCGCTCAAGCAAAAATTTTATACCTCTTAAAATTGAATTTCTCAAAGAATCTTCCGAAGTATCCGTGACCGAAAAACTAAGAATAGATAACCAGATAAAGGACTTCCAGCCTAGCATTGTAACAGTTAGTGGAAGAACTATTTTCATTCAACACAATTTGATCTTTGCCATGGTTGCTGAAAAGGTTTGTAATGCTATAACCGGAAACTCTTTTGTAGAGGCTGAGTAAGGTCAATAGTTCTTGAGACTTTCTCCAGATGAGTCCTGAAACTTAAGGGTGCTCACTTCTTCCTCACCATTCCCATCACCCCTGGGCCGGATCAAGGTGCCATACGACCAGCGTCTAAATAGCTCAGTCGTTAACGGAGTAGCCGGTTACCTGCCGACTTCCGGATCAGCTAGCCTTATCTGTATACAGCGGATCTCTATACAGATGGACCTTCTTTCTCCGTTCTTCCACTAGTAGGAATACTATGAATAAACTAGAAAAAACAAAATCCGAGGCCGGTACTCCTTTATTACTGGGCGGTAATACGACTGGACCGACTACAAACAGGGCTCCTGCATTGCAAAAGAACATCTGTGGCAGGCCATGGTAATCGCTTGCATGGCATAAGCAGCGAGCCCAAAGCAAAGTCTTCAGGGAGGGGCAGGACTGTGGCAACATATGGTCCTACCACTTCCTCCACCCCTGGCAGCAGGGCAGGCCATGGACGCTCTGCTCCTACCAAAAACGCTCCATCAGAGGAGCTGCTAGAAGCTTAATCTCGCAAGAGCGCTCTTAGCTGAAATGCGATAGAGATCATTGGAGGAAATTATTCCGGTTCCCAAAAGGCTCAAAATGAAAACTCCTCCATTCATTCCATCTCTAGTTTTACATCGGAGATGGATGCCGACGACAAAACAGACAGACTTGGAGGATGAGCTTTTGTCCTCGCCTTCAGAATCGGAGGACTCTTGCAGCACCATGATAGGCGTTTCTCTGGAGGATTGCAGCAATGACTGTTCGATTTCTCCAAAATAACCTCCACTACTCAAAAATGGCCTCGGCCACGTCTACCCAAAGGCACGGATGACATCATCCTAATCCAAGAATCATGGATTGCTGAAGGCGTGGTTCATGGATTAAGGACACCTCAATATGTTCCGCTTTATACCAAAGAAAAAGGTAAGATCAGATCTTGTATATTAGTGAAACGTAGCCTAAATTCATTTATACTTCCTAACCTCAGCGACCCCGACTTAACCGTTGCCAGGCTAAAAAAGCGACGGCTCATGGACGACCTCAAGTGACGAATCACTCAACCTGCTATTGGAAAATCTTTTTTAGTGTAGCTCTCCTGGACATAGAAGGTGCCTTTAACAACATCAAAACATCCGCAATTACCACGGCGCTGTCAGCTCTGAAGGTAGATGATTCACTTGGGGACTTGATCAATCTCATGCTAAAGAGCAGGATTATCAACTCCAAACTGGAACTGTCAAAAGAAGTGTCAGCAGAGATACGCCGCAAGGCGGTGTCCTCTCACCTCTTCTCTGGAACTTAGTGGTTAATGAACTGCTGATATACCTGGAAGAGAGTGGTAGCAGGGTGGTTGCGTATGCGGATGACGTTGCTATAGCCGTCTCAGGAAAACATCTACACACATCTACTGCTTCTGCAGTATAATCTTAACATATTTATAGTACAAGCCGGCCGGATCGCTGTGGACTGGGAATAAACCCCCACAAAACCGAGCTTGTCCTCCTCTCCAAGAAATACAACATTCCGACTATAGACCCTCCCTCAATCAACGGTACCAGCTTGGTCTTCTCCGATACAGAGAAATATCTGGGTCTACTTTTCGACAGCAAACTAAGCTCTAAGCCTAACATTCAGGAAAGAGTAAAGAAAGTCTCAGTGGCTTTATTCTCTTGCAAAAAAGCCATCGGGAACAAATGGGGCCTCCAACCTCACATCACTCATTGGCTATACATCCCGGTCATAAGACCGATCCTCACCTTCGGGGTGGTTGTGTAGTGAACAGCCTTAGACAAAGCAGTGAACTGCACGACGCAGCTCTGGACACTCTGTTTCACCTTACACCCCTCGACATTTATAGCAGACAAGTAGCCACCAAAGGAGCTATTCGCCTTAAAGCGACTTCACAGTGGTCACGCAAATATTTTTAATGAACTAGAAATCCTACCAGAAAACATAGACTACACCATAACCAAACAATGGTTTGACAAGGGCTTCCATGTAAGTATTCCCTCCAGATCCTCGTGGGAGGAAAATGCCTTCCTGGATGACAATTCAGTCCACTTTTACGCCGATGGTACAAAGACTGTCAGTGGGGTTGGTGGTGGTGTTTTTGCCGATAAGCTTAACCTTAGCCTCTCCTTCCACCTCCCCAACCACTGTAGCGTGTTCCAGGCGGAAAATGTGACAATAAAGGAAGCTCCATTCTGGAGATGGCAGAGCAGTTTAACATTCACCTTGGTGTTTGCCGGGACATAGAGACATTCCAGGGAATTGTATGACCGACGAACATGCCAAAGTTTTAACATAGGTATACCTATCGCTGCGTGCAAACAAGAAATAAAACTGGATGCTAATAGAAGAGCAAACCATAGATGGGCGGTTAGATCGACATGCTTAGCGACCTAACAAATCTAGCGAAAGCTAGATCTGAATCGCACCACGAGTTTACTTCTTCTAAATAGAAACCATCTTAGCTCTATTATACCGGACACTGCCTCATAGGTAAAAATGCAGGAAGGCTTGGCATGTTTACTAACGACTTTTGCAAAAGCTAGCAAAGCCGTGGCGACCATTTATCCGATGTGCTATTCTATGCATAATCCCAATCTGTGTATTCTATGAATCAATAAAAAATTTAAGCTTTCTAATCTACCAAAATTACATTTTGCAGGAACTATGGTACGTCCGATATATACCACCTACCATCCACAAGTACAAGGTTGCGAAAAATTAATCATTATATTTTGTTTTTGAATTACTTTTTTACTAAATAAAATAAAATCATTTTGAGTGATGGAAAACTTTATAAAGACCTTTGCAATTTTTTCTGTTAAGTGGAAAGATGATATCCGCTAAGTGGCTGCCGCCAGTGTTGATACACATTTGTACCCGTTTTATTGCATTTTCCATGACTTTCCGCAAAATTTCCGGTGATAACTGTTCACATTCCTTTTGAATATTCTCCTTAAGGGCTGCGATTGTCTGTTGCTTGTTAGTACAAGCCCGCGACTTCAAGTAGCCCTTAAGAAAGAAGTCTGGAAGCCAAAACGGGAGATTACGCGACCATGAAACGCTTTCTTAACAATATCCATTGTGGCTCATACTGTGTGTGTGGTTGCACCGTCTTGTTAAAGCCCCATGTTCACCTCGGTCATCTAATTCCGGCAGTAAGAAGTCATCTATCATGACCCTGTAGCGTTTGCCACCAAAAAACTACTCCTCCCGCCTGAACGCCACACCACAAAGTGGCTTTGAGTGGATGTAATGGCTCCTTGTGCATCATACGCGGATTTTCAGTGCCCCTGAAATGAAGATTTTGCTTATTGACGCAACCGCTTAAGTGGATATGCGTCTGGTCGCTTATGATAATTTTCGACACAAAGTCGTCCTCTTCATTGTTGAGATTGAGGATGGCTTAACAGCGGAGTATAGCAGTCCATTGCTTGTCTGTTTGTATACTGCGGCTGTCTTGTTCTCAAATGTCAAATACGATTGACGTATTTTATAACGTCTTCCGACAGGATGACTAGTTTGCGCCACCTTGTACTTGATTCATGGTAATGAGATAAATTCATCAGCTTCTGATTTCGTGGCATTTATTAAAGAAACCACACCTCTTGAACTGCTAAAACTTGAACTAAAGTGTTTGGAAAAATCGTTGTCAGAACTTGCTTCTCTTTATTGCGGAAGCCGGCAGCATGTATATGAAAATAGTGTCCTGAATTCGAGGCTGAGTTTGGGTTGTATGAATCCAAGGCAAAGCAATATTTCTCAAATCTCCAATTCGTCAATGTAAAAACAACGTTCATCGCAGCAATCTTTGTTCTTAAAAAGGATAAACTCCTCAGAAACCACGTGTTCCAAAGTGAGTCTTCACAAAATCGTAGCTCCTCCGTTCTTTTCTTCTTTCTTTCCGCGATCTTCTTATGAATTCAGTAGTTACTAAACTGCAGTTCATATTTACTCAGAAGCTTCACTACCTAAAACAATTTGTACAAGATGATGGAGCCAACTTAATAAGACATATTCCAATTTCAAATACCAACTCTACGAAAGCTTGGAAAAGGCTTGAAAATCGATAAGACAAGGTAAACCATATTGTACAATGGCTAGTGCAAACTTTTAGTCTACCTTCGAAAAATTACTGACGGTGCGGATGAAGTGATTCGCGGACTAAATGCAGCCAATTAAAATAGTTGCGATCATTGGCTTATACATCATTTACTAGCCAAACTCGATCCAAACAAGAAATAGTCTTAGACAACAGAAGTGGGCTCTCGATATAATAAGACTATCGAGAACCTAAATGACATTTTAATTCAATGTTGTGACGCAATTGAATCGTGTTTATTATTCAATCAATCAGGCGTATCTTGCGCTAGGCCAACGGGTACAATTCGTCCTCGCACTGCCAAAACATAAAAACAAACGTAGTTCCCACTGTTCCAAGTGTAGAAGTGAGTGCATTCTTTCGGAGTGTCCTCAATTTATTGCGTTAGATATTGAAACCCGTAGAAACTTTGTAAGATTGGAATCGGCGTGTTTCAATTGCCTTCAAAAAATTAGGATTCATCATTGTTGTCGTGTATGCAAATATCGTTACCATTCTATATATACAGTTTATGCAGGAGTATACTGACCTTGCACAAATGGAACCTTGCGATTAAATGAACATAAGGTACAGTCTGAAAAGGTATTTCATCTGCCACGAGGTTCTGAGACCAGATAATTCCTCCACAAAACTTCGAGTTGTGTCTAACGGATCAGCTAAGGATTCCAAAGTTCCAAAGGACAGTCCTTGATTTACTTCAAATTGGTCCACCCATCCAACGTGACCTCATCGGAATGTGCCAACAGTTCCGACAGCATCACTTTGCCTTTACAGCGGACTTCGTTTAGGTGTTCCGACAAATATAGGTTCGAGAACGGTATAGGGAATATCTGCGAATTTCTTGGTGGCAGGATCCTAGTTTAGAGATTTAACATTTTCGGCTGCTAACGGTTACATATGGTACAACGTCATCGGCTCGATTTCTTTCGATTCGAGTATTAAAACAAATTGCAGAGAATTATCAATCGAATTATCCAAATGCATCTCGAAATCATATATGATACATTTTTCGACGATGTTATGGTGCCGACTCCATTGAAACTTTGTTAAGATTACAGTCAGAATTAGTCGAGTTATTGTCGCTCGCAAATCTTTGACTTCGTAAATGGTGCTCAAACTGTTGGACTGTTGCCGAGAATCAGGACTACAAATTCTCATTCGTCGATCCGAAACACTCACCTTCTCATATTGAAGTATTAGAAATGTCTTGGCACACTAGCATGGATAGATTCTCCTACCGCATGTCCAAATCCGAAGCATACAGTCATTTGTCTCCAACAAGACGAACACTGCTATCTGAAATCGCTCGAATCTTCGATCTCCTAAGTTTTTTGGCTTCTTCGGTGATTCTATTTTAAAAACTGTGGTCTCCTAAATTAAGCTTAAGTTGGAATGACACCTTGCCGGTGGAAAGCTGCCATATTTCGAGGAAATTCGGGTTCCTAAAAATATATTTACGCCAAAAATGAATATTGAACTTCGCATGTTTTCAGATGCTTAATCGGTTGCATATTCCGCAGTTATATACGCCCGCACAAAAAAACAGCTCATGAAGATCAAATATCGATCATAGCTGTAAAAACTAAAGTAACTCCAATTAAATCTGTGTCCATTCCCGCTTGGAACTCTATTGCGCTTTACTCCTCGTGCGACTACTGAATCAGGTCCCTACGTCCCTTAAACTAGAATCGTACAAAATATTCGCCTGGTGCGATTCAGATATCGTGTTGCTTTAGCTTTCGTCTTTTTCTCGAAGTTGGACAAAGTTCATCGCAAACAGACAAGCAGCCATTTCAGATATAAATGCGAGATATTCATGGCCATACGTGACATCCAACCCAGCAGATCTTACATCCCGCGGTATACTATATTGTAATCTACGACAACATAATATTTGGTGCGCGAGGCCAAACTGGTTAATGCAACTAGAGTGTAATGGGCCCAAATCGCCGTTTTCTTCTGCAGAATCGGAACCAGTTAAGCTGGAGAAAAAGCCAGACACTAGACATCCGTTCGCTAGGATTGACAAAAAACAGGCATATTGAAATGCTTATTGATAAAATCTCGAATAGTCGCTGTAACGCCCATAAATGTGTATATCATTCGCTAAACTATCCCGAAATTCATAAGGCAATGCTCCTTATCCTCAAGTTTGTTCGGAATGTAGCCTTTGCAAATGATATTTAACATCTGCAAACTAAAAACCAGCTTGCTTTCACATCTTCACTTCTCAAATACGCTGCATTTCACGGAACTGATGGACGAGTTGGTGACCGAATAGAACATGCGCTATCTCCTTCAACATTAAACATTCCATAATTCTTCCAATAATTAGCAATGTTTCTTTTCTTATTGTAGCAGCCTCGGGAACATTCGCTTTTGCAAGTTATCAATTTTGGATTCAACTTGATCGGTTAAATAATTCATCAATGCAAGCCATGCTTCATGCAGCGAAAGCTTTTGGTTCAATAAATGATGGGGAATCATCCAGCTCACCGCGATCAACCGAGTCTTATATTTTTAAACACAGGCTGTGAATAGGTGGGACCCTCAACAATCAAGCAATTAAAATGTCAGAAGCCAAAGTTTGTTTGCTATGGCAATGAGGGCTATTCACTTGAAGATTGTCTGAATTTTAGAGACATCTTACAGCGAGTGTTTAGCTCATCTATATATATGTACCAGTAAAATTTCAATGACCTCTTAAACTTAAATCTAAGGATTTCGTACTTTTGTGAGAGCAATACAGGCAAATAAAGGTTTTTGTATAAAACTACTACTACTAACTGTATTATTCGCATATTTCACAGTTGGTGACATAAATGCCCAGAAAAATATAAGGCACCTATTAAGGCCTATGTTATATATTGGGCCTGCCGGCGAACAGATAGAAATAAAATCCTAGATCTAGTTCTTCTTTATAACTAAACATGTATATCTCTTGAAATATACTAATAAAAATCGCGGAGAAGAACTAGACCTACAATCACATCACTTTACACTTTACTCATGGGGAAAAAAAAAAATTACCAAAACTTGTTATTATAATATGCTGACAGACTGGTGCTATTTTGGACAGAACTTGGAAGAAAGTATACAACTTACTTACTTACTTTAAGAGGCGCTACAGTCCGGAGTGGACCTGGGCCTCAGTCAACACGCTCCCCCAGCCAGCTCGATCCCTGGCTAGCTGCCTCCAGTTTCGCACGCTAAGTTTGCAGAGGTCCTCTTCCACTTGCGTGCGCCACCTGAGTCTTGGCCGTCCTCTACTGCGCTGTCCCTCGGGATCGGATTCGAAGACTTTTCGGACCGGAGCATTGGTGTCCATGCGCTCCACATGACCCAGCCATCTCAGTCTTCTTCACTCTTCTGGCTAGGTCCATGTCGCTGTACAGTCCATACAGTTTGTCGTTGTATCTCCTCCTCCACTCATCGTCAGTGCGGAAGGGACCGACGATCGCCCGAAGAATTTTTCTCTCGAAGCAAACAAGATGCAAAAACCTTTATTTGCCTGTATTGCTCTCACAAAATCCTTAGATTTAAGTTTAAGAGGTCATTGAAATTTTACTGGTACATATATATACATGAGCTAAACACTCGTTTAAGATGTCTCTAAAATTCAGACAATCTTCAAGTGAATAGCCCTCATTGCCATAGCCAACAAACTTTGGCTTCTGACATTTAAATTGCTTGATTGTTGAGGGTCTCACCTATTCACAGCCTGTGTTTAAAAATATAAGACTGGGTTGATCGCGGTGAGCTGGATGATTCCCTATCATTTATTGAACCGAAAGCTTTCGCTGCATGAAGCATGGCTTACATTGATGAATTATTTTACCGATCACGTTGAATCCAAAATTGATGATGATTAGCATTCTACCCTGCTTGTCCAAGGCTTTCCAGAAAATAATCGCAACACAAATCACGAAGCACCTGTCATTCAATAATTTGCTGAGTGCTCAGCAATCAGGTTTTAGAGCTAACCACAGCTGTTCCACACCAATTGTCAACTTACTTGAAGAAATAAGACAAGATTTTGACAGGGGTCATGTTTTACTCCTTTATCTGCTGGATTTCTCGAAGGCTTTCGATAAAGTAAATCATAAAATTTTGTGTTGGAAGCTAAAGAACAATTTTGGATTTAGTGAAAGGGCAGTGAAATAACTGAGTAGTTTTCTTTCCGGTAGGTCGCAAAGGGTTGTTTCGGGTGAACGTAGTTCTTCATTTGTGGAAATCAAACAAGGTGTGGCACAGGGCTCAATATTGGGACCGATTCTCTTCTGTATGTTCATAAATGACCTGCCATCAGTGTGCAGACACGCAGACAACTACATGTAGCGAAACCGTACTCCAACCTGAATGAGCTCGCCTCTCTCATTAATGACGACTTAAAACGCATACATTCTTGAACAGTATCAAATGGGTTACTACTAAATCCGGCTGAATCTCTAGTAATTCCAATATCCAAAAACAAATTCAACTTAGATCTTCTACCAGACTTACATCTCAATAACAATAAAATTAAATTGGTAGAATCAGCCACTAGTCTTGGCTATACAATAACTCGAAATCTATCTGGTCACAATCACACCAACGTGGTCATTGGTCGTATCTACGGATACCTTCGCAAGTTGTGGCTTAGCGCATATTTCACTCCGATAGAAACACAACGAAAGCTGGTAATAACGTTAATATTACCTCTTATAACATATGCTGAGGTAGTATAGAGTAGTCTTGACTCATTATCTCAGCGTAAATTACAAACCGCTTTTAATGATGCGGTGCCTTACATTTATGGCATTCGTAGATATGAGCATATCTCCGAATACTCCAGGGATTTACTAGGTTGTAATTTGCAACAGTATATCAATGCTAGAAACTGTATATTCTTACACAAAATTATTAATAATCAAAGTCCGTCTTATTTGTATTGCAGGCTTAATTTCACTCGCTCTTCAAGAACCACAAACCCGCTTATTTTTCATTCACACTGTACGACTATGGAACTCCTTGCCCTCATACTCGTATATAAGATCAATATCAAATCTCCGCAATTTTAAAAGTGCAATACTCCTATTTTTTTCCACACAACAAAACTAAACCTATCCCCTTCTTCCTATCTCTCCATAATGTTATTGTATAAATTAGTTTTAAGTTTGTAATAAAATCATACATCTGAAATAAGAATACTAAGTACTAAAAAAGATAATATCTTAATGTACAAACCTTTTAAATGAAATAAATGAAATAAATGAAATAAAAAAAATGAAATGATGACTTGCAAAAGCGAATGTTCCCGAGGCTGCTACAATAAGAAAAGAAACATAGCTAATAATTGGAAGAATTATGAAATGTTTAATGTTGAAGGATTTGGAAGGACAATTTCTGCAGACTGTATAACAGCGATGACGGACCAAATACCGCTCTCAGGCAGAATCAACCTTTCAACCTGGACGATGATGACCAACAATTCCGTCCACCCGACCTGGATGAAGTGAAGATAGCTATATCGAAGCTTAAGTCCAACAAAGCTGCTGGAGCGGATGGCCTGACCGCCGAGCTCTTCAAAGCTGCAGGCGATGACTTGGTAAGGAGCACACACCAACGCATCTGTAAAATATGGTCGGACGAAAGTATGCAAGATGAATGGAACCTCAGCATTGTTTGTCCGATTCTCAAGAAAAGAGTCCCTCTGAACTGCGCCAACTACAGAGGCATCAGTCTCCTTTACATCGCATATAAGATCTTATATGCCATATTGTGTGAACGCCTGAAGCCGTTCGTCAACAACCTGATAGGTCCATTTCAGTGTGTGTTTAGGCCTGGAAAGTCCACCATCGACTAAATATTCAAACTACGGCAGTTCTGGGAGAAGACCCATGAGCTTCAGATCGATACACACCACCTATTCATCGATTTTAAGGCCGCGTATGACAGCATCTATAGAGACGAGCTATACAGAGCAATGTCTAGTTTCGGCATGCCTGCCAAACTCGTCCGTCTCTACAGGATGACGATGGAGAATGCACGCTGCTCCTCCAGGTCGGTAAAGATCTCACCGAGACCTTTGATGTCCATAAAGGATTTAGACAAGAAAATATACAACTACCGTCAGCAAATCAAACGGAAAACCAACAGAAGGAAGAAGCATACAAGTGAACAGCTAATATATAAAAAGCTGTGTGGGCTTTAACTTCCAATAATACACACGACAAACACACCTTTTTTTCTCATAAATCATATAATGTTATTGCGAAGGAAAGAAAGCTAGAGTGTGCCAAGCGAAAAAGCCATACTAAAAAAATTAAATAATAAGCTGACAAAATAAATTAGAAAATTGAAAGAATCCTTATCTTAACGATGCTTCATCGTATGGAAGGCAGTAAAGAGAATGAGCAGGTCCACCACTTGAAACTCGAGAAAGTAATTGATGAAAAGCAGACATGAAAAAAAAAACAAACCTTTTTGTTAAATATCTTGAAGACATGTTCTAATCTTATGAAGTATAGGATTATATAGAATATGAATGCTTGGAAGGTATGAAGTCGGCAAACTTGATCGCCCGCTCTGTGCTACGAAAATAACCAACGGAATAAAAAAAAACATTGATATAACAAAGGAGACAAGGTTTTGTCTACTAGTAATTTGAAAAATTTCCAAAAAAAGGTTAAAAAACTACCTTCAAAGGCCAACAGGAGTCAAATGACATATAATGTGCAATGCATTTACTAATATGATATTAGTTTATTATTATTTTTTTATTTTTGTTTTATAAATTGTTAAATGAAAGTACGAATGGCATGAATGAATTTATTGCTAAAAAAAAAATATTTATTTAAGTATTTTAAAGCAAAAATTTCATGCACGCTGTTGACATTTGAACACCTTGCCGACATTGTAAGAGCCGCATAAAGGATTTTTTACACATGTCACATTGTTTATTGGTTTTATTTCAACACTTTAGCACGAAACACAGTCTCCTTTTTCTGCTGTGTTCTACATTAAGCTCCGTGGGTATGTCGTTACTGGGTTACAAGGTCGATAATGTCAGCTGATCATGAGTCTCTTGGCCAATTAACTTTCTTACCAAGTCAAGAATAATTTTTCTTCTACTGATTTTGTATTTCAAACTGGTTTCATTTCAAGATTTAACACTGTGGCGCTGGCAGCCCGGTATGGGCCATGGCCTAGCTTCTTGACACGCATTTGTGTTGCTCATGTTGTCATTTTAATCACATCTGAGCGGGGCCTACGGTTTATCGCCGAGTCCGAACGGCACTCTTTAGAAGCTTTTTCGTAGGCAATTTTACTTTCGGGAGTTTGCCATTGCCCGCCGAAAGGGTGATGGCGATTTGAAAAATCGTTAGTGACCCAGCCAGGAATCGAACCGAGACTGTCTGCGTGATAGTCCAATGAGCTAACTATCGCGCCAACGACATCGCCAATTTCAAGATTTATTAAAATAATAAATGAGCTGACTCTTAAAAAAATAAAAAAATTAAACATTTGCCAAACATTAAAAGAAAAACATATTAAATTGTTGCAATATTCAATGTTACATATACATATATAAGTATGACTATTGATAAAAATTAAGAAAAAATTAGAAAACTTACATTAGAACGTTAGACAAATTGGATTTTAAATTTGTAAATTCAATCTCTAAAAGTTAATTTTTAACACATTTCTCTAACCTTCCAGAAGATGTAAATGCTCTAATTGGTTGAGGGAGCTTATTAAAAAGTCGACACCGAGAAAATGTATACAAATTTCGAAAAACTATTATACGCAAAATGGGCACAGTCACAACATTCGCAACGTGGGTATACTCTGTCCAACAAAAATTGGCAGAACACGTCTTATGGGGAAGCTTTTTCAAAATTACTAGCGTGCCACATTTTTGCACCGAACTAAATTGACAGAAACCCTCCATAAAAAGTGTTTACCCTCCAGTGAATTTCCAACTGCATCTGACGCAGCTCCAACACGTTTTATTCAGCGCACATCTGAGTGTGCACTATTCAACCCCTATTTAATTGATGTGCATTCAAAGTTACCAGTGTCCGTTTGGTAACACGTTCAGTTTACCTGGATCTTGTTTAAACAAGCACTTTCGCAGCACGCAATCCCATATTGAAGCTTCGAATGGAAAATACCAGAATAAATATTTTTCAGTATACACCTTGTAAGTAGTAAAAATGTCTGAGAGTACATTGAAAATATTTCTATAAGTTTTGCGTATAATTAGCAAAACTCGTCTTAGAATCAAATATGAGTCCTAAATATCTGAACTCTTCGTCATTCTTAATAAGAAAACACTAATCACCGCAAGAAAGCGTACTACTCAAAGTTGAAGAATTTGCTGCTGAGGCACAAGGGCAACCTAGCAGTTAGAACCGTTGATAATCCAATCCATAAGAATATAGCTCAACATTTTGGCCAACTGGAGGTGATAGATTAAATAGATTTTAGTTTTAGAGTTAATAATTATTGTAGTCTACGTTCGGGAAACCAGATTCTAAATATATTAAGGTCCCAGTTTATTGCAGCCCCCAATTACAACATACGTACTTTCCTCGCCATACACAAATCCTATGTCACCAGCGAAGGCATTAGTGATACTTTAAAATTTCGCTTCAAAAACGAAAAAATGCAAATGAAAAACAAAATAGGTTCCAAGACATAATCCTGGAGTACTCCTAAATTCAAAAATTTAATATCACTCTTGGTTTCCCGAAATTTTACTCTTTGAGTGTTAAAGCCACGAAAACTAGCCTTTTTAAGTTTCCTTAAGTTTCTGGTCAACCACGTCGAAAGCTTTCGTTATATCCTTAAATAACGTAGCAATGAACTTTTTACCATCAATACATGAGAAATCATTAGAACAGAAGTGTAGAAGGACTTCCTCAGAATGATCACCTTTTTTAAAACCAAACTAGAGCGGATTGAAAAATTTGGTAATTTTCAAAAATGAAAATAATCTCTTCCTTACAACTTTTTAAAAAAACAAAAAATAAAAAAACACAGTGGCGCTGGCAGCCCGGTATGGGCCATGGCCTAGCTTCTTGACACTCATTTGTGTTGCTCATGTTGCTTTTTCGTAGGCAGTTTTACTTTCGGGAGTTTGCCATTGCCCGCCGAAAGGGTGATGGCGATTTGAAAAATTGTTGGTGACCCAGCCAGGAATCGAACCCAGGCTGTGTGCGTGATAGTCCAATGAGCTAACTATCGCGCCATCGCCATCGCCTTTTAAAATACTTTGTTAAACTTAGGAAAAAATAGGAAAAAGTTAAATCAGTCTATAATTGCACAGTTCCTCCGCTGGGCTTTTTCTGAGCAGTGGAGCCCGTCAGCGCATTTCAGAGCTTTAAGAAAAGTTCCTGAAAAAACGATACGGTTTAAGACAATTGCTAGCACATCAACTACAAAAAGCCAATATTTTCCAAAATATTGTTTGTGACAGCAACGAAACCGGAAGAGTTTGAGTTTTTTTTTATAAAACCAATAGTCTTAAGAAGTTTTGAAGCAGTAATTTGTATTGAGATTCAAAGGCAAAACTATTGCTTAGTACTAATTCACCAATATTACCCAATGGATTGGATGCCGGAGGTAAATTTCAGCCAATAGATGAAAAGTAACTATTAAAAGTATTACCAATTTCAAGTTCATCGGAGACTAAACAAACGTTTACACGAATAACTCTAAGGAGAAGGCTGGCTCAAGATGTTATTATTGACTAGCCATTCATTCTTCAAATTGCTTCTAGCACGATTTAATCGGATTTTTTCAATAATTATCGCGACATTACGCATTCCTTTTTTAAGTTGAGACCATAATTTTTTAACCTTTATTTTTAGCCTTTGGTTGTTAGAATTTATTCGTGAGTTTAACCTCAACTTGTTTGTTTTGTTTAACCTTCTTAAGATGGGAACTTGTAATCCAAGGCTTAAGTCTTTTCGAACTTTTTTTCAAGAGCACATTAGTCAGTTAAAAGAGAATAAGAAAGAATTGCATAATTTTTTACGTAAACATCATCCCCAGACTCATGAAAAAGGTTGCTTTTAAGTTTTACATAATAAATTTTTGTCATCTGCTTAGTAATATTGACAACAGCATTGACATTTGCTTGGACGCATTGATATCTTTTATTTTTGTGGTTAGAATCGGCTAAGAATAAGCTTTTTTTTATTTTCATTGCTATTCACATTATTAAAAATGTTGTTCAAGGAAACTGCGTTCGACAATCATAATGGCAAAACGCAAGTTCTTGCATAAAGTTGAACAAAAAATCATTTTGTTAAAAAATAACGGGACTCCAAACTGAGAAACAGCTTGGCAAACAAAAAGATCTGAACACGTAGTTAGAAATTATATAAAATTAGGCAACTTTTATGGCATAGCAACAAAAACAAATAACATTAAGTAACATGATCAAACATTAAAGTAATAAAACCCCTGAAAACAATCCACTCTGTTTGCACAAAATTTCATAAACGCACCCAGTAAGTAAGTCATTTTTTTTGTTCTATTTTTATTCTTGTGCGAATCATCTAATACTCAACATCAATAAAGTTAAATATTCTGTGCAAAGTGGTATAACTATTTTTCATTTTTGTTTGGGAAAAATTTAATAATTAATTGATATTAAAAGTAATAAAGTTGTTCTTATTTTGAAGCAAGTAAAACAAAAAAGCATTTATAATGGTGGAAAATACAGTGTTAGGGCATTCGATGATGTCACATCAGTTGAATGCCATTACGTTAGAGCATGGAAATTTCGAGTAAATGCAATTTTTCAAAGCCAAGGATTATTGGACGTAGTTGATGGAACAGCAGAGAAGCAAAGTAGTCCCACCGATTTTATTTGAATCTATTGATGCAGAACTATCGATTGAAAATCGGAAAACTAATGGATATTCTGGAGAGTATAAATCAGAAAAAGAGTGACGTTCGAGTAATGATGTTGTACGAGGATTATTTAAGCCTAATAAGGGACTACGATTAATCGGTAATGTCACACGTGTCAAAAGTACGGCAAATTGCGTCGGAATTAGAGGATCAAGGCGAGTAATTAACGGACAATTTGAAAATGTGTCGCGTAATAAGCAGCTTCGCGCCGAAATTCCAGAATTGTCGTACTGTTTGGTATAATGCAAAGAAATACCGCACCATGGAAACGTTTCTATCAAAACTACAGTTATAAGATGATCAAATGCAGAAGGCAGAGCGCGACAAGACACAAATGCGACATTTAGTGCGGAACACACAAGCACAGAAAGAAGAAGAAGATACCATTGACAATGAGTGAGAGGAAAAGTCAGCGTGTCACTCGTGTGCAAATGGGTCCCTGGAAGCGCTTTTGTCCGGAAAACAAAGACAAAAGTAAAACCGGTGACAATAGCAACGAAGGAAGCAAATCGGTTGCATATGCGATAACGGATGTTGTTATTAGGCTATTATTCTGATGAAGCGCATAAACGTATTCAAATGGCAAATAATATGTCCTTGTACGTTGAAGAATCTGACACTATCGAAATTGAAGCTTGGGTGAATGGAAGATGGGAATCAAGAGTTACGAAAGCATTCGCTACGTTCCGAAAGCAAAAGTGAACTTTTTCCATTGTTCAACTAGCAAAGAAGGGAGTTGAGACTAAATTCACGAAAGGTGGTTGCGTCGTGGTTAGCGACAATAGTCTATCTGTTACTGAATATACGGACAGCAATAAATTGATCCGAATGGTCCTTAGACAAGGAAAAGTGGAGCGTGTGTGCTTTTATTCAAGCTAAAATATCTCGGCAAGTACTTTACAGCAATGGCATAGGCGCTCGGGGCATATAAATGCTGCTGCTATAAAGTTGATGTGCTCGAAAGGTGTGGTAAATGGCACTAAATTAACTAATCGAGATGATTTCTTTTGTGAAGAATGTCAGCTCGGAAAAATGCACCGAGCATCCCACTCCTTGCGTGAAAAACGTAGAAACGTATTTCCGAGAAGGTCGAATGCATTCATGCTAATTTGTGCGGGCGAAAGTCGACAAAAGAAGATCCCAAATACAAGGCACTACTTGGAGCCAAGGGCTATTCGCAGAGCTCAGGAGTCGAATACACCAAATAGATAGAGTTTTGCAAGAGAAGGGTCAAGTCTGTCGGTTGAAAAGAATTCTCTATGGGTCGATGCATTTCACGCACGAAACTCGAGGTTTGAAGCGTTCATCAAAGACTGCAACTTAAAGCGATCGGAATCGTAGACTGGCGTATTCTTTGGGAGTTCTTGTGATGAAAAGGTAATTCTTTTACTATATGTTGGTTAACTTTTGCCGTGCAAAAAGGTAGTTATTAGCTCACTCATTAAGAAGCTTCACAATGTTTTCCAAATCACATTGGGTAGAGGTGTTTATTACGTTTGAATAGAGATCAAGCGGAATCGGAACTCAAAAACCATAAGCATCGACCTGGTATCGTACGTCGATCGAAGAGTTTGCAGATTCAACATGGAGAACTCCAAACGAGTCTCAACACCGGCTGACGAAAGCGAGTGATAATGATTCGGAGATAACGTTCCCGAAACAGAAGCGTGTGGTTCTTTTATATTTGCTGCGACTGTTTCAGGACCCGACATCTCATATGCAGTATGTAGATTCATGGAGAACCCTAGTCAAATGCACGTCAAGGCAGTGAAGCGTATATTCCAGTATTTGAATGATACAAAAGATCTCAACATCACTTATGGTTCAGATGACGTGAAGTTAATTGGCTATACGGATCATGCCAGAGACTCTTAAACGAGTCGTTCAATAACCGGATGTGCTTTTATGATCGGAAATGGTATAATTACATGGAAGAGTCAACGACATTCACATGTCACGTTTTCAACGACCGAGTCGGAACGTCGCGTTATATGAAGATATAAAAGAGGCGATTTGGCTTCGTGGGCTTCTTAAAGAACTTGGATTTGAGCAGTCTGGGGGTGCAATGATGTTTTCCGACAATCAAAGTACAATACGTATGGTAGGATAGGTGAGGTAAAATAGGGTGTGCCACAAGACACAGACACTAGGCACCAGAACGGGCCCATCGCGATCCTCTGTGGGTTAAAACCAACTCTAAAAAGCAGAAAACCTAAACTGTTTCCCTGTTAAAGCGCCCGATTTCTCTACAGAAGCCAACAAGGCCTTAGAAGTCCGTACAGTCTATTTCCTCTAAGTTTTCAAAGAAATATTTTCCTAAGAATTTCCTTCGGCTGCGCGATATTGCCTCACATTCACATAATATGTGTGTTATGTCCTCAACCGCTTGTAGATCCCCACAGAATCTACAAGTGTCCGTATTTGTTAGTTTTTGTCTCTTTTCGTGCTTCAGCAGTAGACAGTGTCCTGTTAGTATTCCTATTAGCGTCCTAAGCTTATCCCTATTAAGCTTAATAAGGTTCCTAGATCTGTTACAGTCGAGAAGTGGCCATAGAGCTTTTGATACCCGGTCTTTATGATTTCTTCCTCGATAGTGCCCCTTACTGTGCAGAGGGGTGGTTTGACATTCGCAACCTCACTATTGTCGAGCAGCCCTCCTCTTTTTGCAAGCTCGTCTGTATGTTCATTTCCTTCTTATACCGCAGTGACCTGGCACCCAGCACAGTCTCACGCTTTGAGCATTGTGCGACAGCCCCTGACTGTGTCAGAGTGAACGTTGTTTGACTCCATTGCCTTGACTGCATCAGCTCAGCCGCCATGAGGACAGCTAGAACCTCTGATTGGAAGACACTGCTAGTGTCCGGTAGACTTATGGAGACTCTCAGTTCCAGGTCCTCCGAGAAGATTCCGGAACCTGTTCTTTCCTCTGTCTTCGAGCCATCTGTGAAAATTGCAATTTCGTTTGATCTTGTCACTGCATTTTGTTGCCAGTCCTTCCTCTCCGGATATAGTATATCATACGGAATGTCGAAATCGATTAAGGAAGGGATTTCATCCGTTCTAATAGTATTGCCTGGTAGTAGCTCTTCCAGGATTGTGCCGTGTCCGAAGCTACTGTTTTTGAAAAGACCCAAATTAGTGAGTCGAATTGCACTGCTGCCAGCAAGTTTTTATCTGTAAATCAAGCAGTGTCAGGTGTAGGAAGGTGTCCAATGCTGCCGTAGGGGAGGTACGAAGCGCTCCTGTAATGGCTATGGTAGCCGTTCTCTGAATCGCCGCTAATTTTCCGTAAGTCATTTTCTTAGTTGTTGCTTTCCACCATGCTAGTGCGCCATATGTCAGTATGGGTCTCACCACTACCGTATATAGCCAGCACACCATAGCAGGTTTAAGGCCCCAAATTTTTCCCACAGTTCTTTTACATATGAAAAGAGCATTATATGCCTTTTTAATTCTTTCCGCTACTTTGAGATTCCAATTCAGTTTCTTATCCAGAATCACGCCAAGGTACTTCGCACTATCCGAAAGTGACAGCTCCATTCCGCCGAGTTTTGGCATTGTGAATTGCGGTATCTTGTATTTTCTGTTAAAGAGAACTAGTTCCGTTTTGGAGGGATTGACATTGAGAACACAGCTGCCTGCCCAGGTGCTGATCTTCTTCAAGGCAGGCTCCGTGATCTCACTTAAAATGTTTATGTATTTTCCCTGTACTATTATCACCACGTCATCCGCGTATGCGTGGCGCTTATTCCCATTGAATTAAGCTTTTTGAGAATGTCATTTATGACCAGTACCCAAAGGAGTGGAGATATAACTCCCCCTTGAGGGGTTCCCCTGGTCGCTGACATTCTAGCCGAGCTTTGTCCAATGGAACAGTTTATTACCCTACTTTCAAGCACGTTGCAGATCAAATTTGTTATCCCTTTTTCTATGTTTGCGACTACTAAAGCACCTTTGATAGCGCTCAGTTTTTCGTTATTGAAGGCCCCTTCTATATCTAGGAAGGCCGCCATCGCAAACTCACCAAAGTTTAGACTTCTTTCGATTTTCCCCACCACCTCATGTAGGGCGGTTTCCACGGATTTGCCCTTCATGTAGGCATGCTGTGACCCGGTCAAAAGATCGTTACCGCATCTGTTCCTGATGTAAAATTCCAGTAAGCGCTCCAGAGTTTTAAGCATAAAAGATGACAGACTTATTGGTCTGAAGTCTTTAGCTGATGTGTGCCCTTGCTTACCGGCCTTAGGTATAAAAACTACCTTAACTTCTCTTCATGCTTTTGGAATATAGCCCGTTTTTAAACTATATCTCATAATGTTTTGGATGACAATCTCCGGCGCTTTCTGCAGCATAATGGGTAGAATGCCATTCGGGCCGGGGGATTTATACGGTTTAAAGGATTGAATTGCCTACCGTATTTTTTCCTGGTTTGAATTGCTTCTTGCAATCGTAGTACTCATTCCACGTAGTGTCACATTTGAAAAGCTTCGCCCTATTATAGAGCTGCCTTACCTCTTTCCTTTTAAGACCTACGAGTATTTCCCTATTCCACCATCTCGGCTGGGCCCTTTTGGGTGCTCGGTTAGCTGGACAAGCTTTCTCGAACGCCATTTTTAGTGCCCTATTTAGATTCCCTACTACCCTGTCTAAGTTATCAATGTTATCGCAGATGGTTGATTGGGTCTCCAGATGTTTGTTTACCAAGTCTGTATACTTTACCCAATCAGTTTTCCTGGGATTCCTTTGAAAGATACATGCCCTATTTTGAAAGTTCACCTTGAAGCGTATCCATCTGTGATCAGACATTGACGCTTCGTCAACTACTCTCCAATCAGTGATACCTTACCCTTCTGTATCCAAGACAAGAGTAATATCTCTCACCTCCTGCCTGTTTTTCACCACAAAAGTGGGTGAATTCCCTCTATTTCAAATAGTGAGGTTATTACTATCCAATAAAATCAAACAAACACTCACTTCTTGTGTTGGTGTCCCCGCTTCTCCATTGTGTGTGATGGGCGTTCGCGTCACAGCCCACCACCAGAATCCGGTCTTTCTGCCTCGCCAAGTCCCTTAACTTCTCCGAGATGACTACCTCAAAGTTGTAGGTCAGACAAAGTGGTTTGCCACACTCCCTCTCTCGTTCAATTCCCCATCGGGAACCACCGCGATAGTATACGTATGGTAAAGAATCCAGAATATCATCATAGGACAGAACAAATCAACAAAGCGATGCAATTCACACGAGAGAAATACATGAAAGGGGACATTCAGGTTAAATACGTAAATAGCGCAGACCAACTGGCCGATGTTTTTACCAAACCTTTGTCAACGATGAAGTTCAGATCCAACATTCTACGACTTGGCCTGGATGACCGATATGAACTCAAATAAGGATAATTTTCCTTTTTGTTGGTCGAGTTCAAATTTATTTTTATACCATTTTTGAAATTTTGGGAAACCTTAAATAATTCTAACAGTATCGTGATCCTCAACCCGAAATAAGGTTGGTTCGTCACAATTTATTTTCAAACTCCAATTAGAAAACACCGCATACAAACAATTCTAAGGCGAAACAAAAATATGAACTGGAAACAAACTGTTAAACGACCAGCTTTAATATCTGAACATTAATTGACCAGATTAGAATTTGCAAGGACACATATGAATTGGACAACAAGTTGGCATAACGTCATTTTCCCAGATGGAAAAAGTTCAACCCTCATGGGTTCAGCTATTACTGGCATGATCTGCGCCGCAATGGTCCACAAAGACTAAGCAGAAACTTTGGAGAAAAGTCGTTTATGATATGAGGAGGACTTACATTTAATGGAAAACTTCACTTGTTTCTTTTTTAAAACGCGAATGATTCGGAGCCTTATATTGAAATGTTAGATGTTCTTATATCGTATCCAGAGAAAAATGCAGCAAGATAACGTTTTGAAAGCATATAGATGCTTTTTTGTTTCGATTCATACAACTACTTCATTGGCCTGCCGACCTAAAGCTATGGAGTATAATTGCAAATGCTGTAATATACAAATGGCAATAGTACACTTCAGGAGCTGGGCTTACAATCTCAGTTTTCCATGGTCAAACGTACGGGTAGAAATGCTTCAAAAACTTATTAACTTATTTTCCGGAGAGATTTTTTGAAGCATTTAGGATAAAAAGAAGTTTAACTGCATCTTAAGTACATAATTATATGTTTATAATTTTAAAAGTAATAACTTAAGATAATTTCTCAGCGAATCTTATTATTTTCCAAATTTTCTTGAATCACTGAAGAACTGTAATTCTTTTTATTAAATCTAAATATTTTTTTATATTTTAGTTGAGATAGAATTCAAGTAATACGTTTTTCTGTTTGAAGGAGTGTCCTCTTCTCTTTTTTTTTATCTGGCCATTAAAATAAGTGCATATGACGAGTTTGTCCTAGCTTCTAAATATTTGGTCGATTCTTATATAAGCTTTCAAAAATTATACAAGCTTTGCTCAAACCCAAGTTCATGAGAGGTTGACGGTGTGGAAGCAAGCCCAGAAAGATCAAAGATTGGATCACTCACAGACATGCTAACTTCTATGGGGACTGCTAATCCTGGCCATCTTTCCGATCCAAGCTCAGATATCAGGTATGAGCGCCATTGTGACACCTACAGCCCCAAAGCTGTGGTACAGTGTTTTTTTGGGTCCTATTCGGTCCGTTACCCCACCAGGGTGAAATTAATTCTTTTTCTACAGTCCTATCATATTTTATTAACACATAGTTAGACCATAAAATCGCCAAATTTTCGAATTCTGTGAACAGCGCTATAATTAGATAACGACAAGAAATGACAATGGGCAGTAAAATGTTTGGATTACATTAAAGGACGCGTCCAATCCTTCGAGCAATAGAGTCGGTCTGAATGATGTTCTCAATACTGGTTCAGTCTTACAAATCGTACTTACAACCTTACTTCTGGCGTTTTTATCGATACGTATTTAAGGCGGATATAAAAAAAATGTTACGTCAAATATCAATACATCCGAACACGCATGATATCAACGCATCGTATTTCGAAACCCAGAAGTACTGTTTTTCAAGATTCTGACCTAAAAACTATGACGTTTACCCTTAACCGTGCTTCATATCTGCCTATAGGCACTTTACTACCACTAGCCAATGACGTACAAAATCTCTTAATGACTTCTAGGTCGACGATGTCTTTTCTGGGACTCATGATTTAGAAAACATAAGTAAGACTCAAAAGGAATTAAATAAGCCATAAGGTCAGCTGGACTCCACATGATAAAGGATTTGTATCATCAAAACTAAATGATCAAGATCTTTGGAAGACAGAAGTTTCTCGAAACACTCCACTTTCAGTGGAATGCCAAAACTGGCTTATCCATTTTATTTTTTCCTTAATACAACCAGAAGTTACCAGAAAGAACTAGAACACGACAAATGTGGTATAAATACAGGATGAGAAACTGCGGACGATAAGTTGATTTTTGGAAAGCGATGGAAAAGGACCTAAGTCTTACTAAGTGAAAGATAAGAGATTTGAATTGTGAAATAGAAGTGAAATTGTTTGTGAATTAATTGAAAGTTGTATTTAAATAATAATAAATAGAGTGTTTTTAGAAACAGAATAACGTTTTATCATTTTGAACCCTAGCCGAAATATTACATTGGTGTCAGAAGTGCGATAAAACTTATTCTGAGTGCTGTAAAACAAAAAAAAAAAAACAAAAAAGAGAAAAACTGCCACGTACATTGCCGCAGCTAAGTATACCCCAGCTGAAAATTGAGCTAGAGAAGCGGAATCTCTCCGCAGCTGGAGGGAAAAGTGACTTAATTCTTCTGCTACAAGAAGCGATCGAAAAAGATGGAAAAGATCCTAAATCCATGTCGTTCGACGTAGAAGAGGAGCTTGTAAGCACAGGGGTTGACATGTCTGCCATGATGGAATTACTCCTTGGAATGAATTCTAAGTTAGAAGAACAAAGGCGAAGTATGGATTCTAAGTTTGAAGAACAGAAGAATTCCGCAGAAAAACAAAGGAGAAGTACGGATTCTAAGCTAGAAGAACAGAAAAATTCCTTAGACGAGCAACGGAAAAGTATGGATTCTAAGTTTGAAGAACAGAAGAATTCTCTAGAAGAACAGAATAATTCTCTAGAAGAACAGAAGAATTCCATTATTTCCGCACAGAAAGACACTGTCGAAGAGTTCAAGAATTCTCTAGAAGCGAAATTCGAAATAATCGATCAAAAATTAAATATGCACGAGACACAATTCGAGAAGGTTGAACACAATATCGAGAATCTTGCTAAAGAACTAGAGAGAGTAAAGAAACAGAAGGTCCGAGAAATTTCTACAGACTGCCCTAGAAGGAAAGAGATGCAACCACCTGTTTTTGAAGGCCAAACATCGTGGCCAATATATAGAAGACAATTTGAAGCAGCTGCCATGACCAACAACTGGGACGACGGAGAAAAGTCGATTGCGCTCACGCTGACGCTGAGGGGTACAGCCGCGGAATTGCTGCAAACCATCTCAGAAGATAAACAACTCAACTACGACGCTTTGGTTAAAGCCATAGAAATGCGCTTCGGAGATGACCATATGCAGCAAGTATACAGAGTCCAACTGCCCAGCAGAGTCCAGAAGAGGGGCGAAACACATCAGCAGTTGCAGGCCGATATCGAACGGTTGGTGCATTTATCTTATCCTAATGCCGGAGAAGATCTTATCAACGAAATTGCTGTAGAGGCGTTTACCCAAGCGATTGAAGATAGGCAGTTGCAAATGGCTGTAAGAATGGCTGGAAACCGAACCCTTCCTGAGGCCCTAGCATTTGCCCTGACGATGAAAGCTGCCGACCAAGCATCTCAAGGAATCCACCGCGTGAGAGAAGTGACAGCCGTGGAATGCTCCTGCCAACGAGCAGACGTCATGGAGCGGAACAGTGTGCGTGGAGGACAAGTCCGTTGTTGGAACTGCAACAAAATAGGACATCTGCAGCGTCAGTGCAGGTCTCCACTTAAACAACGCAGTTGTCCACAATGCGCTGCTAGGAGACGTAACGAAGAGGCATTTGGCAGGAATGACATCTATCCTGCAAGCAGCGCAACGTCAAGTCAACAGGTGGGAAACGTGTAAGAACCAACTTCGAGGGGCAGAAGTTGGTTTTTGGAATTGACGCCCCCAAAATCAAAATCCAAGTCTCCCAAACAAAACGAAGTAACAAGAGTCTAACAGTGGAAGCCCACATTGGCCAGAATAAATGCGTGGCCACCATTGACACCGGTGCCACCGCTTCCATTATAAGAAGGGATATCGCCCATGATTCATGGCTGCACAATACCAGTAGCTACTGCTTGAAAACAGCAACAGGAGCGACGGCAAAGGTGTATGGATAAGTTGTTCTTACGATCAATCTGGCAGGACTAACATTCACCCACGTATTCCTAGTGGCCGATATATGCGACGAGTGCATCATTGGAGTTGACTTTATGAAGGCGTATAATGTAGTGCTCGACATCGAAACTCAAGTACTTAAGTACAGGAACGTCGAGATTCCAATGGTGTACGGATGGATGGAATGGAAATGCCGCATGCCTTAGGACAGTAGTCAACAAGGACGAGATCTTACCACCTTCCGCAGAGACACTAATTTGGGCGAAGCTGGAAGGTGATCTTGGGGGCCATCGATTCTATTTGATTGAGCCGGACTCTAAAAATCATTATCAGAATTACGTCGTGGGAAAGATGCTCGTTAAGCCGAAAGGCAAAATGGTCCCAGTAAGAATCTTGAATGTGGGAAATAAGAGCATCAAACTAAAGCAAGGACAATCGATCGGAGCGTGCGTACCGATAACTGCTGTCACCAAGTTGTCGAAGGAGAATGCTGCTATATCTTTGCCATCAAGTAGCACAGCTGAGTTGAAAAGAACTATACTCAGGCAAACCGAGCTGAACCAGGAGCAACGAGCGATGGCAGAGGAACTAATCAACGAATTTGCAGACGTATTTGCTTCGCAGGATGGCGAATATGGCAGCAAACATTTGGTACAACACCGAATAGACACTGGACATGCAAGACCATACGTCAACCTCCTAGGCGTTTACCATTAGCTAAGCAGACGGAGGTTGCAGAAATGGTTTCGACTATGGAAAATCAAGTGTTGATTGAAGGCTCTAAGAGTCCGTGGGCATCACCCGTTGTACTGGTTAAGAAGAAAGATGGCACCAATAGATTCTGCGTGGATTATCGCCAGCTAAATAATGTCACCAAGAAGAATAGCTACCCGTTGCCAAGGATTGACGACACACTGGACACACTGTCAGGAGCGCAATGGTTCTCCACACTTGATCTGAAACGTGGCTACTGGCAAGTACAGATCCATCCGGAGGACCGTGAGAAGACAGCCTTCACCGCAGGAAACGGGCTCTGGCAATTCACAGTAATGCCATTCGGATTGTGCAATGCTCCGGCAACCTTTGAGCGTCTAATGGAACGAGTTTTGCTGGGACTAACATGGAAAACCTGTTTGGTCTACCTGGACGATGTCATCGTGGTCGGCAAAACTTTTCAAGAACATCGAGATAACTTAAAGGAAGTGTTCCAAAGACTACGAAGTGCACAGCTAAAGCTAAACCCGAAGAAGTGTCATCTCTTCAGGCCAGATGTCAAATATTTGGGACACATTATCTCATCCGAAGGACAGACCCAGAAAAGATCGAAGCGGTGAAAAATTGGCCAGTCCCAAGAGACAATCATCAACGGAGAAGCTTTCTGTCACTCGCTACCTACTACAGGCGGTTCGTGAAGGATTTTTCTGGGATAGCAAAGAGTTTGCATCAACTAACAGAAAAGGGAAAACAATTCAAATGGTCAAGTGAATGCGAAAGAAGCTTCAAAACTCTCAAACAACAACTATGTGAGGCCCCTGTACTGGCGTACCCTACTCCAGGAAAAACATTTATTGTGGATGCAGATGCCAGTAACGTCGGAATTGGAGCTGTCCTTTTGCAGATGCATGACGGGCAAGAGAAAGTTGTTTCCTACTTTAGTAAGGTGCTCTCTAGGCCGGAAAGGAACTACTGTGTTACCAGGCGGGAACTTCTTGCTTTGGTCTTGGTAACAAAGCATTTCCATAAGTACCTGTACGGACGAAAATTCATTCTTCGCACAGACCATGCATCTCTGAAGTGATTGCTGCAATTTAAAAATCCTGAAGGACAAGTCGCATGGTGGATTGAACGACCCCAGATGTACGACTACGAGATACAGCATCGAAAGGGAAGCCTTCACTCTAATGCGGATGCTCTGTACGGGCGACCTTGCAAATCTGATTGCAAAAATTGCGCACGACAAGAAGAAAAAGATGCGGTATCCACTCAACGGCTAAGAGCTGAGCCCACTGACGGTTGGAATGAAAGTGAAATGCGAAACGCCCAAAAACAGGATCCGGATATCGAGCCAATACTCGCTTGGAAAGAACACGAAGAAAAACCAGATTGGCAGGAAATATCCAATAAAAGTTCAGAACTAAAGGCATACTGGGCACAGTGGGACTCGCTTCATGTTCAAGATGGTGTCTTGAGGCGAGATGGGAAAGCTCGGATGGAAAGTCATTTGTGATGCAGCTCGTTGTGCCAAGGTCGAGAGTCAGTGACGTGCTAAGGGAACTGCACGATGGAGTGTCCGGAGGCCACTTGGGAGTGAATAAGACGTTAGAAAAGGTGCAAGAACGTTTTTATTGGGTGCACGCCAAGGACGATGAAGAAAATTGGTGCAGAAAGTGTGTCACCTGCGCCGCCAGTAAAGGCCAGAGGGTTAAAACTCACGGCAAAATGCTGCAATACAACGTTGGAGCGCCATTCGAGAGAATCACAGTTGACATCGCAGGACCGTTTCCTGAAACCGAAAAGGGAAATCTCTACATTCTTGTTGTTATGGATTACTTCAGTAAGTGGCCTGAGGCTTTTGCTATCCCTAACCAGGAAGCCAAAAACGTGATTGAACATATCGTTTACAACTGGGTGAGCAGGTTCGGCGTACCGATGGAATTGCACTCGGATCAAGGCCGCAACTTCGAATCCAAGATTTTCCATGGGGTGTGCGGGCTACTGGGTATGAAAAAGACGAGAACAACACTGCTCCACCCACAATCGGAAGGGATGGTAGAACACTTCATCAGAACCTTGAATGAACACCTATCAAAGGTCGTTGGTGACAAGCAATGCGATTGGGATAGGCAAATTCCAATGTTTCTATTAGTACACAACACCACAGGTCACACTCCATCGGAAATCCTTTTCAGTCGAACAGTCCGGTTACCTAGTGAATTGATGTTTGGATCACCTCCGTCGGAAGAGAACAGAAATGAAGACGACTATGTCGCAGACCTCAGACAGATTATTAGGGACGTGCACCAAAGAACCTGGGATAAGATCAAGTCAAGGCGACCACAACGGGATACCAGGAAGGAGATCTAGTGTATATATCTAGTGTATATAACCACCCTCATAGACGCAAAGGCGTATCACCCAAATTACAGCAAGACTGGGAAGGATCGAATACATCGCTATATTGGGCAGAATGTCAAAGAGTTTGTTCGGGACGAACAATTTTAAGAAGGGGATATTGTGGTATATATGTGGTTAAATCAATTATCCAGTGTTGCATAACTTTAGGATCATACAAACTCTCCACGTTGGAGAGTTCAGTTATTACCCCAGTTTCAAACCAGAAGTTACCAGAAAGAACTAGAACCCGACAAATGAGGTATAAATACAGGATGAGAAACTGCGGACGATAAGTTGATTTTTGGAAAGCGATGGAAAAGGACCTAAGTCGTACTATGTGAAAGATAAGAGATTTGAATTGTGAAATATAAGTGAAATTGTTTGTGAATTAATTTAAAGTTGTATTTAAATAATAATAAATAGAGTGTTTTAGAAACAGAATAACGTTTTATCATTTCGAACCCTAGCCGGAATATTACAATATTTTGAAACTGTTATTTTAAAATTGAAATTTTGTGACTCTTTTGAGCACATTTAGGTACCAATTTGCAGGTTCAGCATGATGATAGGCGTTGGTCGTCACATCTTCTCTGTGACAAAAGCAAGTCACTCCAAACTTCCTTCACCCCAATTAAAACTCTGCGGAGGGGTTTTATTATACTAATCGTGTAGTAAAACCACAACCCAGCTACCATGTTCGGACTATCAAATCTTTCTTTGAACAAACAGCTCCATAGTTTTGACCACCTAGATAAGCCACCTTGCACTTGAAAAACCTTCATCGTGAATCGTATTTCCAATATACAAACTGATTTACCTACTGTCAATAGAGCCTGATCTGCAGATAACCCAGCCGATTTAGTCACAAGATTCCTGCTACCAGTAGAATTACAATCGAATAATTTGTTGAGTATCCTCTTCTGGCTTTTTAAACCCCAATCAGCATCGCCTGAATCGTTACTGCAACAGGCGAATCAAAGCGCCTGAATTACAATCGAATAATTTGTTGAGTATCCTCTTCTGGCTTTTTAAACCCCAATCAGCATCGCCTGAATCGTTACTGCAACAGGCGAATCAAAGCGAATTATAACGAAACCTATTCAAGTTAAATATAACCATTCAAACAATACTGAAAAGATTTTTATCAGCGTCAAATGCCTTACACGTACTTTGCTTTTCACACAAAACCAAACCAGGTTGTTTCTCAGACTTCAGCGCCTGGGCTACCTGACACTGCATCTGACATGCTAGCTATCTTGCTCTCTATTCAAGGGCAGATGGCTCAGCCTCAACATCATATAACAGAACAGACCACGCGTGTGGATCAAAACTTCGCGCTATTGCCAGGCCTAACGCACCTCCGGTCGTAATGGGTACGAAAATGGTGACCAAATTTTTAAGGTTCTTGCGTTGAATGTAAATTCACTTATAAGGATTGAACGAAGAGCCACTCAGTTCAAGTTGCTTACAGTCTAAGCTCCTGAAACTAAGCTTACCAAAAATCACAAAATTAGGCACAGAAGGTATGAGAAACCGACCCAACTCCACACAAGGAGGTGGTATTGCGATCTTCATTAAAAACAATTTGCCATTTGAAAGAGTTTGTAGCAGTTTGGAATGTAGGTCCCAGGTGCTAGAGGCTATATTGTGAATATCCGCCTCCGAAACGGAAAGCGGTTGTGCATGGCCGCTGTCTATATGCCTGAAGCCACTCAATCCACTTTGTTTATCTCAGAACTCGAAACTGTTAGTGATAAAAAGAAAAGACACGACCTTTATTTCATAAAGTTCAATTACGACTAAATTCAAGTTATATTAGTTGCAAATACAATGGTTTTGTTTCAATTCCAGTTCTTGTTTATATGAAACAACTATAAGAAAAGAAAGGACAAAGTGGTGCATAATACAAACATTTGTAAGCACTCGTATCTAAAAAGGGAAGTACAGATTTGAATATACCTATATTATGTATCGAAAAACTAATACTAACACTTGCCCTTAAAACTATACATATCATTCAAATGTTTATAAATCAGATAAGACCTAATTTATAAACGAAATTACAAAGCTTTGATTAAATAAGATTTTTGGTGAGAATATCTGCAACCATCTCACCAGTAAGGATATATTTCACTGCAATAACTTTCTTTTCTGACAGGACATGGACGTAATGAAACTTTATGTCAATGTGTTTCGTCCGTGAGTGGTGCATAGGGTTTTTGACGATCTGTTGTGCACTCAAATCATCACCAAAGAGTTCCTATTGAGTCTTCAAGTGGGTGACTTCCTTCGCCGCTGGAATATATTCGGCCTCAGTGCTGCTGAGTGCAACCGATTTTTGCTTGCGACTTTCCCAATTGATAGCCGCACCCGCCAAGAAAGCCGCATATCGTCGCAACTGCCAGCCCAGTCGGTATCTGCGAATGCCCGGAAATTCTCCGCACTCTGAAAATACGCCAATTTCAAATTTAAAGTAGTTTTCAAGTACTCGTACCTTACAATGTGTTTTGCAGCATTAAAGGGTTCCACGTGGGGATTGAAATTGAATTATAAGCTTGCACACTGAATGCATACATTAATGACCCGATGATCGACCGGTACTGCTTCGGATCAACCTTTTTACAGTTACTGCGGTCCACACATTTTTTAAATTTGCTGCCAGGATCCACGGGAGTAAGTACTACATGCCCATATTGAGGAGTAAGCTTTTGATGAACCAATTCGACGAAATGTGTATGGAGTTTCCTTTTCTGGTGATTTCCATTCCTAGAAAATGTTTGGCTGGCCCTTATTCAACGACATGAAATTGAAGACTGTAGACTGTAGACCGTTATCGGTTCTAATTGATTTTATTTTTTGTGAAGTCTCTAAGTCAACCGAGGATTTAAAGCGAATCCAAATCCATCGAACACTTCACTCTTTTGTTTCAAGAAATAAAAGGACATTTCCCTGCTATTGCCGTCAACAAACAATGCAAAGTACCGCGCACCACCGATTGATTTAATCCGCATCGGGCCGCAAATATCGCTATGTATCAGTTCGAGAACACTATTAATGCGATATGATGAACACTTTGGTAATGGTATGGAGGTCACTTTTCCATTTAAACATGTTTCACATTTAAATCCATCACTCACAAAACTTTAAATGTTGATTTCTTTGACCAAGTTATACTTTAATAAAAAAAAATCGAATTTTTAACATTCATGCCATTGAAACGAGTTGTTCTGCGTGTTGAAATTTCAGAGTTTCTCTCCGGCTTGGAACACAAATATGTTTGCTTGCAATATCACTATTCCGTCTTTGTTTTTTATTAGAGCACTTTTTTCATTTAAAATACCATGATTCTCATCGTTTTACTTAACGAAATAAAATTCGTTTTTAAGCTTTCAACATAAAGCACATCACGGAGTATAATTTTGCACTTATTTGTTTTGATTATTACTACGCCAATCCCGTCAGACTGTATAGAGTTGTCAGCTGCTAGCTCGATATTTTCCACGTGTTCTTGGTAAGTGCTGATACATTTGTTCCGTTGAGCATAGCAAACGAAGTTGTTTTTTTATTGCCCGAAGCTTTTGCTGCTGAAACATTCATACGGATGTGGCCTTTTCTACCATACTTATAGCACTTACCGGTAGATCCAATTTTCTGTGGCTTATTCCGTTGCTTGGAAAAGAACGCTACCGCGGATGATGTAATTGGTTCGATCTCTCGTGCGATGTCTCTCTCTCGCCTCCTCCCCTCTTCTAGTAGCTTTGTCTTCAACGTTTTTACTTTCGGCAGGTCATCTCTTGATTCGACGGCTAACAAACTTCTCGTAACTTTTGGAAAGACTTGACAATATTAAAATGGCCAGAAACTCTTCTTGTAGTTTAATGTAAACTTCTGTTAATTTTTAAAAGATCTTAAAAAAATTATTCAGATGGTTTGACATTAACATACTTTCTGCCATTTTGAGATTGAGTAGCTGCTCGAATAAAGTGACCTTCCTTACAGGAACACTCGGACGGTGAGTTTCTCCGAGTTTTATCCAGGCATCAGATGAAGCTTTACACTGCTTTATATATCAAATTTGAGATGATTTCACGGATAACAGAATCATTGCCAGAGCCTTTTCATCTTTTGCAGACCACGCGTCATTCGCGTCTGCATCTCCTGTTGGTATAGCCTTTGCACCAGACACGTATGCCCATAACTCGCAATGAACTAAAACCGACGCGTTTGAACAATCCACCCGTCGTAATTTTCGTCGTCGAGATTTTCGATCTGGTATAAGCCAGAACTCATCTTATAATTATTTTTCACTTTAAATATACCTTTAAAGACCTTGAAAAAATTCGCGCAACTGGAGCCATAACCTTTGTTAGGGATAAAAAAGAAAGAAAACGACCTTTATTTCATAAAGTTTTATTACGACCAAATTCAAGTTACGCGTATATATAGTAAGTTACAAATACTGTGGTCATGTTTCAATTCCACTTCATGTTTATATAAAACAACTATAAGAAAGAGAAGGCAGAGTGGTACATGTAATCTAGAAGTTTTACTAAATATAATACGAACATATTTGTAACTATAAAGAGAAGTACAGATTTGAATATATTATGTATCGATAAACTAATACTATCAGAAACACTTTTTTGTTTTCTATGGCTGGAATTGGAAGAGAATAAATTTATAATCGGCGGAGATTTTAACGCCAAACACAGAGATTGGGGAAATAGTATACCAAACACTAGCGGGAACTACTACTCAATTGGTGGGGTCAACATAGCATTATTTACTGACTCGTTCTATAAGCGAAAGATAGCCCGTCGTTCCGCAGATACGGCTCCTATTTGGATCTTTTTTTATTCGACACACGGATAAAACTGACAGACACAAACCAACAATCTATAAACTGTCTAAGCACTGTTGTGTATGACAGTGACTTTTGCGGTCTCGGTAACGAAACAACGGTTTCCAACGAAGTTTGTCCAAAGTTGGACGCACTTCTCTAACAAATTGACGAGAGCTCTTTCTTCGATCTTGCTCTACCAACCATCCAACAGAAATCAGTCAAACGAGATTGACAGATATCTAAAACTAATGGACAAGACAATTAAACGAACAATGGACAAAGTGACACCTCGCTATCAACATGCTGACAACGAAGGCCTATTCTGCAACCCAACAGACAGTTTACTTACAGATAAAACAGACGTAAGATTAGGACATTGAAGTCGTCGATGAGAAACCTCCGAACATTAAAAAAATTTCGGAGCAATGATCAAAACGACCTTCGGTGCCTAAGGATCGCCTGAACGATAGACAATGAACAAATATGAACAGTCGGTATAGATCCAGAAGAAACTGTTGATTATGATGACTTCTTTGTGATCGAAGATCCGTATAAGAATGTAGAGGCTATAGGAGGAAAAGTGGTCATTTGAAAAATGAGGTCATTTGCTTGAACTGCGACCTGAAAAATCGGGTCCTTTCGCACAATTTCTGCCTTCGAAACGAAATTTCCAACTTGCGATTCGATAACTCAGGTTTCACTGAGTACAATAACGAAAATATGGCAAATAATGGCATATACATATACGAGTAGTTCCAAATAATCAATCCGTTTTTAAGCGGGGCATGTTATCTTACATACCGCGTCTCAACAGGTATCCGATATCCAATGGAACAAACGAAAGAAGCAATGAACGGGTGCCTGACTTTTCAAGTTGAACAGGCTGGACATAAGCAAACCACTACTGTACATTCTTTTTAATATCCTCACTAGCAGAAATGGCGATATAACTTCTGCTAGAATATTCGACATTAAAAACGGTCTGCACCAAGGTGTGTGTTATCATTGCTTTGGCCAGAGCAAAAGGTGATTTTGATTTTTTCTCCTACAAAGAGACTGTTTAATAGCAGACAACTCGATGCGAGGGTGCAGGAAATCTGCTACATGGCCCTCATCCGGGCTATGCTTGTATTTGGTTGTGCCGTGTGGTTCAACGTTAGAACAAGTCTATTGGAAAAGATTCGGATGTTTGAGCCTGCCTTAGGGCTTGTCTTCGTTTATACAGAACACTAGAGTCTGAGTACATAAAATTTTATCCTAATGAAGTCTTATGCAATAGGGCTAACCTAATAAGAACGAACCTATCGTCATTAAATTGATTCGAAAGCACATTCCCAGAGCAATGACCTCTACGAACAATATAACCTCTGGAGTTTATTACGCTCATGACCTATATCACAAGAGCGTGCGCCCCTCCAAATATTCTCTTAGTTCTCAAGCTGAATAACCCATTTAAAAAAAAAATAAATAAACTACGTCAGTTAGTCAAAAGACTTAGATTGAGTGAAAGGCGTAGCTAAGAGTACTCGCAGAGGGCTAGTAAGTAAAACTAAGATCACTAAGTAAATGGCCTAATTTTAAGCATTTGCTTGTCTAGAATTATGGTACACGGTGGCGCAAAACTAATCATCTAATTTTGTTTTTGAATTTCTTTTTTAATTAAAAAAATAATAATTTTGAGTGATGGAAATCTTTATTTACACCTTTACAATTTTCTCTGTTAAGTGGAAAAGATGATATCCGACAAGTGGCTGCCGCCAGTGTTGATACACATTTGTGCTCGTTTTATCGCATTCCTGTCGAATATTCTCCTTAAGGAATGTGATTGTTTGAGACTTATTGGCATAAACCCGCGATTTCAAGTAGCCCCAATCAAAGAAGTCTGGTGTGGTAAAATAGAGCGATCTTGCTGGCCATGCCAAATCGCCACTGACATGAACCTATCAGGTTGTTGACGAACGGCTTCAGGCTTTCAGATAATACGGCAGATAAGATCTTGTACACGATGTTAAAAAGACTCGTGTCTCTGTAGTTGGCGCAATTCATAGGGTCTCCTTTCTTGAGAATCGGACAAACAAGGCTTAGGTTCCATTCATCGGACATACTTTCGTCCGACCATATTTTAGGGATGGGTTGGTGTATGCTTCTTATGAAGTAATCGCCTGCCGCTTTGAAGAGCTTGGCGGTCGGGCCGCCCGTTCCAGCAGCTTTGTTCAACTTCAGCTTAGACATTGCTATATTCACTTCATCCGGCTCTGGTGGACGGAATGGTTGGTCATCATCGTCCAGGTTGAAAGGTTTATTCTGCCTGACAGCGGTATTCGTTTCGTCGTCCCCCTTATAAAGTCTACAGAAGTAATCTTTTCAGATTCTCAGTATCGACTGCGACACTACTACGATGTTCCCTTTTTCGTCTGTACAGGCTTCGGTTCGGGCTTTGTGTCCGAATCTCATTCCTGGAGTAGCATCTCCTAATTTCCTCGACCACGAGCTTCTCATACTCTTTCTTTTTCCTCCCTAGAAGCCGGTGTTCGTCTCTTCTTCTGCTCATAGAGCTCGTGAGCAGCTCTAGTCTTTTTTTGCAGTGCGGCATTGCGTGCTTTTTGCTTAGCTGGATATGCTTGCTGTCATTCGTCGTCAAACAAGGGGTTTTGTGATGGTGGTAGAGTGAAAGCCAGCACATCAGAAGCGGCATCCCTGATTTCCTTCTGGCAGTGTTGCCACTGGTCTTCGATGCCTGATGCTAGCGGCAGGGGAGAGATCAAGTGAGACTCGATCGGAAAAGGATTTGGCGATCTCTTCCGATTGTACCCGTCTGAAGTCGAAATGCCTCAAAATATTAGTTTGTCTTGGCGTTGTTCGGGATATCCGCGAGCATACGTTGGCTACAACAAGGTTGTGATCCGAGTCGATGTTGGCTCCTGGCAACGTGCAGACGTCCATAATATTGAAGGAGTGTCTTACGTGGTCAGTCTGGTTGGCGGTTGACTGATCAGAAGTTCTCCAAGTTCCGTTGTGAATATCGATATGGGAGAACCGCGTGCTAGCTATGACAATGTTTTGTCCCGCAGCAAAGTCGATAAGACTGAATCTGTTATCGGCGGCTGTGGCATGCAGTTCTACCAAAGACGCATTCTCTTCCGAGTTTCGCATTAAAATCGCCGAGGACAATTTTAATGTCATAGCTAGGGCATTGATCGTAGGTCTTGTTCCAGAGCTCATATAGTCGGTGTCGTCATCTTTCCCCCTCTGTAGGGGCATGCGCAGATTTCAAGCATATGTTCGTAAGTTTTGCCTTGCTGCCGATTGCTGCGAGGCGCTCCTTCACATGGATCCCTCACATGGATAAAGAGTATCAGACCAAAGGAAAAGGCGAGGTACGACTCGAGCTGTAAGGATGCTATCAGGTTGTGAGAAATGTTTTTTCTGTCCTATAAGAGCAACCCGGTAAGGGAAAACCGGAAAAAATACTAACGAGCCAGGAATGACCGCAACGCCTTTCTTAACGACTTTTTCTATACGACCAAAACTGAGGCAAAAAATACTACAGTATCCCAAAGGTAGTAAACATTTTTGGTTGTCGTCAAAAACATTAAAAATTCTGCCTCATCCTCCACCCCAACGCTCATTTTTAATGACATGCAAGCTGTCAGTTCATTGGTTAAAGCCAATGTGCTTGCTGCATTGTGTGATTGTACTTTGTCTCCGGCTACACTTAGTGCGTCGAATCTTTAATAGGACGAATCCACTTTCGCACTTGTGTAGTAGCAAGAGTACTTAAAGATCGTAACATTCACAAATCTGCTGGTCCAGATGGTACACCTCCCCTTTTTCTGAAGAGGTGTTCTTCAACGCTGGCAAAACCACTGCGGAAGCTTTTTCCTCGATTCTACTCCTTAGGACTCTTTCAGAGCAGATGAAAAACAGCATTTGTCCAGCCTGTCCCTAAAAATTATGAATCTTTTTCTCTCTCCTCTTACAGACCCATTGCACTTACATCCCTTCTTTCCAAGGTTATGGAAACGCTGATAATTCGTCAGCTCATAAAATATCTCGAAACACGAAAACTTCTCAATGACCGGCAATACGGTTTTCGTAGCGACAGGTGCACTGGTGATTTGATGACATGTCTCATCAAAAAATCAATCTAGCGAAAGCAATATACTTGCACTTAATATTTCTAAGGCATTTGGCAGAGTTTAACATCAGGCTCTTTTGTCGGAAAAGCGTGCACTTGGGATCGACGACTCTCTTCTTTAATGAATAAGATATTACCTTTCGGAACATTCAATTCAAGTTGTTTTGGACGGTTTCAAGTCTGATATTCACAGAATAAAAGCTGTGCATGAGCCCCAGTTCAAATGGCCCTGTGAACAGATTTGCATTGAAAATCTCATACCAGCAACTCAACAATTTCATGATTCTAACGATCGCTCCACTATCTAATCTCAAAATAATGTACGAGTATTAGAAGAAGTTAATAAGTAAGAGAGGCAAAAAATTGCGCATTTAACAAACGCCATTCCATATGGTCGCTCGGTTAGGAAGCCAGATTTTTATCAAGCCGCAATGAAGTGATGGAATTTACTCTTACCCAGATTATTAGATTATTTAAGAAAAAGAGAATACACATAAGTGAAACTTTACAATTTGTAAGCACATATACCTATGTATAATATAGTATGTGCTATATAAGTACATCTGTACACACATATAGTTGAAATTTAAATAATATATCCAGGCCGATTTAGCCAATGATGAAGGATGATGTATAGATGCTGATAACACCGTTGCGAACTTGCTGGTCTTCTTTGCTTCTAAAGTGTTTAAGTAAGTCAGGCAGTAGTATTGCGCCTGCGGACGTGTATGGACTATTAATAAAGACAATTATAAACAAATGAGAAAAGAAGTGTTTCATTGTGAATACAACACGGAGTGTGCGCAATGACCCGTGTCCACCACTCCTTACAGCTCACCTGACGTCTCGTCCATAGCGATCTTCAAATGCAAAAGGCGAGACACAGGAATTTCCGCAAGAAGCTTTCGATTGTCGAAGCGAGTCTTAAGAGGTTGCCACACTCCGCTATTACCACCAGAATACATCGCACCCTTCAGGGGAACCTTCACCGAATCTATGCGCCGTCAAAGGTCGGAATGGTAACGGGATCCAACCGCATAACCACTCTATTTGCAGATGCGTTGACGTGCTCCGTTAGGGAATTTCCATGATCAACTCCTTCATGTGAAACATTTTGTGAAGCCGTGTGTGCGTTCTGAAGCTGTGCCAGCCTATGGTTGAGTATCACACACGCTGCATTGCATTGACTGTCCACGTGTTCCCAGAGATTAGGCATGTCACTAATTCTTCCTCCTTTGCCGCTCCAACTAGTATCTCGTGTTGATTGACGAACCGTTGGTAATGCGCAGTTATGGACCAACTTAGCTCACTATTGAAACGACGTAAGCGTTATATTTGTCACAATTCAAAATACAGGGTCGTATCGTTGATTCCGTTCCGCACTCTCTCCGTGCGGAAAAAAAATATTGCTTTGTTGCTTCCTACGCGGAAAACTACCTTACCTACCAACTTTTCCTCACATATCTCTGTATCGTTGATTCCGCATTATCGATATTTTTGTTTACTTTGTTTCCGTTACAATTTTGGTGTGGAATTTTTTTCGGAATGTAAGTATTTGTGATTTACTTGGTTTTTAAAAATAAAAATTTAATGTTTTACAGGAATGAAAGGGAAAAATATACAAATAAAGACTAGTTGAGCTGAACGGTAAGCGACCTAAAAAATAATCCTGACATCGCACAAGTCTTCAGTCAACGGAATCCGTCGGAGGTGGGAGACTTTTGGTGCGAAATGAAACAAAAGTTGAATGGATGTGTGAAAGACGTTCTAGGATATGTTTTTCTTTGGCTGAGCGAATGCTCCAGTTCCATAAGCACGTATTGGAATGCAATTTTGTTAAGGCGAAAGTTTCGCTGAAAACTTAAACTGAGCTTAGACCAGTGGAAATACATTTTTTGTATTAAACTCACTTGTTCCCTTTGGCGTTTTGGTCTGCCAGGGAACAGAGCCATTGGAACTTAATTTAGGAACAAGAAAAAACTCCGCATTGCCAAGAACTTTAAAACCTATAAATTTTATTGGTTTAATATACATTTTATAATTTCATTTTACCTAACTTATGGCTGCGCGTCTTTTAGTGCTATGGCCGGCTGATATCTGCCATAATTTCCAGATTGGTGGCGCTAGTGTTTTTACTTCTAAGCCATGCTCTCTCTCGCAACACTCCCCCCTGATAAGCTGGTGCCCTCAACTGGCTTACCATCTTCGTCATGGCAGTCTACATCTAGTACAGCGAGTTTCGTTGATGGCCTTGTGTACACCCCATTTGACGTTTTTATCACGACGCGCCTTATTGCCCCATCTCTACCTGGTATTGTTTTCAAAACGATTCCTTTCGGCCAGCTGTTCTGTGGGTTGTTAGGGTCGATAACAATTACGATATCGCCCTCTTGAATGGGTTTGGACGAACGAAACCATTTCGTGCGCTTGGTGATTTCATTTCATTTAATATGCATTTTTATTCAACTCAATTCAATAACTCTTACATGCTATACATAAAAACGCTTAAAAATTAGCTTAATTAACTTAAAATTATATTCTTCTAACTTACTGGCCCCATGCGGACACTCTAAGTTAAACCTAACAATTAAATTTTGTCTTTCGACGTTTCGTACAATTCATTTTTAAATTATGTTGTATTAATTGCAATTAAAACTAAGAAAATAATTTTATAACAAAAACTTAGTAAATTAACTTATTTTTTTTTATCATCTTTTAAAACTTAAAACTAAAACTTATTAAGTACCTTAACATTATTCTTAATCTACTTAGGCTACTTACGCTACTTAAAATCTTATCTTATCATTTAGGTATTATATTTTTTTTTGTGGGAAGAAGTTACCCGAAGGTAACCCATCTCTTTGTTGTTTTATAATTTTTTTTTGTATTTTTGTTTTTTGTATATATATATACAAAATATATATATATATACATTTTTTTATTTTTATTTTTTATTTTTAGTTTTTATTTATTTATTTATTTTTTTTTTTTTCCCCCCTTAAAACTTTCCTAATCCTACCTAAATCTATGTAAGTCAGCCACGGCTAGAAAATTAGGCTGCCGACCCTGCTCCTTAACGAAGCTAACTAGTGCTAGAGGAATTCGACGACGTAGAATCCGCTCCTTCAATAAGCCACCAAAATTGTTGGTGCTGCTGAGCAACATCCCTCATGTCGCGATTCCCTACCGCTCTACTAAACCGGAGACGCTCCGCACTGCCGTGAGCGACGTCTCTATCCTAGTTAAGTCGCCTCCCCGCAGCTGTTCGAGCGACATGGAAGATTAACGGCACCGCTAATCTATCCTGGATCAGACCTTTCATGTCGAGATAGAGGAACGCTTCTGGAGGAATAAAGCCGTCAAAGCGAGCTCTCTCGTGATACATATAATTGGGGTAGTAAGCCCCAGAGATCAGGTTATTCGACGAGGTCATTGCTCTTGCAATGTGCCTTCGAGTCAACTTAATAACAAAATTGTCCACTCTTATTAGGTTAGCCCTATTGTACAAGACCTCATTGCGATAGAATTTTATGTACTCAGACTCTGGTGTTCTGTATAGGCGAAGACAAGCCCTAAGGCAAGGCCTAAGGCAAGCCCTCTCAAACACCCGAACCTTTTCCAAAAGACTTGCTCTCACGTTGAGCCACACGGGACAACCAAATACAAGCATAGGCCGGATAAGGGCCATGTAGCAGATCACCTTTACCCTCGCATCGAGTTGCATGTTATAAAACAGTCTCTTTGTAAGGGCAAAAGCACCTTTGGCTCTGGCCAGAGCAAAATCTATATGTTTGTTAAAATATAGATGTTGATCTAGCCAGATCCCAAGGTATCTGACTACATTTCGACAAGCAAGTGGTTGTCCGTGTTGTCCAACGATCTGAAATTTTCGCCAATTCTTTCTGGTATCCGCAGAGGCCCCAGACAAAAGCGTCCTAAAAAGAATGGTTTCCGACTTCTGAAAGTTTATCTTCAACTTCCAGTCTGCGCAATATTGCTTAATTTTATCGAAGTCACGTTGCAAAAGAATGTTTATAACCTCAATCTTTGGACCTGATCTGTACGCGATTAAGTCGTCTGCGTATGCTATGGCATGGTGAAGTGAACCTATCAGATCACTTGTGTAAATGTTGAAAAGGATTGGCGAATTGACCGCACCTTGTTGCAGACCGTTTTTAATGTTGAATGTACCAGTAGAAGTCACATCGCCATTTTTCACGATGAACTGTCTATCTGTGAGCATATTGAAAAGAATATACAGCAGTGGTTTACTAATACCCAGTCTGTTCAACTTGTAGAAGAGTCCCTCTAACCATACGGTATCGAAGGCCTTTTCCAAGTCAATCAGGCAGGCACCAGTGCACTGTTTCTTGGCTTTGTTCCATTGGATATCAGAAACCAGCTTAGACGTGGCATGAATAACATCATGCCCCGCCTTGAAACCGAATTGATTATCCGGAACTATATTTCTGTCCTCAACCCATATAGTCAGGACTCTATTGATGAATTTTTCGAAAACCTTACTGATGTTTGGAAGAAGACTGATCGACCGGAGATTCGCCGGATTGGAGGTATCTTTATCCCTTTCGGGGATGGGATGTACCACCGCAATTTTCCAATGCACTGGATAATGTGCATTATTCATTGCATTGTTAAACAGGGTGGTATAAATGTCCACCGCTTCTGGTGGGAGATGTCGAAGCACAATATTCGGTATTCCATCGGTTCCCACTGATTTCCTACTTCTAATTGTGTCGAAGATCGTTTGGAGTTCTTCCTTCGAAATGAATGGGGGTAGTTCCCTTTCATTGGCGATGACATTATTAGCCATATTCTCATCACCGAACTGGGTGAAACCCGAGTTCTCGATTCGCCAGTTCACTATTTCATTTTGAAGATAGAAATGGTGCAAAAGGACTCGATTTTCCAAGTCGTGGTTTAGGCCAATGGTGTCATTCGCCTTGTACACTTCCTGGAAAGTCGCTCCTATAGCCTCGACCTTCTCCTGCGGATCTTCGATCACAAAGAAGTTGTCATCATCAATAGCCTCATTTGGATCTATGCCTGCTGTTGAAAGTATGCGTTCATTGTCAGTCGTTCGGGCGATTTTAAGACATGAAAGGTCGTCTTGATCTTTCCTTCGAAAAATTTTATTTATTTGCGGGAGCATATTCGGGTTGTTGGTGTTTACAGCCCGAATTTTATTGTTCCAATACAAACTTACAGAAGACCTGTAATTTGCTTTTATTAATGTTTGGAGGTTTTTGATCGACAACTTGAATGTCATAATTTCCGGGCTATGTCTGTCTGTAAACTGTCTGTACAAGGTCTTCAGTCTGGACAGTAGTCTACTTTTATGTCGATGCAGTGCATCTATAGTTGAATTGCGGAACAAGTCTTCGTTGTCAGTGTATTGATACCGAGGTATTGTTTTGTCCATTGTTCGTTTAATTGTCTCGTCCATTAGTTTTAGATACCTGTCAATCTCCTCGTTTGACAGATTTCTGTTGGACGGTGGATAGAGCGAATTCGAGGAGAGTGCTCTTGTCAGTGTCCTGGAGAAGTGTGTCCAACGCAATCTACTATAATTGTAGGAATGCCTTTGAACATACTCATCCAATTCCCCATTTTCGTTCGGAACGGTTATTTCGGTACTAAGACCGCAATGGTCACAGTTTGTTGGTTCGTACCTGTCACTTGTATTCGTGTGTCAGACAACAGGAGATCCAAATAGGAGCCATGTCTAGGAAACGACGGACTATCCGTGGCCTTTATGCCAAGTCTATACATCACACTGTGTTGACCCCACCAATTGAATAGTAGGTTCCCTCTAGTGTTTGGTGTATTATTTCCCCAATCGCTGGGTTTGGCGTTGAAATCTCCGCCGATAATGAAATAGTTTTCCTCCAATTCCAGTCTCAGGAATCGAAAAAGTGTCTCGAGCTCTAAGATGAATTGGGTAGATTGAGTAGCCTTAGGCGCATAAACAGACACCATGTATAACCGCTTTCCACTGCGGAGAGGGATATACATGATGCATGCTTCTAGCACCTGAAACCTACGCACTGCACGACTGTATATTCTTTTAAAACGTATGCCTTTCCTTACGAAGATTGCAACGCCTCCTCCTTGTATGGAGTTGGGTCGATTTCTTCGCATAATTTTGTACCTTTTGTGCCTCATTTTGTGTCTTTTGCTTAGCTTAGTTTCGCTAACCTAAAGCACATCAGGGGCTTGGTCTTTAAGCAACGTGGCTCTTCGCTCAATCCTAATCAGTGAATTAACATTCACTGCAAGGACCTTCAGGGTTTGCTCCTCCATGTACGTACCCATTACGACAGGAGGCGCGTTAGGCTCGGCAGAAGCACGTAGATTTGATCCACGCGCGCAGCTTGTTCAGTAATCTGACGTTGAAACTGAGCCATCTGCCCCTGGATAGAGAGCAAGATAGCTAGAATGTCAGTTGCCGGTTCCGGTGCTCTAGGCTCTGGGGCCTGAGAAGCAACCTTCGCATGCTGTGCCATATTCCCCCTACCTGCTGCCATTTGGGCGTAGGTAACTTGGGGAGTAACGGCTGGTGTTTGTATTTGAACTGGTGGACGCTTAACTTCCACCTTTTGCTGCCGAGCCAGATCTACTCTTTTTATGTACTGGAATTTAGGACAACCCCGATAATTTGCGGTGTGTCCCGTATTCTTACATAAAACGCAAGAGATTTGACTTTTTTCCGACGCTCCATCCACACCCAGAGGGCCTTCTTCTGATTTGTGGTTCTTACCGCACTTGACGCATCGAGACTGCATTTCGCAGTTCGACGCGGCGTGCCCGAACCTTTGGCAGCGAACACATTGCAAAATGTTATCGCTCCGTTTTACTTTTTCCCAGTGTACAACCTGGTAGTCTAGGACTTTGATATTCCTTAGACCATCCAGTTTGCTTTCGGGAGTAAGCTGAACCAGGAAGAACGGTAGTTTCCGTTTCTCCCTTTTGGCTCTGGCTGTGGTGAACGGCTTGACCCCTACGAACTTGAGCTCTTCGCACTCTTTCTCTTTGAGCAGTGCGAGGAGCTCCTCCGGATCAGTGGACGGTTCAATCCCCCTCAGCAGCATTGTTTGCAGCTTTTCCCCCTTCGGGGTGAAGGAGAAGAACTCCGTCGTCGAATCCTTTAACAAGCTTTTTATTTTATTATAGCGCTCCACTGTGTTGCAGTGGATCGCATGTCTATCATTACTTAATCTTTTGATAAAAAAATTATTGCCTATGGCCGACTTACATAGATCAATGGTTTCTTTTAACTCCAGTTTGTAAGTACGAGTATTGATCGATGGTATCCTTTGTTTAGCTGGTTGTTGTTGTTGTTGCTGTTGCTGATGACGCTGCTGCTCTCGCTGTTGTTGCTGCTGCTGTTGCTGTTGTTGTGGCTGTTGCGTTTCTGTTTTTTGTTGTCGTTTTTGTTGCATTTTACTTTTTTGCTGGGGTTGTGCCTGTTTGTTGGTTCTTGCGCAATTTTTTTATTTTTTTGCTGTTGTAGCTGTGGTTGTTGTTGGGGTATGGTTTCACTCCCCTTGGGCTCCCGTTGAGAGCACTGTAGTTGTTGTTGTAGTTCCCTCTATCGCCTTGCAACTTGCTTAGCTTTTATTGCAAGTACTTTTTGTTGTAGCGGCCTGATGCTACTGTTCAGCGCTTCAACCTCGTCCTCTTCGTCCCTTGACTCGGAAGCCGCCAGAGATGCGAAGGTATTTTTGCTTATATTGTGGCCTTCTTCACCAACATATGGGAGATCGTTTTTGCCAGCTGCCGCCCTTTTTGTCGTTGTTGGCGCCTCTTCCCTTGCTCTACCAGGCAGCTTTTTGGGAGAGGTTGAAAGGGAAGGGCGCTTTGCTGAGTTCGGAGTTGGTTTTAACATCCTCCTCCTCTTTATCGTCATTGCCGATGTTGCTGTTTTTGTTGTTGTTGTTGACGTCTTCTTTTGAACTGGCTTATCGGCCTGATTATCAGATGACGTCGCGCCATCCTCTAATCCCGCTATTGACATAGCGGGCCGTTCACTGCCACTCATCGTTTGAACACACTTTTTTATTTATGTACACAATAATCTTGTTTTGTCTTTTTAAACACTTAAAAAATAAAAATGGACAATGTTTATTCGGGGACTCGAACCCACGACCCTGGCTCTCACGGCTCACTGCCACTACCACCAGGTTACCGAGTGACTTAAATGTCTTTAATTCGCTATTTCACACAAAACAAATGCCGAAACACGTCTATTCTCCGCGGAGATCAATGAGCGACTGAGTGCGCTTGGTGAGTTAGTTAGTAAGATATTCAATCACAAAGCTTTGCCAGAAGCGATTTGCGAATTGCTCGCTGGCTAGCCAATTTCTGCGCAATACAGCTCCATCGTGGTTAAGTTCCCCTGAGAACTTATTGCCACTTGATGATCCCAAGATTAAGTGGTTAGGTGTTAATGCCTCTACGTTTTCACTGCCTAAGGGAACATAGGTAAGGGGTCGGGAACTAATAATACGCTCTACCTCTGTCATCATTGTTAGCAAAAGTTCATCGGACGGGTTCCTTGTTGGAGAAATGCAGCTTAGTGTTTGCTTTACCAAACGAACTAATCTCTCCCAACTTCCCCCCATGTGAGGAGAGGAAGGCGGAATGAAATTCCATTTAAGACTTGGTCTAACAAAACTTTCTGCCACCTTGGTTACATTAATGTTATCTATTGCTTCCTTTAATTCATTGCTTGCTCCGCGGTAATTGGTACCGTTGTCGCTATAGATCTTTAGGGGTCAGCCTCTACGTGCGATGAAGCGATTTAACGCCATTATGCATGAATATGTAGATAAAGTAGATACAACCTCAATGTGCACCGCTCTCACCGTCATGCACGTAATGAGCACGCCTCAGCGCTTTTCAGAGCGCCTTCCATTTGCTACGCACAATGGTCCAAAGTAGTCGATGCCTATATAAGAAAAGAGCTTGGTGAACGGCTTCAATCTAGCTGGTGGCAAACTGCCCATTAACGGTGTTTGTGGACTGCTGCTTGCATTCTTACAAAATTGACATTTCCTTCTTATTATCTTTAGCAGGACGCGAAGTCTGGGAATGAAGAACAGCTGACGCAGTTCATTACCAACGAAAACGTTGGTGGTAATCGGCTACAATCAACTCAGTAACGTGATGCTTCTTTGGTAATATGATTGATCTTTTCATGCTGCAGGGTACTGCAGGCGCTGCATCCGTACGACCCCTCATCCTTCATACCACGTTGTCGTCTAAGTATGGTGACAGTGTATAAAACGGACTGTTTTTTGTTTTAATTCGTAATCAACTTTATTTTTGTTGTTTTTATTATTCTGAAGCACAGCGATTTCTTCTGGGAAGGCTTTGTTTTGACAAAGACTAAATATGTAAATCTCAGCCTTTTCGAAATCTATCGGAACCATTTGTTTTGGAGTCTGCTTATCTTTTTTATTTCTGGAGATTATACGAATGAAACGGAATACCTGAGCAGTAGAGTGGAGAAGCCCTTTCCATTGACTAAGTCGTGTCACATCGATAACCGCAATCGCTTGCTTGACTTGGTGCGGCACATGCCGCATTTCTTCCCTTGTTGTTTCTGATGGTATAAATGCCACCGGCCAACTATCACTTGGTTCATATAAGAAGCTGGGTCCCCGATACCATCGGTTATCTGAGCGGAAATCATACTTGGAACGCCACTTTGTTGCTTCATCTGCAACGTTGCTTTTGCTTAGGATCCACCTCCAATTACTCGCTTCAGTTTCTTCAAGAATTTCCCCGATCCGGTACACCACAAACTGCTTGTATTTACGGTGATCCAAATTTAGCCAGCTTAAATAAGTTCTAGAATCAGACCAGAAATATTTCTCGTGTACGGTGATCGAATGTCCTGCTATTATTATCTTCGCCAGCCTTGTTCCTAGCACCACTGCTTCTAGTTCTAGTCTCGGTATTGACATAACTTGTAGAGGAGCTACTTCTGTTTTGGCAGCCACTAAAACGCACTCAATCCTTTTCCCATTAGATACCCGAAAGTAGGCCACAGCTGAGTAAGGCAATTCGCTGGTATCCACGAATATATGCATTTGTAGCTGAGAGTCTTGATTAAAATATATATATAGCTTTTCATATGCTTTTGCATTCGTATTCTTCACAAACTGTGCGCAAAAGGGAGAACACGTAGCTCCGAAAGTCATTACTTGCATCGCATACTCTTCGATTTCCTTGCTGGCTTTATTTCGCCACAGAAATCTTTGCGCGTGTTGATCTACCTTCTTTATTTTCACTTGGTGGAATATCTGTTTGATGTCCGCACAAATCGCTACGAGTATTTTGCGCTCCCTAAACCGAAATAATACAGAGAGTAAGGATGGTACAATATCAGGACCGGACAGTAGCAAAGAATTTAGGGAAGTACCATTTACTGCCGCAGCTGCATCCCAAACTATTCTTAACTTGTTTGGTTTGTTGTGATTAAAGACTGGAAATATAAGTGGGTACCAGATGAGAGATACATTTTGTTGGAGTTCGTTTTCGCACAGTTTTCTGGCGTACTGCTTTTGCATGTACTCTTTTATCTGTGTATTCAGCATATTAACCAGCTGAGGATCTTTTGTCGCTCTCTTCTCGAGGCACATTAATCGTCGCTCAGCCATCGGACGGCTATCGGGTATGTGTTTTGGTTCACACTTCCACAATAACGGAACCACATAGTTATTCCCTTCCTTGGCAGTGTTGTTTTGCATTAATGCAATTGCTTTCTCATCGTCGAGTGAGCGCAGTGATTTACTACTCTTTACAACGGCTGATTCGCTTGCAATGAACTGTTTAAAAAATGAATTCAGTTCATCGTCTTTGCTTTGTTGACAGTCACAGATGTGAAAGTTAAAACGTTTCTGTCGATTATGTATCGGCATTGTATACGGCCCAAAAACTGTCCATCCCAATCGCGTTTTTGCAGCCACCGGTTGATGACCGTTTCCTTCTCGTGATTTTAGAGGGATACTCAGTTTCCACTGGTCCAAACCGAGTAAGATACGAGGTCGTGCATTAGTATATGAATCAAACTGAATTTGGTTTAGATGTTTATATAGTTTTATTAATTCTTTCGCATTAATTGTCTGTTTAGGAATATCAAATGACCTGATAGTGCGTATATTTGTGGCGTTGTTCCTTTTATTAGAACCGATTGGCGAAATCTGTATGTTTACTTTTTTAGAATTGTTTTCTGAGCAATGTCCATTTGAGACATAATGGCTCGACTTCTCCTTCGACGTTCAACTCCTTCACGAGGTCTTCGTCCATCAACGATACTGATGAACCGTCATCGAGAAATGCGTAGGTATTCATTTGCCTGGTGGCATTGTATATGATCTACAGAATGGTCTCATTATTTGTAATCGACGCACTAAGTTTGTCTCGTCCAGAATTTAGAGTGTTTTATTATTACAATGACCATGAAGACGAATACGGAGTTTGCGAGCAAAGTTCATTATTTCGCCCTCGACGGTAGCTATTCCTAAGTCTCTGTGGATATCACTGTTTCTGATATAACATGGGGCGTTCACGATTTGTCTTAGAACTTTGTTTTGATTGCCTTGGAGAATATTTCGGTTGCTTGGTTTAGTACAACCCCAAAGTTGTATACCGTACGTCCAAACAGGTTTAAGCACTTGCTTATAGATGAGCAGTTTGTTATGTATGCTTAACTTGGAATATCTTCCTAGTAGCCAGTACATTTGTCTGAATTTATTTTCAAGTTCATTATGTTTCTTCTTAACATTTCATTTTTACACCTAATGTCATTTCTAGATACTTTGCTTCATTTGCATATGGTATTTGTACCGAGAAAATGAAAATGGGAAGGTTGTTTATTTTCCGGTAAGTAAAATTAACATGAGTAGATTTGGTCTCGTTGAGAACAATTCGCCATATCTTTGTCCATTCGTAGATTTTATCCAAGCCGTTTGTAGCTTTCCAGTTGCTAACTCGGCTGAAGTATCTGTAGCTAGTACCGCCGTGTCGTCCGCGAACGTGGCTACTATGGTACCTGATTCTTCCGGTATGTCTCGAGTATAGAGTTAAAACAATACCGGGCCAAGTACACTGCCTTGCGGAACTCCAGCAGCGATCTCTTTAAATTCCGAGTATTCGATGCCATGCTTAACACGAAAAATTCTGTTTTCCAGGTACGATTTCAGAATCGTATGCAGCTCTCTCGGAAGAACCTGACTTAGCTTAAAATTTAAGCCTTCATGCCTAACCTTACGAAGGCTTGAGACACGTCAAGAAACACGCTAGAACATATCTTTTTCCCCTCTAGGGCTTTCTCAATTTCATTCGTAATTCTAAAAACCTGGTCAATTGTGGAGTGCTTGGTTCTAAAACCGAATTGATGTTCAGCAATTATGCGTCTCTCTTCAATAATCGGTTGCAAGCGCTTCAATAGGAGTTTTTCAAATATTTTAGATATTATCGGCAGAAGTGATATCGGTCTGTAGGACTTTTTTTTCATTCAGAGATTTGCCTGGTTTCGGGACCATTATAACTTCGGCAACTTTCCATTGGCTTGGAACGTTTAATAATCTTAGCGCGGCATTTATAAGTTGGAGTAGTTTGATCAGGGCTTTCCTTGGCAACTCCTTGAGAATTTGACCAGTTATCAAATCATAACCAGGGGCTTTGTTATTTTTCAATTTTTTAATTGCTTGGTTAAGTTCTCGTAGGGATACTGTTTTTATTCTAAAATTGTCCGGTGCCGTAATTATATAATTAGAACCTCCTGTTAACGCCTGTCCATCAAAAGGCTTAAACGTTTCTTCTAGGTGCTCGGCAAATAGATCCGCCTTCTCTTTATCTCCTTTTGCCCATTTGCCGTTATTTTTTCGAAATTATATTTGAGGCTTTTTGATTCCGTTCATAGCTTTCCAGAGGGAGTAATTTGAACTTCTTTCGGCAGTCAGACCTTCGAGATATGAAGAGGTATTCCGATTTTTGTAATCTCGTATTGCTTCCTTCAACTTGTTGTATAAGTGGTTTAAGTATGTTTTACGCTGGGGAGCACGGGATTGTTGCCATCTTTTGCGCGGCCATCTCTTTTCTCTCACCAGTTCTTTTATTTCCGGCGAATATTTTATTTCACTACTTGCTTTCTCTTTTCTTGTTGGAGTTGGAGTGTTGTTCCAGGCAGCGTTCTGCAGAGCTTTTATGAATCTGTCGACTTTGTCTTCTATTTCGTTATGCGCTTTTAGCAACACGTTTAGAACAATACAATGGTGTGTGAACTGAGGAGAGATCATAACTTTCCTCGATGTTTGTAGAAATTTTGGCTGCTCCCTTTGTGACAAAGAAATCTACAAGATCAGGGCTCTTTGTTATATCTGAAGGCCTATATGTTGGTTTTCCTGTCGAGAAAAGTCAACTTTATATTGCATTCCGGCTTCATAGAGTTGTCTGCCTTTCGTTGTATTACATCTTGAGCCCCAGAAGGTATGTTTCGAATTAAAGTCACCACCAATTATAAAATTCGGTCCGAGTGAATCAAAGATACCTTTAAAGTCATTCTTTTCTAGCTTGCATCTTGGAGGACAATAAATTGATGTAATGTTGTAGTCCGGTGGTTATGTTTAACGCGAACCGAACTTAACTGCATTGCATCGCTTTCAATCTTCATGTTTATAGAGTGCTCAATACAATCTTCAATGAACAATGAAGATCCGCCTCTGGAATTTTTTGATGTACGGTATGCATGATAATCACAGTATCCCTGTAATTCCACACGAGGTCCTTTCCTCAAGTGAGTTTCGGAAATCAAGCAAATATCAATGTTGGCTTTTTGTAAGAACACTTCCAGTTCGTCGAGTTATTTAATAAGGCCGTTTGCGTTCCACGTCAATATTTTAAGCACTTGTTACATATTCATGAAATCGAGTTTTACGTATTTCTTTCTCGAGATTGCTCAATTTTTCAACTAAAAATTTATTTGTTCTGCTTTGCTCCTCAAGAGTCGTGAGAATTAGAGAGAAAACGTATGCCACTGGATCTGGCGTAACACCGCTTTTTTATTTTCTTGCGACGCTGCTTGTGCATATGTTAGCGCGTCAATCGGTGGCTGCTTTTCCTTTGAGATCTTTTTTTGTATACCTATATCCTTCGACTTTACCATGACGGATTTTCATTCTTTCACTGCCTGTTCTTTAGCAATATTTTGGTTTATTTGTAGTTGCTTTAGGGTTGGTACGTAAGGTTTTTTTTCGCCACTTCACATCCGCAATAGTTTGCTGGGTGCTTTTCTTGGCAATTTATGTAAGACGGTGGAAGTTGTTTATTTAAGTTGCACTCTTCTGAGAGATGTTTACCGGCACGTTTTACGCAACGCGGTCCTTTTTTGCAGTAAGTCTGCGTATGATTGAAGCCTTGGCAGCGCCTACATTGCGGGATCGATCTTGTGTTCTTACGCACAGGTTCGGTTTTGACTACGATATTTAGAATAGTTTTAATACTATAGATATCTTCCTTATTTTCGGACTTATCGAAACTAAGCATAAACAGTGAAGTCCCCGCTTAACCAAGACTCCCTCGTCTTGCTTTGTTGTTCTCTTTTCATTTTTAATAATATTTACGGCGTCTAGAATTGTAAGGCCCTTTGCATGAAGGTCGCTTATAATATCGTTTTTAGTGCACGAAGGGTGAAGTCCTCTCGCTACTACACGTAATGGTCTTTCTGACTTGTTTTCGAAAGTGAACCATTGGATCTTCTCGGTGATTAATTTGTCGGGCAATGCTCGGTAGTCATCGGAGTTGTCGACGTTAACTTTCCACACATTGTTGCGCAGTGAAGTTACCTTGTACTTAGACTTTAACATTTCTTTGAGAAAGCAAAGCAAAGCAAGGAGGTGGAAGACGGAATTTTGTTGGGAGTTGCTTTTTTGTGACTCCTGACTCTTGTCTGGGACGACTTCGGGTGAAGAACCTGCTTTACGTTTCTTAGACGGTCTTTTCTTTAGGGTCCAATTTGTTTCGCGTGTAAGCTCTTCTTCGTCCGTTTGGTATTCGCGACTTGTTGAGTGGAGTAGACTGCTTTCTTGGGCTTCATTTGCATACTTTTTTTTCAGAGTTTTGTTTTCCTCTCGGAGTATGTCTATTTTTTTTTTAAGCTCTTGAAAAAGTATCTCCATTTGCTTAAGCTTCGTACGGAGTGTGTATATTGTATAAGGTGACTGGAACTACACGGAATAAGACGCCATTTCCATATTCAGCTCTTAAAAAAGTAGCTCCATTTGCTTATGCTTCGTACGGAGTGTGTATATTGTGTAAGGTGACTGGAACTACACGGAATAAGACGCCATTTCCATATTCAGATTGATGACAAACGTAACCGTGTGCTGGAGTTGAAGACTCTGAATGTGTGTGAGTTGAAGCTACTGCTGATCCTGAGGACGTTGCATTAGCTTGGGGCTCATACCTTGTATTATGCAGTAAGCGATGGTGTTTGTACGTGCAACTGTCGACGCCACATTCTCGTACCTGATAGCAACGATTCCTCCCGTGCTTTGAAGGCGAGTCCGGCAAAGCATATGTCTATTTACTGCTTCATTTTGCAATTTGAAGGACAAAGTAGACATTTTTTCCCATTTGACTCTTGCTGATTCTGAGTCTGATGGACATTTAGCGATGCTCTTGATGTTTTCCTTTCTTGGTTCGATTGCGCAGAGTTCAATATGTTAACCGGTGTGACTTCCGTGGCCGAACAAACAAGGTCTGTTAGCCAAGCACTAAGTGCCGAGAGATTAACTGCGGCCACACTCTTACGATAGCTTCCGCAATTCAGACGGATTGAAGCTGGGAGTTTTTCGGTTATTTCTTGGAGCAGACATGGATTGGATAAATGATTATTTAATTCAGTCGCTTCCATAACCGCACACATATTTTGCACTGAGAGTGAAAAGTTGATAATCGATTGAAGTTTTTCAGCTCCAGGTGGTGGCTCCTTTCAATTTCTTTCAATAAAATTGTTGATAATAGTCTCTGGCCGACCATACAACATTTGGAGTGTGGTGATAACTCCTGGCACTTGTTCGGGAATCATCAGTCTGCATCTAACAGCTTCCATGTTCGTCGCAAGTTGGTGTTGGTGTAACCACATGAAACCGTGGAGCTGTTAAACCAGCCGATAAATAGCGGCCATTCCTCCAGTCGGCCACTAAAGGTCACCTGCTCCTTCGACATTAACTGTCTAGCTGCCAATTGCTGTCTGCTGAGCATATGCAAACTTAACGATGATATGTCGGCTGTGAAAGGGTTAGCTGTGGGCATGTCACATTGAGAAGCATTGTGGGCTGATTTGGATGCATTGGGGAATGCGATATTACCTGGGATAGCTGTTGAAGCTTTACTGTGTAAAGCTGCGTTCGAATTGCAGAAAGAGGTGTTGTGTAAGTTGGTTTTCTACGAATGGGGTAGAAGAATTGAGTCGCTGTACTGCTGCGTGTCATCATTTTCGTCGGCGGCTTCCGGTTCTACTTCCTGCAATATGGCATATTTGCGTTCGAAAAATTCTTTGCCTCGTTTCTGAGCTAACCGCTTTTCTTCTTCCATTCGTTGAAGTAAGAGTAAGATTTTCTTTGACCTATTTTTGCATCCTGGTACTACCGGATCTTTTTGAAACGACTTGGATATTGCAATGTTAGCACCAAAGGGTATAGTTAAGTTAAGGGGGTACGGCGTGCGAAGTACACATAATTAATTTGTCTGACTGTGAGTGTGCTGCTATTAGAGTGTGAAACATGTGCGATTCGTTGAAGCTCGACACTGTTGTGTTGTGTCTATTAAAATCTGGTTGAAGCGAGAGAGAAGAAGTATATGGTACGGGTAGTTCCTTAGATGATGATAAGGCTATCGGGTTTTTATTTGGATCTGTTTGAGAAAGTGGATCCATCGGCTGCGAAATGGGTACAGAATGTTGGCTATATGTTGCCGTAGTCGTTGTAGTCTGCGGTACAGTGTGAGTAAATAAAGGCGAGGCTTGTGTTTGAGATGGTTCGACGCAACATGAGGTACAGCTCCAGTCGTGATGCTGGATATCACTGGTTACACCAACACACGTGAAGTGGAACCACTGATCGCATTCGTCGCACTGAACTATTTCGTGAGTGTCTGCTTGCGTGTGCCAGTTGATGTTTTACAGAGGTAGAGTTTATGGGTTTTGGGCAAGGAAAAGAGGAATATCTTTGAAAATATATTTTTGGACTTACCGTGTCTCTTAGGCAGTTTTGATGTGAGGACGATGATTATCAAGCTGAAGTTGTTGGTGATGATGCGGTTGAGATGAAGAATGCTGTTGTGCTCTTTGTGATGAGGATTTGTGCGCACTTGCCTGGTGACGAGGATGCTGTTGCGGTGGTGATGACTGGTCCAGATGCGCATTTGCGTGATAAAATGCTGTTGCGTGGAAAATGCATTTCCTTTTCACCTCCAAACATCCTTCACACAGTAGAAGTTTTAACGAATGTTCCCTCTGGCGTTTTGGTCCGCCAGGGAACAGAGCCCTTGGAACTTAATTAAGGAACAAGGAAAAACTCCGAATTGCCAAGAACTTTAAAACCTATAAATTTTATTGGTTTAAAATACATTTTATAATTTCATTTTACCTTACTTCTAGTTACTCCAAATTAATAGTTCCATAAATGTTGTTGTTCCGATTGCGTGACCAGGTTGACAAAAGGACCAGATTAAAAAGACCGGAAATTCAAAGGGAATATGGCTGCGCGTCTTTTAGTGCTATGGCCGGCTGATATCTGCCATAATTGAATTTCTAGATTGGTGGCGCTAGTGTTTCTATTTCTAAGTGATGCCAACTCTCGCAACATCACTCTTTGACGTTCATTTGCAAAATATCAACTGAACTGCATCGCAAAACCCTTGGCTCACGTCTTAAAGCATAGTCACCAGTATCACTATCACTATCTGAATCTACTCGTAAATACCCCATCACTTCCATTTTGTTTAATTTTTTTTTTTTAATTCTTAAAATTTTTTTCGATTTTACAAAAATCGCAATTTATAAAATTCAAACTTCGATAACGTTATTTCTTCCGCAGAAAGTGCCAAAAGTGTCGGTAAAGCAAATTATACGGCCGGAATCAACAATACTAAAAAATATATCGATCGATATATCTTTCCGCACGGAAAGTCTTTACGCGCGGAATCAACAATAGGGCCCACAGTTATGAAAAGAAATGAAAAATAGTTATGGGAATGAAAAAAAACTGTATGTGAAACACATTGACAAACAACTACAAAAAATTTCTAACTTCAAAATTCACTTCTAAATCAAAACACATCGAAGAAATAACAATAGACGAAATAACAAACTCCACACACTAAAGTCTTAATTCAAGAAAAGTTCCGGATATGATTTTTTTACTGGAAAAATTACAAAAGAACTGCCTTAAAGCATACCTTAAAGAGGGGTTCCAGGACCATTATTATGTTTAGACTACTTGTTTCAAAAAAAAACACTAAGCTACGCTTTCGACAATATTTATTTTAATGTTTAACTAGATTACCATCAAATAGTTTGTAATTAATCACTGTCGACAGAGTAGGGCAGAAATAGGAAAATAAAACCCAAAATTGGCAATTGAAAAGTCATCATCCGTTTCTGAGGGTGTCTAAAGAGCCGAATTACTTCAACTAACACATCTTCCATTTGGTCTTTCATCAGCACCCAGAAAGCTCACAGCCCAACTTATAAATATTCTGCTGGCAAAGGTATTCGAGTTCAGGTCTATCTACACGATTACCTCACCTTAGCCATATTCGTTGTCCCCAGAAGCTGACTACTCATTCGACGTCCTTAGGTTTTGTTGAAGAAATGTGGTCACCGACACGTACAAAACCAACTGTGGCTTTGGAGGAGATAAATTGGTGACTCGGAACAAAACAAACATCAACAACAGTCCGCGAAAAGGAAGGGAAAAGTTGCCGATGCAGTAGATCCGAGTTGGGTTGCAAAATTAGACGGCTTATCGATTCCCGGTCGATGATCAAAGGAACAATCAAAAAGACTTTCGAATCTAAAGGAGATGTATGCCGTTTACATGGCTATAAAGAAGCAAGTATCCTATCTGAAAAACGCACATTTTCCACTGCAGTGGGATAACAGAAGTTTAGTTGCTTAAATTCGCATAGAATAAGGAAAAACGTCCATAACCTTTCTGGACATCATATATCGATTACTTCTCCTGGTCGATAGACACAAAACAATTCCTTCGGCATTATATCTTCTTATCACGTTACAAAGACAGAGATCATATAATTAATTCAAATTCAATTGACCGCATAAGAATTTGAGATATTTTAGACATAACAAGTTTAATAATATTTCACTTTTAGACAATGCAAGATAAGTTTAGAAGGTAACCTTAGAGCCTACAGTAAAAAAAGGAAATAGAAAAAGAAAAAATAAAATAATAAGGTAGATAAGAAAAAAAGAATAGAAGAATAGAATAGAAAAACAAAAAAGAAATTTTGGGATACAAAGAGTGGAAGTCATTAAAGGTTTTCATCACGGTATACGACTTTCTCATACGATTGATGCGTTTAATCTATTTTTTCACCATAGATCGATCTTTTCATATTACAAGAAACTGCAGTAGCCAGCACATACACGCTAATAGAATGCAAGACAGATGCTTTCAGTCGAAATTGGAATTATCGCTTAGGCTGTGTTATTCCACGATGGGTTTTACCTGAGCACCACATCGAAATCCCTGCATTCAAACCGGCGCTGCATAGAATGACTAGACCTTCTCACGAGCTCTATGAGCAGAAGAGAAGAGACGAACACAAAAGAAAAAGAAGAAGCGGGAAAAGCGCGCTGTCATGGGAATTGGGATATGCTACTCCAGGATTCACATTGGGAAGTTTTACCAAAGGGTGAAAAAATTATGCTACGGACACAAACATGTCAATGCTGAAAATTCGGAAAAAGCATTTCTGTAGAATGTATAACGTTTATCAATAACCTGATTGGTTCATATCAGTGTGACTTCAGACCTGGAAAGTCCACCATCGACCAAATATTCACACTGCGGCAGATCTGGAGAAAACCCATCAGCATTTGCTTATTTCAGTAATCTCATGAATTGGTTTTACTTTTCAAATATTACATATCTTGTTAATTTAAACATCTAATGTAATGAAATTAAGTTCTTATTTTTATTATTATTAACACATTTGTTTTTAATATTTATTTTTTTTATTTACGTACTCGTACATACACCGATTCATTCCTTTTTCTCTGACTTAAATTTCAGTAACAACTTCAAATAATAACCGTAATATCAAAAATTTCACCACATATATTTGTTTTTCTCTAATTATTAAAGTAACACTTACATTTCTTACATTACTTTTCATTCACTATAATCCTATAATACTACCTATATAAATTTCCTATCATACCTGGTCAAATTACCCGTTCTCAGTGTACCCAGTCTCATTTTGCTCAAAATAAGTAGAAAAAATGTAAGAGAAAAATGCATGATTTGAAAGAAAAAATAATTAATGGTACGAGTATATGCATAGGCCGAAAATTAATGAATACTTAAATGAAAACAAACAGGGTTATTGAACTAATTTTTTTGAGGTTTGTTTTCTTCTCTTTGTTTGAATGATTAGATTTTTTTGTTTTTTGTGTATTTATTTACAAGTATCAAGTATGTTCGTCTTGTAATTGCCTTAACTAAAGCTTTTCCTATTTTTCTACATTTCGGTTTGCTTTTGATAACGATTCAATTTCGAACAATGTCAAGGCATTGATCCAAGTTAAAATCGTTGTCTCTATTTAAAATGTTTATTTATTTATATAAGCATTGCCAGTTTTATGACATGCTGTTGTTCTGCGGAAGGCAATTTTATTTGCTTTTAAAAATTCATCAACTGCAGAATGTAAAATGCAGGTATCCCCATCGGACACTACCTTGCAGGGCTTCCCTAAAGTGTGCCTTTCTTTTAGTGCATTTAGAATGGCTAAGAGAACTTGTGTTTCGTTCGGGATACCAAATATCGAAGTGGACTATCTTGTTGAAATATTCAAGTTGTTCGGCGTTATAAATCGTATTTCTTTTAACCATGTTGAATAAGTTCGTTTCAATCGTTACAATAATTTTGAAAACATATACTGTGTTGTTAAGGAAAAAAACTTTCTATTAAGGAAAAAGCTGCGTTGTTAAGCTAATTAAGAAAACTGTGTACAGTGACGTATCTAGGTGGATAAGGGCCCCCTCTTTTCATGTATCTTTAACTTAAACTTAGCGATAGGAACACAATAAGATTATTCTGACTTGTATTTATCCCTAGTGGATACATACATACGTCACCTTTATAATCAGGTATAAAATTACTATGTGTTCAGTAAAAGAAAATGGCAATAAATAAACAACAATGCAGATGACAATGTGAAATATTTATTATACAGATGAGATCAATACATGGAAAATGGAAAAAGAAAGATTGTTAATAAAATTCGCAGTCAAATTCACAATCTCTTGCGCGCTTTAATTTTTACAAATTCATCTATTTCTTCACTCAAATCCAAGTTTGATTCCGCCTTATTTTCTATCCCAATCAATTTACTTTTTTTTCAATTCAAAAGTTTCTTTATTTTTACAATACCTTCAATTTACAATAGTTTACCCACAAAGCAAAGTGCTTATCTGCAGGCGGTTACAAACAGTAGTATTATTTAAGTTTACAAATGATTAAAAAGATACAGTTATTATTATTGTTTTAACAATGTTTGACATATTTAGTTTAAAACTTTAGTGCATCATTATAGTGAAAATAAATTATTATTTTAATATCTCACTAGCCGATATTTTTAACTTCTTTCTTCCTTTCATTGAAATTCTAAATTTTTTTAAATTTTGTGGTATTTGGTTTAGTGTCGTTGGGATAATAAATCTAAGTTCTCTATTCCCGTACACGTTAAACTAAACGTTGTTGGGATTTCGAACAACCCAAGTGCTCTTCTTCTAGTGTTTTGGTTACGCCTTATTAGCTGTAGGAACCTCTGATCATCCATATAATGTTGCAATGCAGTCATGCGATAAATTGCGTTTATATCTAGAACTTTATAGTCAACATTATTACGTTTAACCAGTTTAACTAGACAATGTTGTAGGTTCAGTATATTGTCTAGATGTGTTCTTGAGGCGTTTCCCCAAGCCAGGATCCGATATCGGATCCGTAATTCTGCTAACGAGTAGTATACCTGTTCAAGAACTTCGAAGTTTGAAAATCTTCTTAGATAAACCAAGGAAAATAGGGTGCTTTTGAGTTGAAGACGTAAAGTGCTTATATGTTCACTCCAAAGAAAATGTTCGTCTATGGTGACTCTGAGATACTTTATCTTTTTGACAATTTCGATTGACTTGTTGTTGCCTAGAAAAGAAAGGACACTGGTCGTTTCGGAAATATATATTGAATATATCTACCCGCTAAAAAGGTGGCGTATCTTCTTCTTCTTATCCTTTTATTAACCCTTTCCTCGTTATACGAACCTATGCGTAACGAGTTTCCCATTTTTACTGCATCGCTGCTGCTCCGCTTATGGGGTTGGCAAATGTCGCAGACCGCAGAACGCGTCTACATAATGCTCGGTCCTGGATCGCTTCAGTGGTTAACCCCAGACGTTGTTGCGCATTTGCCATCTGAGAAATCCAGGAATTCTTTTTCCGACCTCGTTTTCTTACAGTTGGAGTGACCGTACTTAATAGTGCCTTTTTAACCGGATTTTCCGCAGATCTTCTTTGAACGTGACAATACCAACTTATTCTATTCGCCTCAAGCTGTTCGGTTACAGAATTCTTTATATGTAGACTTCCTCTTATACGCGTAGATCTAATGCAATCGCGTTTAGTGACTCCACTAGACATCCTTAACATTTTCATTTCCGCTGCCGCCATTTTGTTTTTAAACGCTTCGTACATTGTCCAGCACTGTGAACCGTATATAAGAGCTGGTTGAACAACCGTGGTGTAGAGTTTCCCCTTTAATTTAAGTGGAAATTTTCGGTCGCAAAAGATTCCCGAATTTTCCCGCCATTTCATCCATCCCACACTCACTCTGTGGTTTACGTCGTCATCACATTTCGCTTCCATGTTAACGATTGATCCAAAGTACTTAAAGAAAGTGCTTTTCGGAAGAACTATTCCGTCTAACATTATATCCGGAACAGGTCGCAACGGATGCGCAAATGGGCACGTTAAATGCTCCGTTTTTGAACGGCTTATTTTAAGCCCGTTTCTCTCTAGCGCATTTCTCCATGAATCTAAGGCGTTCTGTAAATCTTCGACGTTATCGCTAAGTATAACTGCGTCGTCAGCGAAGAGAATTGGCGTTACATTTGCGTCGCGCATGCAGTCTTTTAAAATATAGTCGAATACTACGTTAAAGAGGAAAGGGCTAAGCACGCTTCCTTGATGCACTCCGACATTAACTGGAAATTCTCTCGTTAGTCCAGCAGAGCTTTTAACCGCAGTTTTCACGTTTCCGTACATGTCTTGTATTATTCTAACATACGTTTCCGGTACGTTTTGAGACCTCAGCGCGGCCCATATGAGATCCCTAGGTACTCGATCGAATGCTTTCTCGAGGTCGATAAATACCATGTGTAAATCCTTAGATGAATCTCGGTGCTTTTCCATGACTATTCGTAGGCTTTGGATAGCGTCCACCGTCGATCTTCCTTCAACAAATCCACACTGGCTTTTATCGAGCTTTATTATTTGCCGAAGACGTTCGTTTAAGACTCTTTAAACGATTTTCATTGTGTGACATAAGCTTGATTGAACGGTAGTTGTTGCATTCTCGAGTGTCGCCTTTTCCTTTATATAATGGAACCAAGAAGCTACTTTTCCATTGATTCGGCATAGGTTGACTAGACCTTCTCACGAGCTCTATGAGCAGAAGAGAAGAGACGAACACAAAAGAAAAAGAAGAAGCGGGAAAAGCGCGCTGTCATGGGAATTGGGATATGCTACTCCAGGATTCACATTGGGAAGTTTTACCAAAGGGTGAAAAAATTATGCTACGGACACAAACATGTCAATGCTGAAAATTCGGAAAAAGCATTTCTGTAGAATGTATAACGTTTATCAATAACCTGATTGGTTCATATCAGTGTGACTTCAGACCTGGAAAGTCCACCATCGACCAAATATTCACACTGCGGCAGATCTGGAGAAAACCCATCAGCATTTGCTTATTTCAGTAATCTCATGAATTGGTTTTACTTTTCAAATATTACATATCTTGTTAATTTAAACATCTAATGTAATGAAATTAAGTTCTTATTTTTATTATTATTAACACATTTGTTTTTAATATTTATTTTTTTTATTTACGTACTCGTACATACACCGATTCATTCCTTTTTCTCTGACTTAAATTTCAGTAACAACTTCAAATAATAACCGTAATATCAAAAATTTCACCACATATATTTGTTTTTCTCTAATTATTAAAGTAACACTTACATTTCTTACATTACTTTTCATTCACTATAATCCTATAATACTACCTATATAAATTTCCTATCATACCTGGTCAAATTACCCGTTCTCAGTGTACCCAGTCTCATTTTGCTCAAAATAAGTAGAAAAAATGTAAGAGAAAAATGCATGATTTGAAAGAAAAAATAATTAATGGTACGAGTATATGCATAGGCCGAAAATTAATGAATACTTAAATGAAAACAAACAGGGTTATTGAACTAATTTTTTTGAGGTTTGTTTTCTTCTCTTTGTTTGAATGATTAGATTTTTTTGTTTTTTGTGTATTTATTTACAAGTATCAAGTATGTTCGTCTTGTAATTGCCTTAACTAAAGCTTTTCCTATTTTTCTACATTTCGGTTTGCTTTTGATAACGATTCAATTTCGAACAATGTCAAGGCATTGATCCAAGTTAAAATCGTTGTCTCTATTTAAAATGTTTATTTATTTATATAAGCATTGCCAGTTTTATGACATGCTGTTGTTCTGCGGAAGGCAATTTTATTTGCTTTTAAAAATTCATCAACTGCAGAATGTAAAATGCAGGTATCCCCATCGGACACTACCTTGCAGGGCTTCCCTAAAGTGTGCCTTTCTTTTAGTGCATTTAGAATGGCTAAGAGAACTTGTGTTTCGTTCGGGATACCAAATATCGAAGTGGACTATCTTGTTGAAATATTCAAGTTGTTCGGCGTTATAAATCGTATTTCTTTTAACCATGTTGAATAAGTTCGTTTCAATCGTTACAATAATTTTGAAAACATATACTGTGTTGTTAAGGAAAAAAACTTTCTATTAAGGAAAAAGCTGCGTTGTTAAGCTAATTAAGAAAACTGTGTACAGTGACGTATCTAGGTGGATAAGGGCCCCCTCTTTTCATGTATCTTTAACTTAAACTTAGCGATAGGAACACAATAAGATTATTCTGACTTGTATTTATCCCTAGTGGATACATACATACGTCACCTTTATAATCAGGTATAAAATTACTATGTGTTCAGTAAAAGAAAATGGCAATAAATAAACAACAATGCAGATGACAATGTGAAATATTTATTATACAGATGAGATCAATACATGGAAAATGGAAAAAGAAAGATTGTTAATAAAATTCGCAGTCAAATTCACAATCTCTTGCGCGCTTTAATTTTTACAAATTCATCTATTTCTTCACTCAAATCCAAGTTTGATTCCGCCTTATTTTCTATCCCAATCAATTTACTTTTTTTTCAATTCAAAAGTTTCTTTATTTTTACAATACCTTCAATTTACAATAGTTTACCCACAAAGCAAAGTGCTTATCTGCAGGCGGTTACAAACAGTAGTATTATTTAAGTTTACAAATGATTAAAAAGATACAGTTATTATTATTGTTTTAACAATGTTTGACATATTTAGTTTAAAACTTTAGTGCATCATTATAGTGAAAATAAATTATTATTTTAATATCTCACTAGCCGATATTTTTAACTTCTTTCTTCCTTTCATTGAAATTCTAAATTTTTTTAAATTTTGTGGTATTTGGTTTAGTGTCGTTGGGATAATAAATCTAAGTTCTCTATTCCCGTACACGTTAAACTAAACGTTGTTGGGATTTCGAACAACCCAAGTGCTCTTCTTCTAGTGTTTTGGTTACGCCTTATTAGCTGTAGGAACCTCTGATCATCCATATAATGTTGCAATGCAGTCATGCGATAAATTGCGTTTATATCTAGAACTTTATAGTCAACATTATTACGTTTAACCAGTTTAACTAGACAATGTTGTAGGTTCAGTATATTGTCTAGATGTGTTCTTGAGGCGTTTCCCCAAGCCAGGATCCGATATCGGATCCGTAATTCTGCTAACGAGTAGTATACCTGTTCAAGAACTTCGAAGTTTGAAAATCTTCTTAGATAAACCAAGGAAAATAGGGTGCTTTTGAGTTGAAGACGTAAAGTGCTTATATGTTCACTCCAAAGAAAATGTTCGTCTATGGTGACTCTGAGATACTTTATCTTTTTGACAATTTCGATTGACTTGTTGTTGCCTAGAAAAGAAAGGACACTGGTCGTTTCGGAAATATATATTGAATATATCTACCCGCTTAAAAGGTGGCGTATCTTCTTCTTCTTATCCTTTTATTAACCCTTTCCTCGTTATACGAACCTATGCGTAACGAGTTTCCCATTTTTACTGCATCGCTGCTGCTCCGCTTATGGGGTTGGCAAATGTCGCAGACCGCAGAACGCGTCTACATAATGCTCGGTCCTGGATCGCTTCAGTGGTTAACCCCAGACGTTGTTGCGCATTTGCCATCTGAGAAATCCAGGAATTCTTTTTCCGACCTCGTTTTCTTACAGTTGGAGTGACCGTACTTAATAGTGCCTTTTTAACCGGATTTTCCGCAGATCTTCTTTGAACGTGACAATACCAACTTATTCTATTCGCCTCAAGCTGTTCGGTTACAGAATTCTTTATATGTAGACTTCCTCTTATACGCGTAGATCTAATGCAATCGCGTTTAGTGACTCCACTAGACATCCTTAACATTTTCATTTCCGCTGCCGCCATTTTGTTTTTAAACGCTTCGTACATTGTCCAGCACTGTGAACCGTATATAAGAGCTGGTTGAACAACCGTGGTGTAGAGTTTCCCCTTTAATTTAAGTGGAAATTTTCGGTCGCAAAAGATTCCCGAATTTTCCCGCCATTTCATCCATCCCACACTCACTCTGTGGTTTACGTCGTCATCACATTTCGCTTCCATGTTAACGATTGATCCAAAGTACTTAAAGAAAGTGCTTTTCGGAAGAACTATTCCGTCTAACATTATATCCGGAACAGGTCGCAACGGATGCGCAAATGGGCACGTTAAATGCTCCGTTTTTGAACGGCTTATTTTAAGCCCGTTTCTCTCTAGCGCATTTCTCCATGAATCTAAGGCGTTCTGTAAATCTTCGACGTTATCGCTAAGTATAACTGCGTCGTCAGCGAAGAGAATTGGCGTTACATTTGCGTCGCGCATGCAGTCTTTTAAAATATAGTCGAATACTACGTTAAAGAGGAAAGGGCTAAGCACGCTTCCTTGATGCACTCCGACATTAACTGGAAATTCTCTCGTTAGTCCAGCAGAGCTTTTAACCGCAGTTTTCACGTTTCCGTACATGTCTTGTATTATTCTAACATACGTTTCCGGTACGTTTTGAGACCTCAGCGCGGCCCATATGAGATCCCTAGGTACTCGATCGAATGCTTTCTCGAGGTCGATAAATACCATGTGTAAATCCTTAGATGAATCTCGGTGCTTTTCCATGACTATTCGTAGGCTTTGGATAGCGTCCACCGTCGATCTTCCTTCAACAAATCCACACTGGCTTTTATCGAGCTTTATTATTTGCCGAAGACGTTCGTTTAAGACTCTTTAAACGATTTTCATTGTGTGACATAAGCTTGATTGAACGGTAGTTGTTGCATTCTCGAGTGTCGCCTTTTCCTTTATATAATGGAACCAAGAAGCTACTTTTCCATTGATTCGGCATAGGTTGACTAGACCTTCTCACGAGCTCTATGAGCAGAAGAGAAGAGACGAACACAAAAGAAAAAGAAGAAGCGGGAAAAGCGCGCTGTCATGGGAATTGGGATATGCTACTCCAGGATTCACATTGGGAAGTTTTACCAAAGGGTGAAAAAATTATGCTACGGACACAAACATGTCAATGCTGAAAATTCGGAAAAAGCATTTCTGTAGAATGTATAACGTTTATCAATAACCTGATTGGTTCATATCAGTGTGACTTCAGACCTGGAAAGTCCACCATCGACCAAATATTCACACTGCGGCAGATCTGGAGAAAACCCATCAGCATTTGCTTATTTCAGTAATCTCATGAATTGGTTTTACTTTTCAAATATTACATATCTTGTTAATTTAAACATCTAATGTAATGAAATTAAGTTCTTATTTTTATTATTATTAACACATTTGTTTTTAATATTTATTTTTTTTATTTACGTACTCGTACATACACCGATTCATTCCTTTTTCTCTGACTTAAATTTCAGTAACAACTTCAAATAATAACCGTAATATCAAAAATTTCACCACATATATTTGTTTTTCTCTAATTATTAAAGTAACACTTACATTTCTTACATTACTTTTCATTCACTATAATCCTATAATACTACCTATATAAATTTCCTATCATACCTGGTCAAATTACCCGTTCTCAGTGTACCCAGTCTCATTTTGCTCAAAATAAGTAGAAAAAATGTAAGAGAAAAATGCATGATTTGAAAGAAAAAATAATTAATGGTACGAGTATATGCATAGGCCGAAAATTAATGAATACTTAAATGAAAACAAACAGGGTTATTGAACTAATTTTTTTGAGGTTTGTTTTCTTCTCTTTGTTTGAATGATTAGATTTTTTTGTTTTTTGTGTATTTATTTACAAGTATCAAGTATGTTCGTCTTGTAATTGCCTTAACTAAAGCTTTTCCTATTTTTCTACATTTCGGTTTGCTTTTGATAACGATTCAATTTCGAACAATGTCAAGGCATTGATCCAAGTTAAAATCGTTGTCTCTATTTAAAATGTTTATTTATTTATATAAGCATTGCCAGTTTTATGACATGCTGTTGTTCTGCGGAAGGCAATTTTATTTGCTTTTAAAAATTCATCAACTGCAGAATGTAAAATGCAGGTATCCCCATCGGACACTACCTTGCAGGGCTTCCCTAAAGTGTGCCTTTCTTTTAGTGCATTTAGAATGGCTAAGAGAACTTGTGTTTCGTTCGGGATACCAAATATCGAAGTGGACTATCTTGTTGAAATATTCAAGTTGTTCGGCGTTATAAATCGTATTTCTTTTAACCATGTTGAATAAGTTCGTTTCAATCGTTACAATAATTTTGAAAACATATACTGTGTTGTTAAGGAAAAAAACTTTCTATTAAGGAAAAAGCTGCGTTGTTAAGCTAATTAAGAAAACTGTGTACAGTGACGTATCTAGGTGGATAAGGGCCCCCTCTTTTCATGTATCTTTAACTTAAACTTAGCGATAGGAACACAATAAGATTATTCTGACTTGTATTTATCCCTAGTGGATACATACATACGTCACCTTTATAATCAGGTATAAAATTACTATGTGTTCAGTAAAAGAAAATGGCAATAAATAAACAACAATGCAGATGACAATGTGAAATATTTATTATACAGATGAGATCAATACATGGAAAATGGAAAAAGAAAGATTGTTAATAAAATTCGCAGTCAAATTCACAATCTCTTGCGCGCTTTAATTTTTACAAATTCATCTATTTCTTCACTCAAATCCAAGTTTGATTCCGCCTTATTTTCTATCCCAATCAATTTACTTTTTTTTCAATTCAAAAGTTTCTTTATTTTTACAATACCTTCAATTTACAATAGTTTACCCACAAAGCAAAGTGCTTATCTGCAGGCGGTTACAAGCAGTAGTATTATTTAAGTTTACAAATGATTAAAAAGATACAGTTATTATTATTGTTTTAACAATGTTTGACATATTTAGTTTAAAACTTTAGTGCATCATTATAGTGAAAATAAATTATTATTTTAATATCTCACTAGCCGATATTTTTAACTTCTTTCTTCCTTTCATTGAAATTCTAAATTTTTTTAAATTTTGTGGTATTTGGTTTAGTGTCGTTGGGATAATAAATCTAAGTTCTCTATTCCCGTACACGTTAAACTAAACGTTGTTGGGATTTCGAACAACCCAAGTGCTCTTCTTCTAGTGTTTTGGTTACGCCTTATTAGCTGTAGGAACCTCTGATCATCCATATAATGTTGCAATGCAGTCATGCGATAAATTGCGTTTATATCTAGAACTTTATAGTCAACATTATTACGTTTAACCAGTTTAACTAGACAATGTTGTAGGTTCAGTATATTGTCTAGATGTGTTCTTGAGGCGTTTCCCCAAGCCAGGATCCGATATCGGATCCGTAATTCTGCTAACGAGTAGTATACCTGTTCAAGAACTTCGAAGTTTGAAAATCTTCTTAGATAAACCAAGGAAAATAGGGTGCTTTTGAGTTGAAGACGTAAAGTGCTTATATGTTCACTCCAAAGAAAATGTTCGTCTATGGTGACTCTGAGATACTTTATCTTTTTGACAATTTCGATTGACTTGTTGTTGCCTAGAAAAGAAAGGACACTGGTCGTTTCGGAAATATATATTGAATATATCTACCCGCTTAAAAGGTGGCGTATCTTCTTCTTCTTATCCTTTTATTAACCCTTTCCTCGTTATACGAACCTATGCGTAACGAGTTTCCCATTTTTACTGCATCGCTGCTGCTCCGCTTATGGGGTTGGCAAATGTCGCAGACCGCAGAACGCGTCTACATAATGCTCGGTCCTGGATCGCTTCAGTGGTTAACCCCAGACGTTGTTGCGCATTTGCCATCTGAGAAATCCAGGAATTCTTTTTCCGACCTCGTTTTCTTACAGTTGGAGTGACCGTACTTAATAGTGCCTTTTTAACCGGATTTTCCGCAGATCTTCTTTGAACGTGACAATACCAACTTATTCTATTCGCCTCAAGCTGTTCGGTTACAGAATTCTTTATATGTAGACTTCCTCTTATACGCGTAGATCTAATGCAATCGCGTTTAGTGACTCCACTAGACATCCTTAACATTTTCATTTCCGCTGCCGCCATTTTGTTTTTAAACGCTTCGTACATTGTCCAGCACTGTGAACCGTATATAAGAGCTGGTTGAACAACCGTGGTGTAGAGTTTCCCCTTTAATTTAAGTGGAAATTTTCGGTCGCAAAAGATTCCCGAATTTTCCCGCCATTTCATCCATCCCACACTCACTCTGTGGTTTACGTCGTCATCACATTTCGCTTCCATGTTAACGATTGATCCAAAGTACTTAAAGAAAGTGCTTTTCGGAAGAACTATTCCGTCTAACATTATATCCGGAACAGGTCGCAACGGATGCGCAAATGGGCACGTTAAATGCTCCGTTTTTGAACGGCTTATTTTAAGCCCGTTTCTCTCTAGCGCATTTCTCCATGAATCTAAGGCGTTCTGTAAATCTTCGACGTTATCGCTAAGTATAACTGCGTCGTCAGCGAAGAGAATTGGCGTTACATTTGCGTCGCGCATGCAGTCTTTTAAAATATAGTCGAATACTACGTTAAAGAGGAAAGGGCTAAGCACGCTTCCTTGATGCACTCCGACATTAACTGGAAATTCTCTCGTTAGTCCAGCAGAGCTTTTAACCGCAGTTTTCACGTTTCCGTATATGTCTTGTATTATTCTAACATACGTTTCCGGTACGTTTTGAGACCTCAGCGCGGCCCATATGAGATCCCTAGGTACTCGATCGAATGCTTTCTCGAGGTCGATAAATACCATGTGTAAATCCTTAGATGAATCTCGGTGCTTTTCCATGACTATTCGTAGGCTTTGGATAGCGTCCACCGTCGATCTTCCTTCAACAAATCCACACTGGCTTTTATCGAGCTTTATTATTTGCCGAAGAGGTTCGTTTAAGACTCTTTAAACGATTTTCATTGTGTGACATAAGCTTGATTGAACGGTAGTTGTTGCATTCTCGAGTGTCGCCTTTTCCTTTATATAATGGAACCAAGAAGCTACTTTTCCATTGATTCGGCATAGGTTGTCCACATTTTAATTTATTTAAAAGTTTCGATAGCTAAACGCTGCCGATCCCCTCCATCTTCGACCAAAACTCTGATGGAATGCTGTCTGGTCCCGCCGCTTTCCCCCGCTTCATTTTTCCAATTGCTATACTTATTTCTTCGATTGAAAAGTCCGAAACTTCCTCCTCGAAAAGACCAGCTGTCGGCACGATATCACGTGGAAACTGTTTGTTAAGCAACTCCTTACAGTATTCAAGCCACCGGTCACAAATTTCCTTTTCATTTGTTAATAAGCGACCGTCTGCGTTTTTGATGTATTTCGGCGAGGTTATTTCTATTTAATTTTTTCTCCTCTTTGCAGCGAGCTTAAAAATATTTGGCATTTTAGTACTGTACGAAGTTTGAACTTCTTGGATAGCTTGTCTTCTATCCGCCGATCGTGAGGATATTTGTTCCAACTCCTGGTACAGGTTTTCCGCTTCTGCCGCTCGAGTTCGAGCCAGGACTTTCTTTGCGATCTTTTTAAGACGCTCGTATTCAAGAGCCAGTCGAGCTTTTTCGATATCGTCGCTCCGATCGCATTTTGTCCACGCTTGGAATGCACTCTTCTTGTCGGCCACAACTCGTTTGGTTTCGTCATTCCACCACCATGTTTCTTTGCCGACGTAATGGTATTTCGATATAGTCCCCAGATGGGACTTTGCGAGTGTTATGCATTCCTCGAGCATACTGTTCCACATTTCTTGCGGGCTAAGTGAGTCTGCTATACCATTTATATTCTTATATTAAATTCTGTAATGAGCAGACGGTGTTGGCTTACTAGCGATTCTCCAAGTATTACTTTACAGTCCTTAACACGGTTTCTCATCGACATTTTGCAGAGGTGATAACCTATTTGCGTTTCGTGGCCTCTGCTGCTATAGGTGATTAGATGTCGTTGATGTTTAATAAACATTGTATTTAAGACGGTTAAGCCGTAAGCCCTACATGCTACAAGGATGTCTTCGCCAGCTGAATTTCTGGTTCCAAAGCCTTTACCGCCGTGGCAGTCCTCATAATCAACATTTGTTTCTCCGACGTGGCCATTTAAATCTCCGCCTACGAAGAGCATCTCATCGATAGGTATATTTCTAAGCAAATTACCGAACTCTGACCAAAATGTATCTTTTTCCGATTGGTCGCATCCATTTTGTGGAGCGTACGCGCTAACAATGTTCCACGTTTTATTGTCTATGACGAGTTTAACACTCATCAACCGGTCGCTTATTTTCAAGACACCAACGATGTTGTTTAGAAGATCCGCTGCAACAACGATTCCAACACCGTTTCGTCCACTGACCGTTCCATGGTAGAACATCTTAAATGCCTTAGTCTTTAAATCTAGAAAACGCGCTTTATTTCCTGTATTACACCACTTCGTTTCCTGTACGCACAGGATTTGTAGAGTTCTGCGACGCATAATCGCTTCCAGTTCTAAACTTTTTGAGGTCATCGATCCGACGTTCTGACTTGTAAACCGAAGTTTATGAAAATATTTTGTAAACTTCATTTTGCCCGCCCCCGGAATCCGTCGGGCTCTGACACAAGCACTTCTGCTTGCTCTGGGATCACCCGAGTGCGTTGCAACCGTGGTGCCCAGCGGGGTAGTGCTATTAATTGCGATCATTTCCATGAAGTTTAAAGTTTGAGTGGTTTGACACTTGTATGCTCATTTCGAATTGATTGACTGTTCTTTTACCCCACCGGTAGTCTCCAGACGTGGGAACCCACTGATTGCATACAAACTTGTGGGAAAGTTTTAAGGTGTTAAAGTGTCACAGGCTCATTTTTGGTGTCATAGTTCTCTGTATATGATTGGTGTCCCATTTAGTCGCCTCTTACGACAAGCTGGGACGCACTGCGGCACTATTCTTTATCCGATGCCGCACGGATTAAAAGGTGGCGTATATGCATCAATTTTGTTTTGGTAGCCTTAATAATTAGTCCATGATCATGACACCACTTAGATACCTCATCAAATCGCTCTTGAAGTTTTTTTATTGCTGAGTTCAGTTGTTTGTTTTTGACTGTAATGGCTATATCCTTTGCATATGCTTAGGCTGTACTGTTTTTAATTAACTTCAATAGTTCATTAGTACTCGTATATAAAATGAACAAAATGGAGCCTAGTTTGGAACCTTGTGCAACAACATATACACTAGATTTTTCCTGACTCAAAGTTGTTAATAACTTTACTTTACTTTTCCTATAAGTTAAGTAGTTTTTGAGCCAGTTCGACAAGTATCCTCTTACCCCAATTCTATTTAAGGTTTCCAAAAGTTTTTCCTGATTGAAAGTGTCGAAGGCTTTACCGAAGTCGATGAATAACACAAGAACATGATGGCTCCGATAAGTGTCGGAGTCGATCTTGTCCCAAAGTGTTTCTCAAATTATTTTTATAATCTTCAGTTTACTGAAAGATCTTTTAGCTGCGGCAGAAGTAACTGGAATTGTGTGAAATAACAACATTGCTGTATGCACTTCCGTAAGATCACTTTCAAGCACGCCAAATTTCGATATAATTTCTTTACAGAACTGGTGAATGGACTATGTCTTCGTCAGCTTAGGAAAGACCAGATGATTGTGGAATTGAAGCGAAAAATTAGGTCCTATTATATCGGAATATTTCATACTAGCTGTTGCCCGTTGTTTCACCCACGTTAAATTTGTACTCGATTTTTTCCTTTTAAAAAAACGCAAGAACTACGATATATTTAAATGGCTTAAAGTTTCTTGATAACATGCTCAACTAAACTTTACATGCGTAATTGACAAATCATAACAAACAGTGACTTCTTTAGATGCCACGTAAATAAGTTTTTGAGTGGAAGATAACAGATGTAAGAACAGTGGAAAAGCTATTTTGTTATTTGCTTTCTCTTCACTTAAAAATTATTTTCTTGCTCCTTTTTTCCGCTTCGATAATTTAGCACCAACAAATTGGGTATCAGTAGGTTGACCAAACACTCCTATGAAAAACATAGTTTTTTTTTAATAGTTTTTTAAACTTTAATTTTTTGTATTGACTAAAGATATCGCTATGCTTTTAGTTTTATGTTGAGACCAAGTATGTAAGGAGTGTTTTTGTGTGATACGTGCACAAAGTATGAACACTATCATTTTATTTATAGAGATGAAACTGATCACCTTTAGTGAGTAAAGTTGTTCCATTCATGCTAACCAATTTTTTTGGAATCAAAAGTTTAACGTTTAGCTGAGGGGGCCCTTTTGAACTTCGGGGCCCTGGTGCACTGCACCGCCTTGCCCTATGATAGCTACTCCACTGACTGTGTAGATAAAATATCTTTATATAAAACAAAACTGTTCACTTCAACGTTATAAAAACGTTTTTTTTACAAATGCAAATTTTTATCAAATGAGAGTTTTATCATAAATGTGTTTGTGTACATATTTATGTGTAGAATGTTTAATTTTTTTAATTTTTTCTACATTTCATTAAACATTTTTTATTTTACAGCTTTTATCAGCAATATTCTCCCCGCCGCCGTTCGCAATTATTTTCCTGTTTGTACTGAAACACCCTTTGGCTCAATCATCTACTACAACTTTTGCGAATGCTCATATGAAAAAAAATTCGAATTATTAAAATTTGCAAAAGGGACAGACAGCACAAATTCACTTGGGGACACAAACGTGAAAAGCACACCCCTGTACTTAAGTGGCTTAATGCGTATGCGGATGTTTTGTTATTAATTTCGATTGCATAGCGTTGTGCTCTGAGCACTACTTCCTTTAATTGCGTAGTTGAAGAAGAGTGCTTGATTGAATTGTGATGGCTGTTCATTGATCAATTGTTCATTAATGTCAATGGCAGCTGCGGTTTATATTAATTCTTTAGTTAAAGTGATTAGTGCGGGAATTTTTTTAAGGTAGGAAATGGTAAATACATGGTGTAATTTAAGTGAGTTTATTATTTAATATTATATTTATTATTATTATTATTATGATTGATCATGCGTAAAGTGTTATGGGTTGCGATTCGTATGCACTTTACCAGTGCCATTTGTTAGGCATTTATATTCAAATCATTATTTTATTTCATTTGATTTATATTGTAATTTGTGCTGAAATTTTAAATGTTTGTTTTGGTTGGTGGTGTGAGTGATATTTCCGTACCAACTGTGAAGAAGTTGATAAGTCAAGTTATCATGAAATCGGGTAATTTAGGGTCCATCGTTTATAAAAAAAAAATTTTCAACTCCATTCCATTATCGAGTTTATGGAAACGGAGATGTGCATTTGTTGACAAGTTGAAAATTTGTGTTTAGTAGCTCGCAAATATAAAAATCATTGACCTGAAAAATCATAAAAATCAACTTCTTCACGGTACGGACTAATGATTTGTATTAACATATTTTTCTATGTTACTCGTATATATAGTATGTTACTGTAAAAGCCCGTATATTGGCAAATCTTAGACAAACTGGTAAATCTTAAGATTCACCAACATAATGAAAAAAAAAAAATATTTCTTTTTTGTTTGTTCTTCTTCTTCTTTTTCTTCTTTTGAGTGGTTCCCGAGGGGTTTTATGTTTGTTTAATTTTGATGCTGCCAAATTTCATTACAGTGCCCTCCCCTTAAAGGATCGTAGCTCCATCCGTTGCTTATTCTGTAGTGTAAGGTGCCAGTCGATTTACATGTATTACTTGACGCTTGGGATTATTGCTCCCTTCGATTCGATAAACTAGATCGTTCAACTTCTTACAGATTGCGTAGGACCCATCCCAGTTTGTCTGCAGTCCCAAACTTCTTTTCGGATTAAACAGCCATACCTTGTCACCTGGAAAAAACCAATGGGGTTAGCACGTTAGTCAGACATGTTTTTAAGTAGGTCGCGGTCCAACTAATAAGTCTGCCGACTTAGGCATAGTTCTCTCCCAAACATGAGCTTTGCTGGTATATATTTAATGACTTTGTTCATCGAAGGTCGGTAAGCCATTAACGTAAATAGTAAAAACTCATCCCGATTGCTTTGGTTATTTTCCACATATTTAATAAGATAGTCTATTCCGGTTGAACCGCTCGACCAATTCATCCGATTCCGGATGCAAAGGCGTGGTCCGTATTTTTACGATGCCAAGTAACTCCATCGTCTGCTGGAAAACTGCGGAGTCAAAGTCGGCCTTGGCCGGAATGTAAAATGTGCCGTATCCCGAACTGGCTAAAGACTTCTTAAGATACGCTCGACACAATGGCTAAGAGTTCCTTTCGGGCGACAGAATAATTAGTTTCGGCTGTAATTTACCACAACTGCTTCTACCCCATTTAGACCTGACTTAAGGGGGAAAGGTCCCGAATTTTATGTTTTTTTAAATTTGTCTGCTTATGCAGCATCTCAAGAATATCACCTTCAAATTTCAAAGCAAAATCTTTATTCTTTACGAAATGGCGGCGTATTTTCGGCCACAGGTGCATGCCTGATTCTATAGCACACAGCAGGCGATCCCGACCGCATGAATAGGGGACGCTTCGCCTATTCATTTTCTTAACCCTTTTTCTTTTGTATAGGTAGAGTTTTGTTCAAGAAGAAGAAGGGCTAGGTTAGATGCTTCCAAACGTGTCTAAGCACGAAAAAAGCTTTGAGTTTTTAGCCTATTCGAGAGAGAGGAGAAGGCAGCTGCGTATTTAAATGAACTTTAAATCTCTTTTTCTCGAAACTACATTTTTCATAACGGCATATAATATAACTTGAAAATAATTATTCGATCGTTCTAAAATTTTGGGGAGATATTCTTGACACTTTTAACTATACTCTAATGCTTTTCAATGCAAATTAAATAAATTGCTTAAACAAATTGGTAAAAAAAAGTTACTTGTTTTTCTGATCTCTATAATTTTTGCAAATTTATATTTGTTTTGGGTTTTAAAGGCTTGGAGTAGGAGAAACAATGTTTTTATAAAACCTATTTTGAATTTTTGTTACAGATGAAAAATAATGTCTTCAGGTTGCATGCCATTTTCAAAAACCGCTCGACTTTGACACCGTGCAGCGCCGCCATCTTGGAAAAAAAAAAAGTTAAAAGATGTTTCTATCTGACAATAAAAGGTTTTTTTTAATAAAATACAAATTTTTCACGGACTTAAAAATCCTTCCTCCATAAAGACAGCGCCCAGACCGCAATTGCTATCATCTGTATCTAGGATAAAGAGTGAGACAGGTTCCGGGTAGGTCAGGTTAGGGGAACTAGTAAGTTCTTCTTTGAGTTTCTGGAAGGAAATTTCTTCTGCATAGGCCCATGCGAATTTTCTTTTTTCCTCCGTAAGTTGGAAAAGAGGTATGGCGATCATGGAAAAACCTCATTCAAACTTCCGATAAAATGAGCAGAGTCCCAAATAACTTCGTACATCTCGCTTCGACCTCGGCGCAGGCCAACCTTTCGCAATATGTGTTTTTGAAGGATCGGTCTTGATTCTATCTCGGCCTAGGTATCGGACATCTTCTCTGAAGAAAAAGCATTTTTGCGGACTGAGTTCTAAATTGACTTCCCGAAGCCGTGCGAAAACAAGATCCAAGTTATGAAGATGATCTTCGAATGATTTGCTATGCACGATGATGTCATCAAGGTAGACCAAAGCAACGTCCCAAGAGAGCCTCTGGGAGATTTGGTCCATCAACCGCTCGAAAGTAGCCAGTGCTTTGCATAGGCCAAATGGCATGACTTTGGATATTGACGGCAATAGTCTATGCAGAAACTTGCGTCCTTTTTCCGTACTCAAGCTATTATTGGAGCGGACCAAGGACTGAATGACTTTTCGATTATTCCCCTTTTTATCCATATTGTCGACCAAATCTTCTACTTCTCTTCTTTTCGCAAGTAGCACTCGCCTTGCAGGTATTTTCATTGGCCTCGAAAGTTCAGTATCGATACGATGTGTTGTTTATGAGGGGCGCCCAAAGTCACTTGTCCCTTTAGAGAATATATCGCTGTAGTTGGCGAGTAGTGTGGAAAATTTCTGTCGTTGGTCTTTGCTAAGATGTGGTGACCGAAATGCAATACCGGAAATATCTAATGATTCTAGGTTTTCTGAAAAACTTTGAATGTTGACTACCTGTACTACCTCCTCCGACGATGATGTTACTGCGAATAGTGAAAGGATTAGAACTTGAATTAAGAACACGTATCTTAACAGCATCTTTGGAGTGACCGACCAGGATTCTGGACAAGTGAACCTGAGGAGGCAGTTTATATTATTCACAGGCTTCAATATCATCAATTCTTCATCAAATATATAAATTGGAAAAGTTGCTTCTAATACTGATTCGGAATTCGAGGGAATCGTCTGCGTCGTCGTAGTGTGAACTAGAATCTGGTGACTTTCTCCGGGATTCCGTAAAGATATAGCTCGACCATTAATTATCATCTTCAAAGTAGAAAAGTCCAGATTACAACGGTGACTTCGAAGAAAATCGACTCCTAGGATATACGCTTCATCGACGCCAAGCACAAGAAATTCATGCTGGAAGGCTTACCCTTGGAGTTCAGCTTTTGCTTCACTTCGACCCTCAGCTACCATCTCATGAACTGTAACTCCTCTGATACGGTGAGTTGTTATTTTTAAGCTACTTCTATCCACGAGTGCGACGTTCCACAGTGAGACTCCTACACCAGTATCGATTAGGATTTTACAGCTTCGACCATTAACCAATCCATTTACTATTAAACTAGTGGTACCCAGCGTAAATGCGCCGATTGCATTGGACGCCTAACTCTTGTTTGAATTCTGAACATCTGGCGTTGGTCAAATTTACGTTCCCAACTTAAGCTGCGCCGAATGTTCTTCCAGCGATGCCAGGTGTCCCTGCGAATTCTTGTGAAATTCTTACCCGCCTTTTTCCTCGACCCGTACGGTCGTTTTTTGCATAGTGCATGGTGGAATGGAAGACTTCGAATTGACGCTCTAAGCTAGCCATGAATCCTTGCCATCATGTGGCGTTACCGAAAGGTTAACAAATTTATTAAGAGTAACGCATTCTTCAACTATGTCCTCTGTTCGTACATTTTGGTCTTACCCTGGCATTGCCCCGTCGACGGCAGACTACCTTCACTCTACCAAAAAAAATTGTTTGTGGCAACACAAGCAGTGTTCCTGGACTATTCTGGTACGAATCAGTGTCATCCGCCATGATTCGAGTTGATGCAGCGTTGAAGGAACTGGGCTGGGGATTTCGCTGTTGAAAGACTATGAAATTTTTGTTGGCTGTCGTTGTTTCTGAGTCTTCCACACGTTTTTCCAACGCTGTATTCCAACTTAGCATTTTTACTTATATCAAATACGAGTAAATATTGTATCTTTAATTATTTTCTGCAATATAATAAGTGATGGAATTACCCATCTGTGAAATCTTTACATTGCTTAAATTATTATTTCATTTGTTTTTTTTTAAAACATTTTTGATAGTAAAATTAACTAACAAAAATGAAGTAATCTTTTCACAAACCTAACGCTTACATAACATAACATAACATACGTCTATACGTGTCTATTTGTTGACATTTACCTGTGTCTCTGTAGTAAAACCTAAAATTTACCAAGTGGATGTTGGTAAAAGTTCGAAATGAACGATGTCGAAATGAAAGATGAGTGGTTAGAATCGGTGAGATAATATGGATAGCAGCTATTGTTTATGTTTTGAGTTGATGATAGTGTTGCGGAGGACAAATGCGAACTCCTGGTGAATTAAACCACGCACAACTAGAGTGTATGCAATAGTTTATTTCTGTACCGAAATTAATTACAATTTGGAATAAAAATAATGTATATTACTTTGGTTGCTACTCCGAGGTGGCGTGGTTCGCTTGGCTCCGAACAAAGAAAAGAAGGAAGCAATATGGCCTACCACTTGAAATGTCAACCTCAGTAGGAAACTACTTTGACTTCAAGAGGGCGCAGAAGGCGCTTAAATAGTTTAAAGGTTATGTTACAATAATGTGCTCCATACAATTTGTAACAGATAGTGATGCCATGATATATTTATTGTGTGTTTTTGTATGTGCAATTTGTTTGTTTACCTTTTGAGTGTTTTAATTTTATATTACTTTTGAATTTATTTTATTTATAAATGTTTGAAAGCTGTTCTCGTGTGGTTTTATTCGTTGGTAAATAGCATAGTTTTTTGAATAGCCTCTTCAATGTAGATGTTTTTGTTTTCAGTGTGATGCCTCGAACGTGTCCATCGTTTCCTGGATGCAATTGTGTTAGCATCCACTGTATCGCTAGCAACCGTTCGTTTTAAAGGGGAACCAAATCCCCTACCTTGGGTTCTTTTTCAGGTTTCGTTCATTTTGGTCGTTGTTGTAGACGCGCTTAGTACTCAGTGCTCCATTTCTTCCAGAAGCTGCATGTTAAAACTTGAACCCTCTACCATCTGTCGATTCCATTGATATTATTTTTGATGTGACTTCACTAGGTATCGCGTTTAGTGTTTCGCCAATTAAAATGCACGGGAGTGATCACCTCAGTCTTCTGGGTTGTGAGAGAGTAGGCACAGAGGCCTTGAATTTAGGCTTACTTCCATTTGCGTGAGAACCGTGCTAATTTCTTCGAACGCCAGTTTCAGGCCTCCTCCAACTCTTCTTAAGTGGTGTTTAACAGATTCCAGCTCTGCCTCCCATAGTCCACCGAAGTGCTAGCAAGCTAGGGGAACGAAGTTTAACTTCGTACAATGGTTGCTTAGGGTGTTGCGATTTCTTTTTCTTTCCATTTGGTTTTCATCCATGACCAGATCTCGGAAAACTGCAAAAACCTTATTGATTCAATGCCAAAAAGAATTCAAGAAGTCATTAAATCAAAAGGCGGACATATTTTTTATTGAATTGCTTAATAATTTTTATGTATTAACTTTCATCTAATTTAAAATCTTAATCGGAATACTTTTTGTAAAAATAAAGCTTATGTTCACATTAATTCGCACACTACTGTATTTGGACGAAGCTAGAAGGTGATCTTGGGAGCCATCGATTCCATTTGATTGAGCCGGACTCTAAAAATCATTATCAGAACTACGTCGTAGGAAAGATGCTTGTTGAGCCGGAAGGCAATATGGTACCTGTAAGAATCTTGAATGTGGAATATAAGAGTATCAAAATAAAGCAAGGACAATCGTTCGGAGCGTGCGCACCGATAACTGCTGTCACCAAGTTGTTGAAGAAAAATACTGCTACACCTTTGCCATTATGGCGAATATGGCAGGACATATTTGGTACAACACCGGATAGATACTGGAGGTGCAAGACCAATACATCAACCTCCTAGGCATTTACCATTAGTTAAGCAAGCGTAAGTTGCAGAAATGGTTTCGATTATGGAAAAGGAAAGGTTGATCGAAAGCTCTAAGAGTCCGTGGGGATCGCCGGTTGTACTGGTCAAGAAGAAAGACGGCACCGGTAGATTCTGCGTGGATTATCACCAGCTAAATTATGTCACCAAGAAGAATTGCTACCCCTTGCCAAGTATTGACGACACACTGGACACACTGTCAGGAGCGCAATGGTTCTCCACACTTGATCTGAAGAGTGGCTACAGGCAAGTACAGATCCACCCGGAGGACCGTAAGAAGACAGCCTTCACCACAGGACATGGGCTTTGGCAGTAATGCCATTCGGATTGTGCAATGCTCCGGCAACCTTTGAGCACCAAATGGAACGCGTTTTGCTGGGACTAACATGAAAAACCTGTTTGGTCTACTTGGACGATGCCATCGTGGTTGGCAAAACTTTTCAAGAACATTGAGATAACTTAAAGGCAGTGTTCCAAAGACTACGAAGTGCACAGCTAAAGCTAAACCCGAAGAAATGTCATCTCTTTAGGCCAGATGTCAAATATTTGGGACACATCATTTCATTCGAAGGGGTAAAGACAGACCCACAAAAGGTCGAAGTAGTACAAAATTGGCCAGTCCCAAGAGACAAACACCAACTGAGATGCTTTCTGGAGCTCGCTACAGGGGGTTTGCGAAGGATTTTGCTGGGATCGCAAAGATGTTGCATCAACTAACAGAAAAGGGAAAAGAATTCATATGGTCAAGTGAATGCAAAAGAAGCTTCAAAACTCTCAAACAACACCTATGTAAGGCCCCCATACTAGTGTACCCTACTGCAGGAAAAACATTTATTGTGGATGTAGATGCCAGTAACGGTAAAATCGAAGCTTTCCTTTCACAGATGCATGACGGACAAAAGAAAGTAGTTTCCTACTTTAGTAAGGTGCTCTCTAAGCCGGAAAGGAACTACTGTGTCACCAGGCGGGAACTTCTTACTTTGGTCTTGGCGATAAAGCATTTCCATAAGTACCTTTACGGACGAAAATTCATTAATCGCACGGACCATGCGTCGAAAAGGAAGCCTTCACTCTAACGCGCATGCTCAGTCCCGGCGACCTTGCAAATCTGATTGCAAACATTGCGCACGACAAGAAGAAAAAGATGCTGTATCCACTCAACGGCTAAGAGCTGAGGCCACTGAGGGTTGGAATGAAGGAGAAATGCGAAACGCCCAAAAGAGGATCCGGATATCGAGCCAATACTCGCCTGGAATGAACATGAAGAAAAACCAGATTGGCAGGAAATATCCAATAAAAGTCCCGAACTAAAGGCATACTGGGCACAATTGGACTCGCTTTATATTTAAGATGGTGTTTTGTGATGCAGCTCGTGATGCCAAGATCGAATGTCAGTATCGTGCTAAGGGAACTGCACGATGGAGTATCTGGAGGTCACCTGGGGTGAATAAGACATTAGCAATACAACGGTGGAACACAATTCGAGAGAATCACAGTGGACATCGCTGGATCGTTTCCTGAAAGCGAAAATGGAAATCGCTATATTCTTGTTGTTATGGACTACTTCAGTAAGTGGCCTAAGGCTTTCGATATCCCTGACAAGAAGGCCAAAACCGTGATTGAGCAGATCGTGTACAACTGGGTGAGCAGATTCGGCGTACCGATGGAGTTGCACTCGGATCAAGGCGCAACTTCGAGTCCAAGATTTTCCAAGGGGTGTGCGAGCTACTGGAATTTAGAGACCCTATAAAGTTGTAAAACGCATCAACGATGTTGTCTATCGCATTCAACGAGGAAGAGGCAAGATGAAAGTGGTTCATGTGGATCGGATACATCGCTATATTGAGCAGAATGTTAAAAAGTTTGCTCGGGACGAACAAGTTTAAGAGGGGCATATTGTGGTATAGATGTGATGAAATCAAATATCCAGTGTTGCATAACGGTGGGGTCATACAGCATTAATAAACTTTCCAAGTTGTAGAGCTCAGTCAATACCCCAGTTTCAAACCAGAACTTACGAGAAAGAACTAGAACCCGACAAATGTGGTATAAATACAGGATGAGAAATAGCTTACGATAAGTTGATTTTTGGAAAGCGATAGAAAAGGAGCTAAGTCTTAATAGTGAACGATATGAGATTTGAATTGTTAGATAGTAGTAAAATCGGTTGACAACGAGAATGACCCCCCTGATGATTTATAAAGCAGAACTTCTACTCATGAAATTGTATTGAATAAAAGAGCATCCAAACCCACTTGTGAGAACCTTGTTAGACTCCAATATTGACAGCTGCGTGAATGATCATTACTATCTTTCGCCATTTAATCTCTTACATACCGCATCGTTACAGCTTTTGAGACCTGAGGTAAGTGGAGGCTTAGTCGTTCCCTTTTACGAGAAAGCATCTCCATGTAACCTTAGAGGTTAACCAACCACTCAGAGTTTCATGGACTCCGGTCTCTGATATTAAACAGTATCCAATCTCTTTCGTTTGGAAACTAACTTTATAGATCATTAATGAGATTGGAAACTCTAAAACCCAGTATTTCGTATAGTTTAAGTTGTTTTATGTTTTATTTAGTATAGTTTTGCCAAAAAGAGCATCATTGAGAATATATGTCGGGAGCAAGTATATACTAATAAGTATTGAAATTAAGTAGAATTGTACATTCTGATTGCAAATGTAAATGTAAAAGAAACATTTTATTCAGTTGTAAATAGCCAGACATACTTGCTAAAGTCGGCCACATTTATATACTTTGTGAATACAAAACCTAACTAATCGAAATTTTGTTATGTCTCAATAAAGTTAAATTGTAAAAATTGTAATTGTAATAAAAAATTAAGTGTTCTGAAATAGAATAACGTTTTATCACTGCGAACCTTAGGCGAAATATTGCAATACATTCTACGTAATTTAACCATGGAGTATTATTTTCAAGCATCCATTCAAGACGTCTTTTGACACTCCACACTCTTAAGGAAATCAACGCGAAGCAGGCATCGACAAGAAACTGTTGAAAGAACAGTTGGTGTTTTTAAGACTCGTTTTCGTTGTCTTGTCAGCGCCCGTTAGTTACATTGTACATTGTTCATTGTAGTCATGAAAAGGGAACTCAAACCGCGAACGTGTGTTCAGCTTTACACAATATTAAAATCAAATAATGAACGCAAACATCAATTAATACTATTTTTCTTTTTAATAACAGCATTCTGAACATAAGAAAACTTTAATTTTTTCTTCGATTTCTATTTACTTCTTTTTATTTCTAGTTCCATCATATTTATTCTATTTTTTTAGCTGCAAATGCAAAGAAATTACAACATTTCACAAAATAAAAGATTTAATAAAAATACTAACAATTTTCTTGCCTTCCATTTTTTCTGCTGTCGTCAACAAATTTTTGAATGAGAAATTAAGTTCAAAACGTTTCGTACCTGTCGTTTTGTTTCGACTTATAGAATACCGAATGAAAACGTTCAACGACATTTAAAGCTTACGTTCGAGAAGATAAAGATAAAATAATAATAATAAAGATAAAAATAAAGATCGAAAACGACAAGTCGATTGCGTCGCGTCGTGTATTTTGCAGTCGTTTACAACAGCGGTAATAGGGGTGAAAATTAGCCCAATTGATAAGTAGGACCAGTTGCAACACTACATCTCGCCAGGTTGGCACTTCTCATTGCCTTCCCTATTTCTACAGCACCCAACCAATAATTTAATGCATTTTGTGTTAAATTAGTCTGTTGATATGTAAATAAAGTAATCTATTATGGTTGCCATTAATACTTATTTGTTATAACGGGTCATTCATAAAGACTTGCTGTTTTTTAATTTCAAATAAAACGCATAAAATTAATTTGGGTGGTAGAAACATTATTATGGCCTGAAGGAACATTGACTTTTTGCTATTATTTCCTGTAAATGTATAACAACGCCGTTCATAGTCCATTCTGAAGGTCCAATTTTGGATCACTGCTTCCAGCGGTGCGGCCGGTATTTGCCGAGTTACGCGTGCAATGTTGGCATCCAAATCATGGATCGTAGCTGGCTTATCAGCGAATACTTGTGACTTCACATAACCTCAAAGAAAAAGTTTAAAGGTATGATATCACACGATCTAGGTGGCAAATTTGCAGGTCCGAAACCCAAAATTAGCTGTCCACCAAAGTTGTATCTCAATAAGGCTATTGTTTCGCGCGCTGTGCTTGCCTTGATTTTTGACAGCTCGTAAGCTAGAACAAATTTGTATGAATAGTGAAAATTCGGAGCAGAATAAAATTAAAAATTTGTTATAGAAATTCTATCAATCAAATAAAAATAAAATCCAAAATAAAAGTTTTTGTGTTGTTTTTTTTTTTTTTGTTAAATTTAATATTGTTGTGGAGTCCAGAAATCTTTTGAAAAACGGTTTACTGAAAGAATAATTAGTATCAGATTGCATACCAGTAGAATTCCGGTGAACATGATCTCGTGTTAACAGATACAAATGACAATCGATGCTATTGGTCGATTCCACGAACAACATGCGAGACGCCATATTGTTTTATACCAATCAAAAATGGGACCCATCTTGTGGATGAACAGAAGGAAGTGGTAGCGGACATGATGAGAGAAATTTGAGGAGAAGTCGTTGAGACTACGCCAGCCCGTAGAAAAAGCAAGAAAAACGGTCGAAGATCAGAGAACTTTGAAAAAAACCGACGTTTGGAGTGCAGAAGTTCTTTTGCTTAGGAGAGCGATCGAGCGAAGAAATCGAAGCGATACGGAAAATGAAATTACAATAATAAGATAAAAGATCCTCACGTTGCGTTCTGTTTTTTTATTGGGTTCGTGGGCATTTTTTCAGATAAAACTATCAAGTCGGTTGGTCTCACTGAAGGTAACAATATTAAGTTCCTAGTGAACAATATTAAGTGTTTTTGTAATACATTTCTAAACAAATCAACATTGCCAATATCTGTAACATTAACGTCATGTCCATTGATGAAATCTCACTAATATATTACCACAAAGTTTTAAAATAAGTATTTCATTTGATTAAGGTGAAAAGTGTGGTACAGTCGTACCCGTTCAAATGAAATCAAAAAAAATCTTCATTTTAATTTCAATTAACCGAGTTTTTCATTTTAACGGACTTCGGATAATTGAAACAAATTTTATTTAAACGGAGATTGGATAACAGAAAAAATCTAGATTATCTTGACAATAAATACGTACATATTAGTAGAATCAGCCATCTAAAGAAAATTAATTCATTTATTTGTAAAAAAAATAAGTAACAAAAACAATTTTTGGGATTAGAGATATTAGAGAGTATAAGAGATCACATTTAAGTAAGCACATAATACATAAGAATTGCATATAGTTTAATAATAAACTAGTCAGTACAATTTTTGCTTAAAAGTCTTCAATTTTTTGCTAGGATAAAGTTTGAACATAATAGCTTGTCATTTTATATTGAATGTCATCTACAAGCACTTCGAGTTCATTGCACCCAACAGAAATCCGCTTCACGATTAAAAGAGCATTGAATGCTTAATTTTTTGTTGGTTTTTTCAGTTACAAATCTGTATACAAACTTTCGACATCTGAATCATCGATCGCAGATCTTTGAACCATATCGCCAAAGGTTCGTCCACTTTACTGTGAGCTCCAGAACGAAAACGCTTTCTTGTTAAATTTTGGTTCCACGAAGCAACATTGTGAATGGAAACTTTTTGTAGAGTTGGTGCACTGCAATCAAAATCCGCACAAACGGTCTTCCTTGTTCCCCTTTCTTCAAGCCGTTTTAAAATTGTTAGTTTGTCTTTGATAGACAAACTTGTGTTTTTCCATGACTGGAATTTTTTATAAATTTGATATTCTGTAATTTCATTTAATTCACTTTATATAATTACCTCTTGCGCTGACATATTTATTGTAAAATATGCAATTCTAATTGCAAAAAAATCTTTTTACGCGCAGTAACAAATCGTTTGAAATTCAAAACATACACAAAATGTGATGTCAGTGCCAGATATCTGTCACTATGAGAGGTGAACTTCAGTTGCGTACCTAAACACATAAAAAATGGCAAAATAAATGGATGCATTCAAAACCTGATACATCCCTCTTTCTTTTTTTGGGATACACTTAAATTTTTTCATTTAAGCGGAGCTTTTTCTATTAAGAGTTATCAAATTTTGAACGATTTTTTTTTCAGTTATCCGAGTTTTTTTAATTAAGAGGGTTTCAATAAACCGTAGTAGTTTGTTTGAAATTTATGAAAAAGAACACGGTGGCGAATTAAATATAAGCGGGGTTTTCAATTAAACGAGTTTCAAATAAGCAGGTCCGACTGTAATTAGTTTGGTCTTTAAGTTTTTATTGGATCAGGACAAGGCGCATATGGATATTTGAATCCAGTTCTTTCTAAGCATTCTTCACTTTCACTAAGTTAAATAGTCCCTTTGAAATATTCTTCTATAACATTAGTGTGATTCCATCGATAACCAATTTCAGTTCCATTTCACAATTTTAGATATACGAGTAGTTTTTATCGACTCGTGTAACAGTATATTAATAAAACACTTTATATTATTCACTATTGAGTTTATATTGGAATCAAAACTAACAACAAATTTTCTTTCGGTTTCGAAAGTGATTTGTTACAATAAATTTCTTAAATGTACGATTTTATTAGAAGTAAGGTTCCCAAACACTTCACAGGCACTTATTTGAAAACTTACTTGATTTTCCCCGACATCTCAACTTAAAGCGTTTAAATACTCAATGATTCTTGTAACAAATTTATTAATTTGTTTAAGCAGCGAATTTTCACTTTCCAAACAAATTTGTTATAGCGCGAGTAACATATGCAACTCCGCAATTCCCTGTCAATCCACCCAAACCAGCAAGAATGGGGTCACACAATGCACGTTCACTAATATCAGCAAGTGACACCAAAAGCAATACTGCAGACTCAACAATTAACGGTTATAAAAGCAATCAAGCAATTATGGGCAAGAGCCCAATACAACGCTGAAGACGGCGGGTGTCTTCATAGGCTAGATTAAATTACGATTTTTAGTTTGTTAATAATAAACGAACAGTCCCCGTTGACCGATAAGAAATTAACAAATTGTTTTTTTTCTTTCGGTTTTCAACGCGAAACATAACTGGCGCAGTCGGTAATCCTCTATTCGTCGAAAAAGAGGAAGATACGAAAAACAAATAAATAAAATCTGTTTTTTTTTGCGGTTAAAGAACAAGTATAAAAGTTCAATAAAAACCGTGAGAGAAAATAATAAGTGCGAATTAAGTGACGGTATATTGTGACAGTCCAAGCAAAGTGAAACACTAGTCGTGACAGTTCTTGATAAAATCAAATCACTTCGAAATAAATGACCATATAGTCATAGTGCAACAAATAGTGAAAGGTCAAGTTCACAACACAGTTCGTAAGACAGAACAACGAAGTATATTGAAGTAAAATTTACCAATACACGAAGAAACGGGTTAAAGAACTTAAAAGTGAAATAAAGTGGTAGTTAGTGCGAAATGGCTCAAGAACAAGCTTCAATGGAAAAATGTCAAATAACGCTAACAGAATTGTTAATGAGACAAAACCAGCCACAGAGCTGGAGAGCCGCAGTGGAAAAAGAGATAAATTTCATTCAACCGTTCAGTGGTGAATCGGGGACGATACCCTCTTTTTTAGAAACAATTGATCAAACCTTATTTGATGAATAAGCCCCACAAGAATTTTCAAAACCATGCATGAAACAAAAAGATTGGTCTCCTCGATAAAGGGTCCAAGCCTTTCTGGAACATTGCCAAAATTCTTAAAAAGAAAAATAAACAAATTCCATTTTTAGAACATAAGGATCAAATCCCCTGAAAGTAAATCTGAACTATTGGCCGATACTTTCTTTATTAACCACAGCGCATCAGTAGCACTCGCTTCACCATTAGACGCAACAGTTGAGGACACAATTAATGAATTTAACAGAAGTAGTGTGAGCACTCCCATTGATAAACTAATCACATATGAGGATCTCTAATCTTATATAGCTGATTTGCACATTAATATATCACCAGGAATTGATAAGATAAATAATACGAGTCCTTAAGCAACGGTTTTAAACATTTAACATACATCATTAATGCTTGCTTCAATTTACAATATTTTCCTAACGATTGTAAAGTCCCTAAAATTATTCCAATATTAAAAGTAGGAAAAAGCCCAAATAATGCTAAAGGCTATGGACCAATAACCCCACTTACTAGTTGCAGTAAGCTACTTGAAAAAGTAATAAATACAAAATTTCCTCTTCATGCATGATATTTTTCCATTGGAAAAGTTTGGTTTCAATAAAAATCACAGCACCTCTCATCAAGTGCTTAGAAGCCAAGCCAATATGCGATACCTCTGGTACATGCATTGACCATATCTTTTCTAGAAGTGGTAGATCTCGTAGTTGTGGTCTTGTGAGCTCTTTAGCTGATTTCAGTATCACTCATCATTGCAAGATAAGACTTCACTATTTAGACATTATTAATGAAAGCAATAAATCAATTACTAGCACACTATTCAAAAAAATTGATTTTGATAGGCTTAACTTCCTTCTTCGCTTTGAATTTTGGCCTGATGTCTATAACGAAAATTGTCCTTCTATAGCTTTTGATAGCTTTATACACAAATTAGGGATTTTACTTGACTGTTGTACTCTCAATAGTATAAGGCCTCGTAGAAGTAGCATCTTCCGACAGGTGCTGGTTCCTTAAATGACGAGAATGAGCCTCTGCAGCCGAATATCTTGCAGCTCTGCTAATAAGTCCTACTTCACGCCTCCCCGTGGCGCCATCTGGGAATCTCACTAGAGGTTGCGAAGTGAAGGGGAAAAATGGCGAGTTTCCTGCAGGATTAGTGTCGGAAAAACAAAACAAGACCTTATCCGGGCTACTCCGACATATTTGGAGCTCAGGTCGGAAAGGATATCCAGGTCTTAGTCAGGGTCTTGGAAAGGAGATGGTGGCGGACGAGCCCTATAAGGGCCAACGGCAGCGCTCACATTTCGGAACGGGTTACTGGATTCGGTGTAACCGACCCCTCGTCCTAGGGGCACTCAAAGTGGAACTGGTCCTCCAGGTTGGGGGTTGTGCCGCCGGGGTAACTGCCCGGCCATTCAAAAAAGATTAAGTTACGAAGCATCAACAAGCCTCGGATATGGACGGATCTACGGTTGACAACCCAAGCAAACAATTTAAGGACATGAGCTTCGGATATGCACATGGAATGTTAGATCCCTTAATAGACCACGTGCAGCCGAGCAACTAGCGGAGGCCCTAGACTGCTGCACAGCAGACACAACCGCCATCCAAGAAATGCGATGGGATAGGCCGGACAAAAAGAAGATGAAAAACTGCGGCATCTTCTACGGCAATTGCTATCGACGGCAAAAGCAGCGCTTATTTGGATGCGGATTTGTTGTCGGAGGCAGACTAAGACGAGAAGTCCTCAGCTTCCGGCATGTGAGCGAGCGCCTCGTAGCAATCCGCATCAAGGCTAGATTCGCCAACATAAGCCTCATATGCGCGCATGCCCCCACAGAGGAGAAAGATGATGACAACAAGGATGCCTTCTACGAGCTCCTCAACAAGACCTACGAGCAATGCCCTTGTTATGACATTAAAATTGTCCTCGGTGATTTTAATGCAAAGCTAGGAAGAGAAGGTATCTTTGGTGGAACAATCGGAAAATATAGCCTGCACAGTACCACCTACGATAACGGATTCAGACTAATCGACTTTGCGGCGGGGCAAAACATTGTCGTGGCTAGCACGCGGTTCCCACATCTCGACATACACAAGGGGACTTGGAGAACTCCTGATCAATCAACAGTCAACCAGGTTGATCACATTGCGATCGACGCAAGACACTCCTCCAGCATTATGGATGTCCGTACGTTCCGAGGAGCCAACATCGACTCGGACCATTACCTTGTTGTAGCCAAGGTACGGTTGCGGATATCCCAACCTACGCCAAGACAAACTAATGCTGTGAGAAAATTCGACGTCAGACGGCTACAATTGCAAGAGATCGCCAAGTCCTTCTCCGATCGAGTGTCTCTTAATCTCTTAAGAGGTCCAATGCCGCCAGCATCAAGCATCGAAGACCATTGGAAACACTGCCAAAACACCATCAGAGATGCCGCTTCTGATGTGCTGGGTTTCACTCGTCCACCACAACGAAACCCCTGGTTCGATGATGAATGCCGGCAAGCACATGCAGCTAAGCAAGATGCATATAACGCGGCGCTGGTTAGAAAGACCAGAGCTGCTCATGAGCTCTATGAGCGGAAGAGGAGAGACGAGCACCGGCTTCTAAGGAGGAAGAACAAAGAGCATGAGAAGCGCGCGATCGAAGAAATTGAGAGATGCTACTCCAGGAATGAGGTTCGGAAGTTTTACCAAAAGGTAAAAATAACATGCCGCGGAAACAAACCCCGAACCGAAGCCTGTAGAGATGAACAAGGGAACATCGTAGTAGAATCGCAGTCGATGCTGAGGATTTGGAAAGATCATTTCTGCAGACTGTATAACGGCGATGACGGACCAAATACCGCTGTCAGGCAGAATCAACCTTTCAACCTGGACGATGATGACCAACAATTCCGTCCACCCGACCTGGATGAAGTGAAGATAGCCATATCGAAGCTTAAGTCCAACAAAGCTGCTGGAGCGGATGACCTGACTGCCGAGCTCTTCAAAGCGGCAGGCGATGACTTGGTAAGGAGCATACACCAACTCATCTGTAAAATATGGTCTGACGAAAGTATGCCCGATGAATGAAACCTCAGCATTGTTTGTCCAATTCTCAAGAAAGTAGACCCTCTGAACTGCGCCAACTACAGAGGCATCAGTCTCCTTAACATCGCATATAAGATCTTATCCGCCGTATTGTGTGAACGCCTGAAGCCGTTTGTCAACAACCTGATAGGTCCATATCAGTGTGGCTTCAGGCCTGGAAAGTCCACCATCGACCAGATATTCACACTACGGCAGATCTTGGAGAAGACCCATGAGCTTCAGATCGATACCCACCACCTATTCATCGATTTTAAGGCCGCGTATGACAGCATCTATAGAGACGAGCTATATAGAGCAATGTCTAGTTTTGCCATCCCTGCCAAACTCGTCCGTCTGTGCAGGATGACGATGGAGAATGCACGCTGCTCCATCAAGGTCGGTAAAGATCTCACCGAGATCTTTGATGTCCAGAAAGGATTTAGACAAGGCGATGCGCTGTCATGGGATTTTTTCAACATCGTACTTGAAAGAATAGTGCAAAACTCACGAGCAAACACAAGAGGCACTATCTTTCAAAAGTCCGTCCAACTACTCGCATACGCCGACGATATTGACATAATCGGGAGAAAGCAGCGTGATGTCAGTGGCGCTTTCGCGAGTATTGAGACGGAAGCGGCGAAAATGAGTTTAACGGCCAATGAGGTCAAGACCATTTCTTTGGGTTAAGAAGGCAATTGAGTAGCAAAGACCTCTCTCGGACAACAAAAGTCACCCTTTATAAGACTTTAATAATCCCGGTCCTGCTCTATGGCGCAGAGGCATGGACATTATCAAAAATGGATGAGGGTGTTCTTGGTTGCTTCGAGAGAAAAATTCTTCGGGCGATCTTCGGTCCCGTCTGCATTGACGGTGAGTGGAGGAGGAGATACAACGACGAACTGTATGCACTGTACAGCGACATGGACCTAGCCAGAAGAGTGAAGATCCAAAGACTGAGATGGCTGGGTCATGTAGAGCGCATGGACACCAATGCTCCGGTCCGAAAAGTCTTCGAATCCGCCCCCGAGGGACAGCGCAGTAGAGGAAGGCCAAGACTCAGGTGGCACACGCAAGTGGAAGAGGATCTCAGCCAACTTAGCGTGCGAAACTGGAGACAGCTAGCCAGGGATCGAGCTGGCTGGAGAAGCTTGTTGACTGAGGCCCAGGTCCACCCCGGACTGTAGCGCCACCTAGAGTAAGTAAGTAAGTTGTACTCTCAATATAAATACTACTCATCGCAAATCTAGACGATTAAGAGAGTGGATGTCTGGACTTTTACTAAGAAAAATAAACAAAAAAATATATTAGGTCTTAAATGTAAAAAATACCCTTTCAATAGTGCATTCACAACTTCTTTCAAAAGGTTGTGTAAAGATATCTCTGTTGAGGTGAAGGCTTCTAAGGAAAATTATTATATGTCAGAACTCGAAAAAATCTAAGGAAATAAAAAAGGGGAATGGGTCGTAGTCAACAAAATTTTAAATCGCAAAGTCCGTGAAGACAAACCATTAATTGTGACAGTGGATGATTTGATAGTTTCGGATCCGATTGAAGTCGCTAATCACGCCAATGACTTTTTTGTTTCCACAGCCAATAATTTAGTTACTGAAGTATTCGATAAAAACAATCCTACTATTTCTGACGAGGGACTAGTAAGTGATACCTTTTTTAGTGAAAGCTGTGGTTTCAACCCCATTTCTTCAAGTGATGTACTCGTATATAAAATAATTAATTCGTTAAAAGACTCCAACACTGTTATAGCGGATGGTTGCTCTAATGTTATTCTAAAAAGGATTGCATTTCATATTGTGGATGTGCTAGTTCACATTTTTAACAAAAGCGTTTTCGGAGGAGTTTTTCCTGATGCACTAAAAATTGCTGAAGTTATTCCGCTCCATAAAAACTCCAACCCTTGTTGTCTGAGTAACTACAGACCGATATATCTTTTGCCCGTTTTTTCCAAGATATTTGAAAAAGCCATGAAAAGAAGAATTCTAATTTTTTTAAACAAAGAACGATTTTTTAGTGATTGTCATATGTAGTGGTATGATGGTATCAATCAAAGTTTCATCAATGCTGCCCTTTTTGTTGATGTAACAAAAGCGTTTGATCTGGTTGATCCTCACATTCTATTGCGTAAGCTTTATAGAGCAGGATTTCGTCGTTTTTTGTATGATTGGTTTGACTCTTATTTGTCTGATAGAAAACAGCATGTTAAAATTAATGGAAAATACGGTGTGCTACGAGTACGTAACTTAAAGGTAGGTGTACCACAAGGGCCGGTCCTTGGACCATTACCTTTTTTAATTTTTGTTAACTCCATCTTTTTTCAGAAATTCAAAGATTACCCGGCAGCTTTTGCTGATGACATAGCCTTTTCCTAAGCTAGTAAATCTCCACTTAACTTAATAGTTGACATTAACTTTGACTTGGATCTTTTGAGACGCTGGTTTGCTCAGCATCATATAATTTTGAGTAATAAGACTAAAGTGACGTATTTCAATTTATCAGGGTCTTCTACTATGTTTGACTGTAATATTAAGTTTAAACTCGGAACTAACTCTACATTGAGCAGCAGTACATTGAATTCTATTGAAACTTGTTCTACTCATTGTTTTAAAATAGATTTTTTTCAATCCTTTAAGTATCTTGGAGTGAAATTAAACTGGTTCGATCATACTAACGCTCTGACAAAAATATTTGCTATGTTGCTCCAGACAATTTTATAATCTCAGTTCATATTGTTCAAAAAAATTACTGATTATGATCTATTATGGTATTAAGCAATCTAAAATTCAGTATGGTATCACTTGTTGGGGTGGAACTCATGCCTTTCCTCACTAAAGTAAAAACAACTTGGCTCTTTGAATTTAAACACCAACAGATTGAACGACTCTTAAACATCTATATTTAAAATAAAAACAATCCTTTTCTTTTTTGCCCCACGTTCATTTAAGAATTATATATTTGAATTTGAATTTTCACGGGACACTCGCTACTAGCCGTAGTTATAAACTTGGCTATAGACTGTTCCTTTTATTTATATTTCCGGGTATCCTCTTGAATTTATGTTTTTTTTTTTTTTTTTTTTTTTAATTTACTATTTTGTTTTTGAATTTATGTAATCCATTCTTCTACATATTGTAGGTACCTAGAATAATAAATAAAGAAAAAATAAACAAAAAAGTGCTTAGAATTTGCAACCATATTAAAATCAATTTATCTTCTAAGCAATCCACAGGACTAGTACTTCTTGATATCGAGAAAGCCTTCGATTCAGTGTGGCACAATGGGCTGATATATAAATTAAAAAGATTAAAATGTCCCCCATGTCTAATCAAACTAATCCAAAGATTCCTAACAAATACGTATTTTATGGTATTTTATACAGATAATATTTTTTCTTCAAGAAGAACGATACCAGCAGGCGTCCCCCAAGGATCAGTACTTGCTCCCTTATTAAATAATATTTTTACAGCCGATTTCCCTGATTTGCCCGCATGTAAATATGCCATGTATGCCGATGACATAGCAATATTTTCCTCACATGAATTAGGCGGGGTCATAGCGATAAATCTGCAAAGAGCGCTTGGTATTATATTTGAGTACTACAAGCACTGGAAAGTCAAAATTAATGCTAACAAAACTCAATCTATCTCTTTTACGAGAAAAAGATAGAATTGTTTTTTACCTAGCAAAAATCTAGTGCTTGATTATACAGAAATCAATTGAGTCGATACAGTTAAGTATCTTATAGTTAGCTTAGATAAAACATTAACGTTTTAAATCCATACCGCTAGCATAAGTAATAAAATAAACATTACCACCAAAATATACCCTCTATATAAATCGGAAATCATTACTTAGTAACGAAAACAAAATTATCGTATTAAAAGTGGTATTTCAAGCTATGATTTTGTACGCGTCACCTGTGCGGGGTAATTATGCTCAGATGCATATAAAGAAACTACAAATTGCACAAAATAAAGTTCTGAAAATGATGTTAAATCTTCCATGGTTTTATTCCACCCTCGAACTCCATGAAAAAGTCGGAGTGCCGAAATTATCAATAAAAAATTCTTTCAAAAGTGTCTTTCTTCCGAAAACCCCTTAATTAAGTCACTTTCGATATGAAACTGTATTGTTAAATTGTTATTTTCGTTATCTTGTTTTTCCAATATTCATTTGTATAACTATTTTTTAATTTATTTGTTTTTTGTATTTATTTATTTAGTTAATTACTTTTTTATTTAATGACTTATTTATTTGATTAATTGTTCATATATTTTGTATTCATTTATTTAATTATTCATTTATTTCTATACATATGCATAGTTTATTGTTTGTTAATTTATATTTCCTTTTTATTTTCATCACTGTGATATTACCTACTAAGTACTAATCTTATATGAACTACCTAAGTTCTAATCTCTTTTAGATGAAGGTTTTTGTTAATATTTTTTCATTCAAATTAACCAACTTTTGTTTCCAACAATCACAAATTTGTTATTAAATACCTATTTTCCAGTAGTAAGATGTAAATATCATATCTCTGTTCAAGCTATATACACAAAATGTAAACCAAAAATGTTCTTTACCAATTCAATAAATATCTATCTATCTAAGCAACAAAAGTATTGCGGGTAATGATATTAAAAATAATTGGTGACGCGAAAAATTACTTAGCAAGCGATGTTCCAGCAACGTGCACTACCTTAAACTGCTGAAACTGCACTACCGACTAATGAAGGACCAAGGCTACATTACACAAATACATAGGTCAGGATAAATATAACCTATAAATCACACAACAACCAACATAAGACACCAAGCTCTAAAAACGAAAAACCACAAATTTTAATGACAATAGGCCTCAGGACAATTTAGACAAAATGGAGGAGAGCAATCAAAGCCACCTTCCGTTCAAATCAAGTAAGAGTCCAAAATAATTTTGGTCATCATAACAATAAGAACTCTGGACAACACAGATCAGGACAGAGTAGGGAGAGTCAAATGGAAGTACCATAGATATTAGTGGTGTGCAATTTGTTTACTTTTGAGTAACGAATGATTACTGATCACTTCAAATTCAGTATTCGGTATTTGGTATTCGATACCAAGTACTTGGTCTCCCAATCAAAATTCATTTTCTGGAACCAGAGTATCAAGTACGACGATGTGGAATTAATGTCAAAGTTACATACAAGTTCATACATATGTATGTCTCATAAATATTTCATGACCTGTAACATAACAGCCTACATTTTCCTACTTGCAAGAATGTTTAAATGTTGTACCTACATATGAATGTATATATGTACCTATATATATTATATCTGACTCAAATCTACTCACCTCGAAATAATTAAAGCCAGTAATCAGTAGTCAGTTATCAGTAATCGGTAATCAATCAACTTAAATGAGTCCTAGTAATCGATATTTGCGGTTTAAAAGTATGAGTGGAGAAATGTAATCAAAGTTATCAAATTGGAACTGTATGATAATATGAAACATCGTGAGCTGTGGGACGTTTGATGCGGTGAGACAAAAGAGAGCAGGAGCAGAGAAATATGGAACAGTGTACACACGCATATCCACTTGCATTGTAGAATATAATGAAGAAGGGGAAACAAGACGTACTGTTGCTGCTGGGTTGCTGTGTATTTGCATTTACATACTCGTATGTATATGAATTTTATATTGCTTCTTTGGTGTTTATCAGTAAATGTGGATTAATAATCAGTATCGAATACTTTTTTTTGAGGAGTATTCGGTACCGATACTCATTCAAGTATCGAATAGTAAATACCGAATAATTACTTTTTGCACATCAGTAATAGATACTCTTATTACTCAGATATCAGATAAAAAACGATTATTTTATTAACTAGCCTCGGATACAAAAAAAATGTTCATTGAAATAACATCCGAAAGTAATAATTTTGTAGCCTTAGAACCTGTATCAAGTTCTACAATCAGCCTTCTCAATTCCAATAGAGTACCCAATGAGTTATACAAGAAGATAGCAGAACATTCCATAAAAATTAATACGGTTCAAGTTCTCGTAAAAGAGAAAACAGAAAAAGTAAAATCCCGAACAATTTAAAATGCCATGCAATGCTAAAATGAGATGGACGACAAAAATAGCATTGGACAAACCATACGATTTTTTTATCGGATAACGCAAGAAACAGGGTTTTATTAGAAAAAGCAATAATCGATACAGTTCACCTATTATAGTAATTCTGGGGAACGAAAGAACAGAATTGTGGTAGACTATAGAAAATTAAATTAGTTAACAGAAGATGATAAACACCCTCTTCCAAACATAGAAAGTATTTTGGATACATTGGGCAAAGCTCAATATTTTAGCCCCTTAGATTTAGCTAAGTAGCCCAAATTCTCGTAGCAGAACGTGATATTCAAAAAACTACTTTTGTCACACCATCAGGCCATTATGAATATGTCAGAATGCAGCTGCTACGTTTCAAAGGATGATGAATAATATTTTGTGAGAGTATATAAACATAATTTTCGTTGTATATCTTGATGGTATTTTAATATTCTTTACAAGTCTTGAAGAACATTTAAAGTCTTAAGAGAAAATATTTAAAAAGTTGCAAGAACACAATCTAAAAATTCAGGTTGATAAATGTAGTTTTATGAAACAAAACACTGAATTCTTAGGACACATTTTAACCAAAGATGGGTTAAAACCAAATCCAAACAAATTTAGATAAATCGAAAACTTGAAAATACCAAAAACTGAGAAACAACTTAAGGGATTCTTAGATATGACAGGATAATACCGTAAGTTTATGAAAGATTATTCTAAGGTAACATACCCTATGATAAAATACCTAAAGAAAGAGGAGGAAATAAATATAAATGACCCACAATGTATATCGGTATTTGAAAATCTAAAAGCCTTAATTATGGCACATCCTATTTAAAAATTCCCTGAATATGATAAGCCATTTATCTTAACAACGGACGCTGGCAATCATGCTATTGGTGACAAAATGGGCCAGTTTGCTTTATTTCAAGAACTCTAAACGATCACGAAAAAAAGTAAAGCGTCACAGATTAAGAATAAGGAGTGCCGTTCGGACTCGGCGATAAACCGTAGGCCACGCTAAGCTGTGACTAAAATGAAAACATGAGCAACACAAATGAGTGTCAAGAAGCTAGGCCATGGCCCATGCCGGGCTGCCAGCGCCACAGTGTTTTTGTTATCTATATGGAAACACATTTAAAATATTAACCGATCATGCACCTATTAAGTATCTACATAGCAAATATAAAGGTAAAGAATTTTCACAGAGAAATAAGAGAATGGTTATTAAAACTACAAGAGTACAACTTTACTACAGAATATCTTAAAGGTAAGGATAATAAGGTTGCAGATTTTTTAAGCAGGTTAAAAATTACACCCAAAATCAAAGAAAATAACGATACCCATTCAAACATGGAACTAACAGAAACAATGCACTCAGTTGAGGAACAACAACTATAGGTATTAAGGTCGAAATCGGTAACAAGTGAAAAACACAACTTATATTAACTGTTAAGAAAGAAATTGAAATTTTACATAATAGAAGAATAATATATCTAAACCCACTTGAAGAAGTAAGTAAAATCAAAGATGTTTTAATAAGATTCATAAAGAATGGAATGATAGGAATATATTCAGAAGTTGAGGACCATCAATATAACGTAGTTCAACAAGTTATTATACAGCTATTCTCACGAGTTGCAAATGTCAAATTCATTAAGTGTTCACAAAAGGCTGCTGAAATCCAAACCGAGGAGGGGGTACACAAACAAATTTCCATCTATCACACAAAGAAATCAATGCACAGTGACCTTAACGAGACGTATTACATACTTAAAGACAAAATCTATTTTCCTAAACTTCATGAACAAATTCAGTTAGTAATTGGCAATTCTAAAAAAAATGTCAAGAAGTAAAATACGATAGGAAGCCACTTAAGCCAAAATTTCACTTACAGAAACTCCAACGCAGAAAAACGAAATTGTTCATTTAGATATATTTCACATTAAAAAAACAATCCTTTGTTACAAATATCGATAAACTTACTAAATTTGCCGTAGCTTATACAATTAATGACAGAAATTGGAGATGCAAAAAGGAAATTTTAATGGATCATTTTTCTAAATTTGGAAAACCCAAGAGGATTATTACAGACAACGAATTCAGATCAGAACAAATTATACAGTTTTTGAGACAAATAGGCATACAGGTAATTCAGACGTGGAAAGACTTCATTGTACCATGTTAGAAAAACTTACAGGAATAGAAGACAAAGATCTCTCAGTAAAAATGAAAATACAATTAGTTTTAAACAACTACAATAATCGGTTTCATTCTACAATTAGGACAACACCTAGAAAAGCTAAGGACGAAATCAATGAACAAAAGTTAAGTAATAGAGTACAGGAAACAAAAATGAAAAAAATTAGTAAACTTAATGAAAAATATCAAGAATTTAAACAATGTGCACTTAACAAATATTAAAAGACCACATAAATTTACAGGTAATACTATTGATCATGCTATTCACAATACCAACGATACATGCAACACTTCAGATAACACCAATCAATGAGCAGTCAGGGTATTTGAAAATCAAAATAGAGACAGCTCAAATCACTAACCAAACTAATGTTATTTTACACCTTATAAACCCAGAAGAAATATTACGAACATCAACTACTCTAAAAACTAACCCTCGGCATATACAAATTGGAAATAAAGACATAGTTTACAAAAGATTTGAAACTTTAATAGCTAAAATTAACTCAATAATGCCTAAAAAAGCAGAAAGACAGAAAAAACGGTTTATTGAATATAGTAGGAAATGCAGAAAAATGGCTTTTCGGAACTATGGACGATACAGATAGACAAATTATCAACATTTTAATGAAACCATACATTCCATACAAACCGTTTTACTGAATGAAAGACAAAGAATACACTTACAATAAAGTAGATAGCGTTATAAATAATATTTTAAAATAACAGTTATTTTTAAATCAGATCACTAGAATAGGTTTTATTGAAAATAAAGTCAACCGAATTCAAGATAGTATTGTATCAGCCAAACATGTATATGTAGTTCATCCAAGCATTAAATTAATTATATATAAACAAAATTAATGAATATAAAATCGATTTTTTTAAACTGAAATTGTTAAAGGTAGGAGTTATCGAATCGAGAAATAATTTGGTTGTTATCGCAATAAAAATTCCAAGAAATTACATATCAGTCGAAAAAGTGTTAATAACTCCATTACCAAATAAAGAAAATTTTGAAATTGATAATAAAGAAGAATATATTTTAGAAATAGAAAATAAAACTTATGATTATCAACCCGATGTTACATTAAAAGAATTAGAACTAAGCAAACACTGCAGTTTAACGAAAAATTGTAAACTTAGATATAATAACGAGACGCAAATTCACCGTATATATAAAACTACCATTGTAATTAAAAATGCTAATCAAAAGTTACTAAACCAAAATTGTGACGAACGAAAAATTGTACTTAATAAAAACTATCTTTTCAATTTTTACAACTGTTAAATAACGTTACTTAATGAATCATTCGAAAATAAACAAAAAACAATCCAAGGTAAATATTTTTATCACGAGTAAGTAAGTAATACTTCGTTTATTCTGTAACAATATTTACAAGTTTAACAAAAATAACAAAAAAGCGTTGGCTTTTGCCGTCAGCCGAGAGAAAGAAATTAATAAATTTGTAATTACTAAAAGCTTCATTTATGATTTGTTATGATTCAGTGCGCATTTTAGAAAGTTATGTAAAGTGTTCCAGCTTGCGCCGTTTAGGACGTTTGAGATCTCATTTAGTGATAGGGCATTTTTTCCCTAAAAGGATCTCCTGATTGAATTTAATATGGGACACGTTCCAATAAAATGCCGGACATTCTCCTTCGTTCCCAGATTGCACAGTGTACATTCGCCTCCTTGTTGTTGTTGTTGTTGTATGTTTCTGTTTCTGTATGGCATATAGTTCAGGTGCAAAAGTTCGCCTCTGGCTTTGAATATTGTTGAGATGGACTCTACGCTGTTGCGGTCATTAAAGTAGCTGTTATAGGAAATCCCTCAAGAGCCCACCCGCCCGGGTGAAATTCAACTAGATCATCCAAAAATATTGGAAACAGAAGAGGACTCAAAAGACATCCTTGCTTTACTCCAGAGTTTGTTTGGAACCGATTAGACAAGGTATTCCCGTCCCACACCGCCGCTGTATTGCCTTCGTAAATTGTTGCAGAACCTTTAGAACTTTTGTTGAGACTCCTATGTTGCTGAGCTTAAGAAATAGTGATCTTCTTTCGATGGAGTCAAAAGCCATCTTAAAGTCTACAAAGAAAGCGTATAGTTTTTTTCCTGTTAACAGCATTTAGAAACGAAATCCCTATATAGTTGGATGGATCATTTGGATCTGCTTTCTTGTGAATCGGAAAAATTATACTTTTTTTGTTTTTGTGTTTCCGTGAGCTTATGCAGGAAGTGGTCAGTTGCATTTTTGAAGAATTCATAAGTAATACGGTCTTCCCCTGGAGCCTTATTCAGGCGGCACCTATCTATAACTTTTTCAACTTCTTGTAGGCTTATGGGGGAGTCTAACGAGTTTACTTCGGAATACGGCAGTGCAAATTGTATTTCATTCCGGTCCACTGGTGGATTCAGCAATTTTTCGAAGTATTCCGCCAGAGTAGTCGCTTCAACCTTGATTCCTTGGGCAAATAACGTACCGTTCAAAGTTTCCAAAAGGACTTGCTGTCTTTGGTGTGTGCAAGTTTTAACGACAAATTATTTATGTAGAGTTTTTGTTTTTCTTGGCATATGATTTTAAAGCTTCAGTTTGCTTGCTGGTACATACGTTTTATGTGCTCGGTGCCTATGCGTCTTAGCAGACGAAGGTAGGCGAATGATTTTTTTTCTGGCTTTTTCACATTCCCAATCATACGAAGGCTGCCATACTGGTCTTTTTGTTTCTGTTTGCAAGGGCTTAGCTGCGTTTAAGATGCAGTTCGTGAGGATTTCCGTACCTCTAGCAGATAGAAGTTCGTTATTTTCTATATTATTAATTTCCAGAGTAAGATTCGCTTTGTACCTTTCTAAGATTCCGTCCTTCCAGCGTAGTTTTAGAAGAAGGCAATTTTGCTGAATTTCGGTATTCGTTTGTCGCGAATTTAATTCTATTTTGACGGATATGGGTAGGTGGTCTGAGTATGTTGATTCGGAAACTTCTAGGTCTGTTGCATACTTAAGCCAGTTCCCCTCACGATAGTAACATTAATATTAATTTTGCCAAAACTTTGACTTTTAATGATACTGTGTCTAGTAATTTCCAAAATATAAAAGAAAAAAAAATAATTAAGACTACACACACATACTATATACCCTATGGTATTAGCTTAAGCATTATAATAATTTTTATCATTGTAACATTTTTTTTTAGTTATTATTGTACTAAATCATATAAAGTAAAAATATCGGAAAATAAAATTCAGGAGAATTTTTACTCAAACCGAGGAGGAGTAACTTATGCAACTCCGCAATTCCCGGTCAATCCACCCAAACCAGCAAGAATAGGGTCACACAATGCACTTTCCGCAATATCAGCAATTGACACCAAAAACAATACTGCAAACTCAACAATTAACGACTATAAAAGCGATCAACCAATTATGGGCAAGAGAGCAATACTTCGTTTATAGCCATTGTTGATTGCAGCGACGCTGATGACGGCGGGTTATCACAGGCTAGATTAAATTAAGATTTTTGGTTTTTTAATAATAAACGAACGGTCCCCGTTGTCCGATAAAAAATTAATAAACTGTTTTTTTTCCTTCGGTTCTCAACGGGAAACATAACTCGCGCGAACTGTCAAAAATCAATGCAGCAAATTATTTCACTCTATTTTAGAAGTGCTTTGTCTATGTTTTTTCAAACTCGATTTCATTTAAACTATCGGATTTAAACACTTCGCAAGCACTTATTTAAGAAAATGCATATTTTTTTCTCCACATTCTAATTTAAAGTGTATTTGAAAAAAAAATTATTGTCATCGAGTCGCATTGGTAACTCAAAAACTTTGTTCGTCACTCCTGATAATAATTTTATCTCTTTCCGATGAAAGAGATAGTTAATTGTTATCACGAAATGTTATATGGAAAAACGGCGCTTGTGTGCTGATTTGGATCAATCAAAAATCAAGTTTCAGCGCTACCAGAGATCTTTCGAGAGTGTGGACAGAAGATTTTCAAGGAATTTAACTTGTTTTCGTTTCTCAGGAACAAATTGGCTTCTAAGTTTATCCAGATACCGATTGTAAGTTACATATAAATTAATAAAGATATATGGTAGTCTCTTATGTATGTATGTTTCAGAAAATAAAATCGAATTGAAGTTGTACTGTTGATCTTGGTTATTCCATATTTATTATTGGTTAGGGAAATTCCAATTATTCTGAGGGACAACAAAAATATTTCCAAATTAACTTGTCCTCGTTATATTCCAAAGTTATCACAATAACGATAAATAGTTCAAACGACATTCACAAATTAAAATCACAGCCAACAATAAGTAAACAAATCAATAACGTCAACTGTCAAGGTGCCTATGTCGAAGGGTTAGATCGACGAGCTGTCCCTCTCTCTCCTAAGGCGGAAGCATGGGGCATTAATAAGCACATCCAACAAACATGTATGTGCTAAACATTTGTATACTACTTATGCAATTATGTAATCATTTTAGTATTAGACACATCAATGTATTCAGTGCCAATTTAAAAAGTATAAATGTATTAGAGCAGAATGTAAAAGTAGACTAATGTAAGTGGTAAGGTCATTGACCATGGATAATGTTAAAGAATAGCTGTTAGGTTTCCTGTTAAAGACCAACAGACTGTTCTTCACTTTTGTACATCACATCAGCCGAGATAGGCCAATAAACTTATTATAACGTTTTAAAGATTGTACTTTTTATTTATTTTGCTTCAAACGACAAATTATTCCTGACGGCACCTGAGTTAGGAACAATGGTCCTTCGATCCTTCAGAGTTAAGAACCGCGGCTTAAAGAATTGGTGTAAAGTTAAAAGTAGTTCGAATCATCTATTCGAGGAAAAGTATTGTTTAAAAAAAAAAACATATCGGTAAAGTTTAAAAGAAACTCGAATCATCTATTCGAGAAAATGCCGTGAACAAAGGTGAGAAATTTCCTCCTTTTACCTTTTTTTACATTTAAATATTTAACACCTAATTAAACAAATTTTACAAATCACTGTATTTAATAAAAATTTCCAAGAAACACGAAAGGATCTTAATAAATAACAAATTAAAATAAAACTATACATTTAATTAATTGTGTCCAATACATATCAAAATCCAAATCCATATAAAATTAAAAGTGAAAGTGAACATTTTTAAGCATGCCTAAATTAGCTTAATCTATAGAAGCCCAGGAAGTTCTTCTTAAAGAACTCCAAAAAGACCATGAAGAATTTCGAAAAGATACCGCGGTGCGAAAGTCCAAGGGTTACATAAATGCGTGGGTAACGGACATAGAGGAAATGTTCAAACGCGCGAAGAAGGAAAATTCCTCGATCTTAAACAGTACCGCAGACCCTTTAAAGGATAAGTATCAATCGGACGAAACATATTCAAAAATAAAAAGTATTTATTTTAGTTTTATTGGGCAATTGCACGACGAAATCGAAAGGTTCGCTGAATCGGCTAGTGCCAACCTTCACGCATCTCGTCTTAATGGCTCTAAATACTCGGTTTCTGATATACGGCTTCCCCGCATTCAGTTGAAATCATTCTCGGGAAAATTCGAGGAATGGTACGAATTCCATAATCTCTTTCAGAGCATGATAGATCAAAATGTTGATCTTTCAGATATACAAAAGCTACAATACATTAAAACCTCGGTCACAGGTGAAGCAGCACGGCTAATTCAGCACCTTCCGATTGACGAAAAAAATTATTCCTCGGCTTGGGAAATTTTAAAAGAAAGATTTGAGAACAAACGGAAACTCGTCAACACACAGTTGAGAATACTGATTGAACAGGATAAGTTAGGGCAAGAATCCGCAGTGTGCTTAGAATCTTTACACGACACTAGCACCGAATGCATTCATGCATAAGCAAACTTAGGGGTAGCAGTGGAAACTTGGGACTGTATCCTTATACACATAATTTTTCATAAGCTTCCGCCCAAAACACAAAGGGACTGGGAAGATAAGTTAGGCACCTCAAAGTCTCTTCCGGATTGGAAAACCTTTTCATCCTTTATGGAGGGCCGGTTTAGCTCATTAGAAAACATTGATGAGTTAAACAGGTCTCAAAAACAACCACCTCAGGGAAGTTCTTTTAGGAAAGCCAACAATTTTCATGCTAATCCTCAAGCGACAAACAAACACTATCCTTGTCGAATTTGCCAGTCGTCTCATGGAATTCGAAGGTGTAAAAAATTCCTAAGCATGGATATTAAGAGCCGTACGGAAGTAACCAAGAAAAATGGCATTTGTAAAAATTGCCTTGGCTACGATCACTATGCTTCAACATGTAGCAGTAGCAATAGGTGTTTGAAATGTGGTTTGAAACATCATACGCTTCTACACTTTGGTTTACAAAACCCGAATGATTCCAACAACAATCACTAACACTCTCAACCTGAAGCTCAAAACAATACAAGAAATTACCTTGTCCAAAACTCGGCTCAACCAACTTCGAGTCAAACAAATTCTAATGTGCTACAAAATTTTAACACGCATTTCAACCAAATGCAAACAAATTTGTTACTTGCAACGGCAGTTGTAAGGGTAGTAGCGTCCAATGGAACGCATCATGTGTTAAGAGCTCTGATAGACCCCGGATCAGAAGCGTCTTTTATAACGGAAAACGCTACACAACTTCTTAGTCTTAAACGGAAAAAAACGTTGACTAGCGTGACTGGTCTAGGCCAAGCTTCGCACTCGCAGGTCAGTCTCACCATTTTCTCTCAAGTTAATGGATCATTCCATCTTAACATCAAGGCATACGTATTAAGTCATCTTACGTCCATGCTACCAACCAACCAGGTTAAAAGGGACAATTGGACGCACTTATCAAATCTGCTGTTAGCAGATCCTTCGTACAACAAGCCTGGGAAAATTGATCTCTTAATAGGTGCTGACGTCTATGCATTAATTATAATTGAAGGGCTGATAAAGGGTGCACACGGATCGCCAGTGGCTCAAAGAACGGAATTAGGCTAGATCTTAACAGGAAGCACCAGCATCGCCTCGCAATCCCGATCCTTAACAATAAAAAAACATTTTAATTCTCTAGATGAGCAACTAAGGCAATTTTGGGAATTGGAAGAAAACCTAGACGAGAGAAAACTTACGGCAGGAGAAGAAAAATGTCAACAACATTTTGCAAGAACAGTGAAACGTAGAAGGGATGGCAAATACGAAGTCAGATTGCCATTCAAAGACGATATTCGACCAAGGCTAGGAAACTCGAAACAAGCAGCAATGGCGAGATTCCTCCAATTGGAAAAACGTTTCGTTGAAACTCCAAAACTAGAAGAGTCCTATTGCAAATGCATGAACGAATACGCTAACTTGGGACACATGAAAGAGGTCAAATCAAACACACAACTAGCAATTGGAGAACACTATTTTTTGCCACATCACGCAGTTTTAAAAGCGTCGAGTACAACAACTAAACTTGTTGTTGTATTTGACGCCTCATGCAAAACCACCAACTCAAAATCGCTAAATGACTATTTAATGATTGGTCCACGTCTACAGGCGGACATCATCGATTTAATTGCTAAATGGAGAAAGTTCAAAATAGCATTTTCGACCGACATTAGCATGATGTATATTCAAATCTGGATAGCGCAAGAAGACACCCCATATCAACTTATACTATGGAGAAATAAAAAGATAGAGCCAATAAAAACTAACGCCTTAAATACCGTCACGTTTGGCACGGCATCAGCACCATACCTGGCTTTTCGCTCCTTACATCAGCTTGCTTCAGACGTCTCAAGGAGCTTTCCACACATTGCCAAAGCACTGACAGAAGGGTTCTACGTCGACGATCTTATTTATGAGTCCGACAGCGAAGAAAGCGCAACAGCCCTCCAAAAAGACCTATTATCCACTCTCCATTCAGCAGGATTCCCGCTTCGCAAGTGGGCTAGCAACTCAAGTAGAGTTCTAGAGTAAGTTTCTGAAAACGAAAGAGAAATTAACTTGCCATTAAATTTCGATTCTCCAGATGCAATCAAAGCCTTAGGTATTCAATGGCATCCTGCAAACGACTTCTTCAAAGTCAAAATTACGTTACCTACAGTGCAAAAATATACGAAAAGGTCCATCCTCGCAGACATCGCTCGCCTATTCGATCCACTTGGTTGGGTTTCTCCATGTAACCTTAAGGCAAAACTTATTCTTCAACAACTTTGGCGAGAGGAAGCCACCTGGAACATGCCAGTCTCACAGGAAACAGAAAGACTATGGCTCGACTTACGCAGCGGATTAGTAAGGTTGCAGTAACTCCAAATTCCACATTGGATTGGATACGATGAGTCCGCCCAAGTCCAGCTGCACGGTTTCAGTGACGCCTCTGAAAGGGCATATGCAGCAGCTGTATATGCACGTGTTGTCAAAGGTTCTAGCGAGAGCATACACCTGGTAGCATCTAAAACCAGAGTAGCTCCAGTCAAACCAGTGTAACTACCACGTTTGGAGCTCTCCGCTGCTCTTCTTTTGGCAAAACTACTGAGAAAAATTGAAAACTCGATGCAGTTTGAGAACCCCGAGACTTGGGCGTGAACATTCGTGTTCACTTTGCATGTCACTTGAGTGTCATCAACAACGCCTTCTTCCATCAGTTTTCAACACTACGGCGCCTGGTTCGCATCATATCAATATGGAAGAGATACATAAACAACATACTTTCTGAGCACAAAATGCCGCTAGACACACATCCAATTACATCCGTTGAGCTCATGGCAGCTAAACACAAACTGATCAAAATCATTCAAGGTGAGCTATTTTTTGAAGAAATTAAAGCCCTCAGACTTAAAACGCCCATACCCAAGGGAAGTTCGATTCTCAACTTGAATCCCTTTTTAGACGCGGAGGAAATATTACGCGTAGGAGGTCGCCTAGGCAACGCACCTCTTCCCTTTAACCAACAACATCCCATCATTCTGAAAGATTCACACCACTTTTCTAGACTGATTGTGAATGAGGCTCATCTAGACACCTTACATGGCGGTCAGCAGATTATGATGGCCGAAATTCGAAGAACGTATTGGATAACGAATCTCAAGGGGATGGTCAAGACCACCATTCATAAATGCGTTCGATGTCACCGCTACAAGGCAAAAATACAACAACAACTCATGGGTAGCCTCCCAACAGAAAGAGTTAGCATATTAAGACCCTTTACTAACACGGGGGTAGATTATGCTGGACCAGTCGAAATCAAAATGTGGAAGGGCAGATGCAACAAAACCTCAAAGGGGTATATAGCAGTATTTGTGTGTCTTTCGACAAAGGCTATGCACATCGAGTTAGTCAGCGATCTAACAGCAGCAGCGTTCATAGCAGCATACAGACGATTTGTCTCAAGACGAGGATATTGTGGAAACATGTTTAGCGATTGCGGAACCAACTTTAAGGGTGCAAATAACGAGCTTAGGAAAGACAGCAAATTTATTATTATTTCTGCAGAATGGTCAGAATGGTGCCCTCCGTGCACTTCCGGAAAGAAACCTTCTCGACAACAAAATAAATCACCTTGATAGATGGAAATACCTGCAACGGCTCTCCCAAGAATTTTGGAAGCAATGGAGTTCAGCATATCTCCACCTGCCCCAACATCGTCCAAAATGGCTCCAAGTGCAGCCAAACATCAAAATGGGGGACATTGTTCTTGTGAAAGAAGATAACCTGCCACCAACATCATGGTTACTTGGGCGGGTGCAAGAGTTACATGCTGGTGCGGATGGTCTGACGCGCGTGGTGACCATAAAGACAAGTACATCCAACATAAATTGCCCAATCGCGAAAATATCCCCCTTGCCGATTTCGAACACTGCCAACGACCCATGAAAGCCCCTCGCGTAAAAATAGACCCAACAAAGAATCGAAACTGAGTCCCATCGCGTAAAACCAAACTTGTTCCACGAACACACTCAACCTCATGAACCTTTAACCTATGAACTTTGAACTTTATGAAATTTTTAAATAAATATGAACAGTATAAACTAAGTAAATGAATTCTTTAAAACAATAGAATAATAACATACCACAGAAGGAAAACACCAACACGTAATTAAACCAAAAAATAATAATAATAACCTACGTTTAGCTAAAGGCTACCAACGAGTAAATAAAATAAAATAAAAATAGGGTTCCAAGGAACCTAAATATGTTAATGCAAACATACTCCCATACACATATCTTAAGCCACGGTTGACAGATGAAATCCAGCATCTTGCAGCTATGTTAAATATCACATTATTTTATTAAATAAATAATTTTGTTGTGTAATATCTAATACTTTCCCTCTTTTGCATGACCGGAGCCAATCATCCCTAAGATCCAGGTATCCGAATTGATGAAGACAGCCAAGACACAAAGCTTCAATGACGCAAGTAGCTCATCCAGCACGCAGTTCGTCTTCCACCACATCATGTCAGCTGGAGGCGGGGGAACATGTTGCTTCTCAACAAACAGGACTAGTTATCGCTAGGATATTCCAAAGTTATCACAATAACGATAACTAGTTCAAACGACAATCACAAATTAAAATCACAGCCAACAATAAGTTAACAAATCAAAAACGTCAACTGTCAAGGTGCCTATGTCGAAGGGTTAGATCGACGAGCTGTCCCTCTCTCTCCTAAGGCGGAAACATGGGGCATTAATAAGCACATCCAACAAACATGTATGTGCTAAACATTTGTATACTACTTATGCAATTATGTAATCATTTTAGTATTAGACACATCAATGTATTCAGTGCCAATTTAAAAAGTATAAATGTATTAGAGCAGAGTGTAAAAGTAGACTAATGTAAGTGGTAAGGTCATTGACCATGGATAATGTTAAAGAATAGCTGTTAGGTTTCCTGTTAAAGACCAACAGACTGTTCTTCACTTTTGTACATCACATCAGCCGAGATAGGCCAATAAACTTATTATAACGTTTTAAAGATTGTACTTTTTTTTTATTTTGCTTCAAACGACAAATTATTCCTGACGGCACCTGAGTTAGGAACAATGGTCCTTCGATCCTTCAGAGTTAAGAACCGCGGCTTAAAGAATTGGTGTAAAGTTAAAAGTAGTTCGAATCATCTATTCGAGGAAAAGTATTGTTTAAAAAAAAAACATATCGGTAAAGTTTAAAAGAAACTCGAATCATCTATTCGAGAAAATGCCGGGAACAAAGGTGAGAAATTTCCTCCTCTTACCTTTTTTTACATTGAAATATTTAACACCTAATTAAACAAATTTTACAAATCACTGTATTTAATAAAAATTTCCAAGAAACACGAAAGGATCTTAATAAATAACAAATTAAAATAAAACTATACATTTAATTAATTGTGTCCAATACATATCAAAATCCAAATCCATATAAAATTAAAAGTGAAAGTGAACATTTTTAAACATGCCTAAATTAGCTTAATCTATCGAAGCCCAGGAAGTTCTTCTTAAAGAACTCCAAAAAGACCATGAAGAATTCCGAAGAGATACCGCGGTGCGAAAGTCCAAGGGTTACATAAATGCGTGGGTAACGGACATAGAGGAAATGTTCAAACGCGCGAAGAAGGAAAATTCCTCGATCTTAAACAGTACCGCAGACCCTTTAAAGGATAAGTATCAATCGGACGAAACATATTCAAAAATAAAAAGTATTTATTTTAGTTTTATTGGGCAATTGCACGACGAAATCGAAAGGTTCGCTGAATCGGCTAGTGCCAACCTTGACGCATCTCGTTTTAATGGCTCTAAATACTCGGTTTCTGATATACGGCTTCCCCGCATTCAGTTGAAATCATTCTCGGGAAAATTCGAGGAATGGTACGAATTCCATAATCTCTTTCAGAGCATGATAGATCAAAATGTTGATCTTTCAGATATACAAAAGCTACAATACCTTAAAACCTCGGTCACAGGTGAAGCAGCACGGCTAATTCAGCACCTTCCGATTGACGGAAAAAATTATTCCTCGGCTTGGGAAATTTTAAAAGAAAGATTCGAGAACAAACGGAACCTCCTCAACACACAGTTGAGAATACTGATTGAACAGGATAAGTTAGGGCAAGAATCCGCAGTGTGCTTAGAATCTTTACACGACACTAGCACCGAATGCATTCATGCATAAGCAAACTTAGGGGTAGCAGTGGAAACTTGGGACTGTATCCTTATACACATAATTTTTCACAAGCTTCCGCCCAAAACACAAAGGGACTGGGAAGATAAGTTAGGCACCTCAAAGTCTCTTCCGGATTGGAAAACCTTTTCATCCTTTATGGAGGGCCGGTTTAGCTCATTGGAAAACATTGATGAGTTAAACAGGTCTCAAAAACAACCACCTCAGGGAAGTTCTTTTAGGAAAGCCAACAATTTTCATGCTAATCCTCAAGCGACAAACAAACACTATCCTTGTCGAATTTGCCAGTCGTCTCATGGAATTCGAAGGTGTAAAAAATTCCTAAGCATGGATATTAAGAGCCGTACGGAAGTAACCAAGAAAAATGGCATTTGTAAAAATTGCCTTGGCTACGATCACTATGCTTCAACATGTAGCAGTAGCAATAGGTGTTTGAAATGTGGTTTGAAACATCATACGCTTCTACACTTTGGTTTACAAAACCCGAATGATTCCAACAACAATCACTAACACTCTCAACCTGAAGCTCAAAACAATACAAGAAATTACCTTGTCCAAAACTCGGCTCAACCAACTTCGAGTCAAACAAATTCTAATGTGCTACAAAATTTTAACACGCATTTCAACCAAATGCAATCAAATTTGTTACTTGCAACGGCAGTTGTAAGGGTAGTAGCGTCCAATGGAACGCATCATGTGTTAAGAGCTCTGATAGACCCCGGATCAGAAGCGTCTTTTATAACGGAAAACGCTACACAACTTCTTAGTCTTAAACGGAAAAAAACGTTGACTAGCGTGACTGGTCTAGGCCAAGCTTCTACTGGCACATCGCACTCGCAGGTCAGTCTCACCATTTTCTCTCAAGATAATGGATCATTCCATCTTAACATCAAGGCATACGTATTAAGTCATCTTACGTCCATGCTACCAACCAACCAGGTTAAAAGGGACAATTGGACGCACTTATCAAATCTGCTGTTAGCAGATCCTTCGTACAACAAGCCTGGGAAAATTGATCTCTTAATAGGTGCTGACGTCTATGCATTAATTATAATTGAAGGGCTGATAAAGGGTGCACACGGATCGCCAGTGGCTCAAAGAACGGAATTAGGCTAGATCTTAACAGGAAGCACCAGCATCGCCTCGCAATCCCGATCCTTAACAATAAAAAAACATTTTAATTCTCTAGATGAGCAACTAAGGCAATTTTGGGAATTGGAAGAAAACCTAGACGAGAGAAAACTTACGGCAGGAGAAGAAAAATGTCAACAACATTTTGCAAGAACAGTGAAACGTAGAAGGGATGGCAAATACGAAGTCAGATTGCCATTCAAAGACGATATTCGACCAAGGCTAGGAAACTCGAAACAAGCAGCAATGGCGAGATTCCTCCAATTGGAAAAACGTTTCGTTGAAACTCCAAAACTAGAAGAGTCCTATTGCAAATGCATGAACGAATACGCTAACTTGGGACACATGAAAGAGGTCAAATCAAACACACAACTAGCAATTGGAGAACACTATTTTTTGCCACATCACGCAGTTTTAAAAGCGTCGAGTACAACAACTAAACTTGTTGTTGTATTTGACGCCTCATGCAAAACCACCAACTCAAAATCGCTAAATGACTATTTAATGATTGGTCCACGTCTACAGGCGGACATCATCGATTTAATTGCTAAATGGAGAAAGTTCAAAATAGCATTTTCGACCGACATTAGCATGATGTATATTCAAATCTGGATAGCGCAAGAAGACACCCCATATCAACTTATACTATGGAGAAATAAAAAGATAGAGCCAATAAAAACTAACGCCTTAAATACCGTCACGTTTGGCACGGCATCAGCACCATACCTGGCTTTTCGCTCCTTACATCAGCTTGCTTCAGACGTCTCAAGGAGCTTTCCACACATTGCCAAAGCACTGACAGAAGGGTTCTACGTCGACGATCTTATTTATGAGTCCGACAGCGAAGAAAGCGCAACAGCCCTCCAAAAAGACCTATTATCCACTCTCCATTCAGCAGGATTCCCGCTTCGCAAGTGGGCTAGCAACTCAAGTAGAGTTCTAGAGTAAGTTTCTGAAAACGAAAGAGAAATTAACTTGCCATTAAATTTCGATTCTCCAGATGCAATCAAAGCCTTAGGTATTCAATGGCATCCTGCAAACGACTTCTTCAAAGTCAAAATTACGTTACCTACAGTGCAAAAATATACGAAAAGGTCCATCCTCGCAGACATCGCTCGCCTATTCGATCCACTTGGTTGGGTTTCTCCATGTGTCCTTAAGGCAAAACTTATTCTTCAACAACTTTGGCGAGAGGAAGCCACCTGGGACATGCCAGTCTCACAGGAAACAGAAAGACTATGGCTCGACTTACGCAGCGGATTAGTAAGGTTGCAGTAACTCCAAATTCCACATTGGATTGGATACGATGAGTCCGCCCAAGTCCAGCTGCACGGTTTCAGTGACGCCTCTGAAAGGGCATATGCAGCAGCTGTATATGCACGTGTTGTCAAAGGTTCTAGCGAGAGCATACACCTGGTAGCATCTAAAACCAGAGTAGCTCCAGTCAAACCAGTGTAACTACCACGTTTGGAGCTCTCCGCTGCTCTTCTTTTGGCAAAACTACTGAGAAAAATTGAAAACTCGATGCAGTTTGAGAACCCCGAGACTTGGGCGTGAACATTCGTGTTCACTTTGCATGTCACTTGAGTGTCATCAACAACGCCTTCTTCCATCAGTTTTCAACACTACGGCGCCTGGTTCGCATCATATCAATATGGAAGAGATACATAAACAACATACTTTCTGAGCACAAAATGCCGCTAGACACACATCCAATTACATCCGTTGAGCTCATGGCAGCTAAACACAAACTGATCAAAATCATTCAAGGTGAGCTATTTTTTGAAGAAATTAAAGCCCTCAGACTTAAAACGCCCATACCCAAGGGAAGTTCGATTCTCAACTTGAATCCCTTTTTAGACGCGGAGGAAATATTACGCGTAGGAGGTCGCCTAGGCAACGCACCTCTTCCCTTTAACCAACAACATCCCATCATTCTGAAAGATTCACACCACTTTTCTAGACTGATTGTGAATGAGGCTCATCTAGACACCTTACATGGCGGTCAGCAGATTATGATGGCCGAAATTCGAAGAACGTATTGGATAACGAATCTCAAGGGGATGGTCAAGACCACCATTCATAAATGCGTTCGATGTCACCGCTACAAGGCAAAAATACAACAACAACTCATGGGTAGCCTCCCAACAGAAAGAGTTAGCATATTAAGACCCTTTACTAACACGGGGGTAGATTATGCTGGACCAGTCGAAATCAAAATGTGGAAGGGCAGATGCAACAAAACCTCAAAGGGGTATATAGCAGTATTTGTGTGTCTTTCGACAAAGGCTATGCACATCGAGTTAGTCAGCGATCTAACAGCAGCAGCGTTCATAGCAGCATACAGACGATTTGTCTCAAGACGAGGATATTGTGGAAACATGTTTAGCGATTGCGGAACCAACTTTAAGGGTGCAAATAACGAGCTTAGGAAAGACAGCAAATTTATTATTATTTCTGCAGAATGGTCAGAATGGTGCCCTCCGTGCACTTCCGGAAAGAAACCTTCTCGACAACAAAATAAATCACCTTGATAGATGGAAATACCTGCAACGGCTCTCCCAAGAATTTTGGAAGCAATGGAGTTCAGCATATCTCCACCTGCTCCAACATCGTCCAAAATGGCTCCAAGAGCAGCCAAACATCAAAATGGGGGACATTATTCTTGTGAAAGAAGATAACCTACCACCAACATCATGGTTACTTGGGCGGGTGCAAGAGTTACATGCTGGTGCGGATGGTCTGACGCGCGTGGTGACCATAAAGACAAGTACGTCCAACATAAATTGCCCAATCGCGAAAATATCCCCCTTGCCGATTTCGAACACTGCCAACGACCCATGAAAGCCCCTCGCGTAAAAATAGACCCAACAAAGAATCGAAACTGAGTCCCATCGCGTAAAACCAAACTTGTTCCACGAACACACTCAACCTCATGAACCTTTAACCTATGAACTTTGAACTTTATGAAATTTTTAAATAAATATGAACAGTATAAACTAAGTAAATGAATTCTTTAAAACAATAGAATAATAACATACCACAGAAGGAAAACACCAACACGTAATTAAACCAAAAAATAATAATAATAACCTACGTTTAGCTAAAGGCTACCAACGAGTAAATAAAATAAAATAAAAATAGGGTTCCAAGGAACCTAAATATGTTAATGCAAACATACTCCCATACACATATCTTAAGCCACGGTTGACAGATGAAATCCAGCATCTTGCAGCTATGTTAAATATCACATTATTTTATTAAATAAATAATTTTGTTGTGTAATATCTAATACTTTCCCTCTTTTGCATGACCGGAGCCAATCATCCCTAAGATCCAGGTATCCGAATTGATGAAGACAGCCAAGACACAAAGCTTCAATGACGCAAGTAGCTCATCCAGCACGCAGTTCGTCTTCCACCACATCATGTCAGCTGGAGGCGGGGGAACATGTTGCTTCTCAACAAACAGGACTAGTTATCGCTAGGATATTCCAAAGTTATCACAATAACGATAACTAGTTCAAACGACAATCACAAATTAAAATCACAGCCAACAATAAGTTAACAAATCAAAAACGTCAACTGTCAAGGTGCCTATGTCGAAGGGTTAGATCGACGAGCTGTCCCTCTCTCTCCTAAGGCGGAAACATGGGGCATTAATAAGCACATCCAACAAACATGTATGTGCTAAACATTTGTATACTACTTATGCAATTATGTAATCATTTTAGTATTAGACACATCAATGTATTCAGTGCCAATTTAAAAAGTATAAATGTATTAGAGCAGAATGTAAAAGTAGACTAATGTAAGTGGTAAGGTCATTGACCATGGATAATGTTAAAGAATAGCTGTTAGGTTTCCTGTTAAAGACCAACAGACTGTTCTTCACTTTTGTACATCACATCAGCCGAGATAGGCCAATAAACTTATTATAACGTTTTAAAGATTGTACTTTTTTTTTATTTTGCTTCAAACGACAAATTATTCCTGACGGCACCTGAGTTAGGAACAATGGTCCTTCGATCCTTCAGAGTTAAGAACCGCGGCTTAAAGAATTGGTGTAAAGTTAAAAGTAGTTCGAATCATCTATTCGAGGAAAAGTATTGTTTAAAAAAAAAAACATATCGGTAAAGTTTAAAAGAAACTCGAATCATCTATTCGAGAAAATGCCGGGAACAAAGGTGAGAAATTTCCTCCTCTTACCTTTTTTTACATTGAAATATTTAACACCTAATTAAACAAATTTTACAAATCACTGTATTTAATAAAAATTTCCAAGAAACACGAAAGGATCTTAATAAATAACAAATTAAAATAAAACTATACATTTAATTAATTGTGTCCAATACATATCAAAATCCAAATCCATATAAAATTAAAAGTGAAAGTGAACATTTTTAAACATGCCTAAATTAGCTTAATCTATCGAAGCCCAGGAAGTTCTTCTTAAAGAACTCCAAAAAGACCATGAAGAATTCCGAAAAGATACCGCGGTGCGAAAGTCCAAGGGTTACATAAATGCGTGGGTAACGGACATAGAGGAAATGTTCAAACGCGCGAAGAAGGAAAATTCCTCGATCTTAAACAGTACCGCAGACCCTTTAAAGGATAAGTATCAATCGGACGAAACATATTCAAAAATAAAAAGTATTTATTTTAGTTTTATTGGGCAATTGCACGACGAAATCGAAAGGTTCGCTGAATCGGCTAGTGCCAACCTTGACGCATCTCGTTTTAATGGCTCTAAATACTCGGTTTCTGATATACGGCTTCCCCGCATTCAGTTGAAATCATTCTCGGGAAAATTCGAGGAATGGTACGAATTCCATAATCTCTTTCAGAGCATGATAGATCAAAATGTTGATCTTTCAGATATACAAAAGCTACAATACCTTAAAACCTCGGTCACAGGTGAAGCAGCACGGCTAATTCAGCACCTTCCGATTGACGGAAAAAATTATTCCTCGGCTTGGGAAATTTTAAAAGAAAGATTCGAGAACAAACGGAACCTCCTCAACACACAGTTGAGAATACTGATTGAACAGGATAAGTTAGGGCAAGAATCTGCAGTGTGCTTAGAATCTTTACACGACTTATCAAATCTGCTGTTAGCAGATCCTTCGTACAACAAGCCTGGGAAAATTGATCTCTTAATAGGTGCTGACGTCTATGCATTAATTATAATTGAAGGGCTGATAAAGGGTGCACACGGATCGCCAGTGGCTCAAAGAACGGAATTAGGCTAGATCTTAACAGGAAGCACCAGCATCGCCTCGCAATCCCGATCCTTAACAATAAAAAAACATTTTAATTCTCTAGATGAGCAACTAAGGCAATTTTGGGAATTGGAAGAAAACCTTGACGAGAGAAAACTTACGGCAGGAGAAGAAAAATGTCAACAACATTTTGCAAGAACAGTGAAACGTAGAAGGGATGGCAAATACGAAGTCAGATTGCCATTCAAATACGATATTCGACCAAGGCTAGGAAACTCGAAACAAGCAGCAATGGCGAGATTCCTCCAATTGGAAAAACGTTTCGTTGAAACTCCAAAACTAGAAGAGTCCTATTGCAAATGCATGAACGAATACGCTAACTTGGGACACATGAAAGAGGTCAAATCAAACACACAACTAGCAATTGGAGAACACTATTTTTTGCCACATCACGCAGTTTTAAAAGCGTCGAGTACAACAACTAAACTTGTTGTTGTATTTGACGCCTCATGCAAAACCACCAACTCAAAATCGCTAAATGACTATTTAATGATTGGTCCACGTCTACAGGCGGACATCATCGATTTAATTGCTAAATGGAGAAAGTTCAAAATAGCATTTTCGACCGACATTAGCATGATGTATATTCAAATCTGGATAGCGCAAGAAGACACCCCATATCAACTTATACTATGGAGAAATAAAAAGAAAGAGCCAATAAAAACTAACGCCTTAAATACCGTCACGTTTGGCACGGCATCAGCACCATACCTGGCTTTTCGCTCCTTACATCAGCTTGCTTCAGACGTCTCAAGGAGCTTTCCACACATTGCCAAAGCACTGACAGAAGGGTTCTACGTCGACGATCTTATTTATGAGTCCGACAGCGAAGAAAGCGCAACAGCCCTCCAAAAAGACCTATTATCCACTCTCCATTCAGCAGGATTCCCGCTTCGCAAGTGGGCTAGCAACTCAAGTAGAGTTCTAGAGTAAGTTTCTGAAAACGAAAGAGAAATTAACTTGCCATTAAATTTCGATTCTCCAGATGCAATCAAAGCCTTAGGTATTCAATGGCATCCTGCAAACGACTTCTTCAAAGTCAAAATTACGTTACCTACAGTGCAAAAATATACGAAAAGGTCCATCCTCGCAGACATCGCTCGCCTATTCGATCCACTTGGTTGGGTTTCTCCATGTGTCCTTAAGGCAAAACTTATTCTTCAACAACTTTGGCGAGAGGAAGCCACCTGGGACATGCCAGTCTCACAGGAAACAGAAAGACTATGGCTCGACTTACGCAGCGGATTAGTAAGGTTGCAGTAACTGCAAATTCCACATTGGATTGGATACGATGAGTCCGCCCAAGTCCAGCTGCACGGTTTCAGTGACGCCTCTGAAAGGGCATATGCAGCAGCTGTATATGCACGTGTTGTCAAAGGTTCTAGCGAGAGCATACACCTGGTAGCATCTAAAACCAGAGTAGCTCCAGTCAAACCAGTGTAACTACCACGTTTGGAGCTCTCCGCTGCTCTTCTTTTGGCAAAACTACTGAGAAAAATTGAAAACTCGGTGCAGTTTGAGAACCCCGAGACTTGGGCGTGAACATTCGTGTTCACTTTGCATGTCACTTGAGTGTCATCAACAACGCCTTCTTCCATCAGTTTTCAACACTACGGCGCTTGGTTCGCATCATATCAATATGGAAGAGATACATAAACAACATACTTTCTGAGCACAAAATGCCGCTAGACACACATCCAATTACATCCGATGAGCTCATGGCAGCTCAACACAAACTGATCAAAATCATTCAAGGTGAGCTATTTTTTGAAGAAATTAAAGCCCTCAGACTTAAAACGCCCATACCCAAGGGAAGTCCGATTCTCAACTTGAATCCCTTTTTAGACGCGGAGGAAATATTACGCGTAGGAGGTCGCCTAGGCAACGCACCTCTTCCCTTTAACCAACAACATCCCATCATTCTGAAAGATTCACACTACTTTTCTAGACTGATTGTGAATGAGGCTCATCTAGACACCTTACATGGCGGTCAGCAGATGATGATGGCCGAAATTCGAAGAACGTATTGGATAACGAATCTCAAGGGGATGGTCAAGACCACCATTCATAAATGCGTTCGATGTCACCGCTACAAGGCAAAAATACAACAACAACTCATGGGTAGCCTCCCAACAGAAAGAGTTAGCATATTAAGACCCTTTACTAACACGGGGGTAGATTATGCTGGACCAGTCGAAATCAAAATGTGGAAGGGCAGATGCAACAAAACCTCAAAGGGGTATATAGCAGTATTTGTGTGTCTTTCGACAAAGGCTATGCACATCGAATTAGTCAGCGATCTAACAGCAGCAGCGTTCATAGCAGCATACAGACGATTTGTCTCAAGACGAGGATATTGTGGAAACATGTTTAGCGATTGCGGAACCAACTTTAAGAGTGCAAGTAACGAGCTTAGGAAAGACAGCAAATTTATTATTATTTCTGCAGAATGGTCACAATGGTGCCCTCCGTGCACTTCCGGAAAGAAACCTTCTCGACAACAAAATAAATCACCTTGATAGATGGAAATACCTGCAACGGCTCTCCCAAGAATTTTGGAAGCAATGGAGTTAAGCATATCTCCACCTGCTCCAACATCGTCCAAAATGGCTCCAAGAGCAGCCAAACATCAAAATGGGGGACATTGTTCTTGTGAAAGAAGATAACCTACCACCAACATCATGGTTACTTGGGCGGGTGCAAGAGTTACATGCTGGTGCGGATGGTCTGACGCGCGTGGTGACCATAAAGACAAGTACGTCCAACATAAATTGCCCAATCGCGAAAATATCCCCCTTGCCGATTTCGAACACTGCCAACGACCCATGAAAGCCCCTCGCGTAAAAATAGACCCAACAAAGAATCGAAACTGAGTCCCATCGCGTAAAACCAAACTTGTTCCACGAACACACTCAACCTCATGAACCTTTAACCTATGAACTTTGAACTTTATGAAATTTTTAAATAAATATGAACAGTATAAACTAAGTAAATGAATTCTTTAAAACAATAGAATAATAACATACCACAGAAGGAAAACACCAACACGTAATTAAACCAAAAAATAATAATAATAACCTACGTTTAGCTAAAGGCTACCAACGAGTAAATAAAATAAAATAAAAATAGGGTTCCAAGGAACCTAAATATGTTAATGCAAACATACTCCCATACACATATCTTAAGCCACGGTTGACAGATGAAATCCAGCATCTTGCAGCTATGTTAAATATCACATTATTTTATTAAATAAATAATTTTGTTGTGTAATATCTAATACTTTCCCTCTTTTGCATGACCGGAGCCAATCATCCCTAAGATCCAGGTATCCGAATTGATGAAGACAGCCAAGACACAAAGCTTCAATGACGCAAGTAGCTCATCCAGCACGCAGTTCGTCTTCCACCACATCATGTCAGCTGGAGGCGGGGGAACATGTTGCTTCTCAACAAACAGGACTAGTTATCGCTAGGATATTCCAAAGTTATCACAATAACGATAACTAGTTCAAACGACAATCACAAATTAAAATCACAGCCAACAATAAGTTAACAAATCAAAAACGTCAACTGTCAAGGTGCCTATGTCGAAGGGTTAGATCGACGAGCTGTCCCTCTCTCTCCTAAGGCGGAAACATGGGGCATTAATAAGCACATCCAACAAACATGTATGTGCTAAACATTTGTATACTACTTATGCAATTATGTAATCATTTTAGTATTAGACACATCAATGTATTCAGTGCCAATTTAAAAAGTATAAATGTATTAGAGCAGAATGTAAAAGTAGACTAATGTAAGTGGTAAGGTCATTGACCATGGATAATGTTAAAGAATAGCTGTTAGGTTTCCTGTTAAAGACCAACAGACTGTTCTTCACTTTTGTACATCACATCAGCCGAGATAGGCCAATAAACTTATTATAACGTTTTAAAGATTGTACTTTTTTTTTATTTTGCTTCAAACGACAAATTATTCCTGACGGCACCTGAGTTAGGAACAATGGTCCTTCGATCCTTCAGAGTTAAGAACCGCGGCTTAAAGAATTGGTGTAAAGTTAAAAGTAGTTCGAATCATCTATTCGAGGAAAAGTATTGTTTAAAAAAAAAAACATATCGGTAAAGTTTAAAAGAAACTCGAATCATCTATTCGAGAAAATGCCGGGAACAAAGGTGAGAAATTTCCTCCTCTTACCTTTTTTTACATTGAAATATTTAACACCTAATTAAACAAATTTTACAAATCACTGTATTTAATAAAAATTTCCAAGAAACACGAAAGGATCTTAATAAATAACAAATTAAAATAAAACTATACATTTAATTAATTGTGTCCAATACATATCAAAATCCAAATCCATATAAAATTAAAAGTGAAAGTGAACATTTTTAAACATGCCTAAATTAGCTTAATCTATCGAAGCCCAGGAAGTTCTTCTTAAAGAACTCCAAAAAGACCATGAAGAATTCCGAAAAGATACCGCGGTGCAAAAGTCCAAGGGTTACATAAATGCGTGGGTAACGGACATAGAGGAAATGTTCAAACGCGCGAAGAAGGAAAATTCCTCGATCTTAAACAGTACCGCAGACCCTTTAAAGGATAAGTATCAATCGGACGAAACATATTCAAAAATAAAAAGTATTTATTTTAGTTTTATTGGGCAATTGCACGACGAAATCGAAAGGTTCGCTGAATCGGCTAGTGCCAACCTTGACGCATCTCGTCTTAATGGCTCTAAATACTCGGTTTCTGATATACGGCTTCCCCGCATTCAGTTGAAATCATTCTCGGGAAAATTCGAGGAATGGTACGAATTCCATAATCTCTTTCAGAGCATGATAGATCAAAATGTTGATCTTTCAGATATACAAAAGCTACAATACCTTAAAACCTCGGTCACAGGTGAAGCAGCACGGCTAATTCAGCACCTTCCGATTGACGGAAAAAATTATTCCTCGGCTTGGGAAATTTTAAAAGAAAGATTCGAGAACAAACGGAAACTCGTCAACACACAGTTGAGAATACTGATTGAACAGGATAAGTTAGGGCAAGAATCCGCAGTGTGCTTAGAATCTTTACACGACACTAGCACCGAATGCATTCATGCATAAGCAAACTTAGGGGTAGCAGTGGAAACTTGGGACTGTATCCCTATACACATAATTTTTCATAAGCTTCCGCCCAAAACACAAAGGGACTGGGAAGATAAGTTAGGCACCTCAAAGTCTCTTCCGGATTGGAAAACCTTTTCATCCTTTATGGAGGGCCGGTTTAGCTCATTGGAAAACATTGATGAGTTAAACAGGTCTCAAAAACAACCACCTCAGGGAAGTTCTTTTAGGAAAGCCAACAATTTTCATGCTAATCCTCAAGCGACAAACAAACACTATCCTTGTCGAATTTGCCAGTCGTCTCATGGAATTCGAAGGTGTAAAAATTTCCTGAGCATGGATATTAAGAGCCGTACGGAAGTAACCAAGAAAAATGGCATTTGTAAAAATTGCCTTGGCTACGATCACTATGCTTCAACATGTAGCAGTAGCAATAGGTGTTTGAAATGTGGTTTGAAACATCATACGCTTCTACACTTTGGTTTACAAAACCCGAATGATTCCAACAACAATTACTAACACTCTCAACCTGAAGCTCAAAACAATACAAGAAATTACCTTGTCCAAAACTCGGCTCAACCAACTTCGAGTCAAACAAATTCTAATGTGCTACAAAATTTTAACACGCATTTCAACCAAATGCAATCAAATTTGTTACTTGCAACGGCAGTTGTAAGGGTAGTAGCGTCCAATGGAACGCATCATGTGTTAAGAGCTCTGATAGACCCCGGATCAGAAGCGTCTTTTATAACGGAAAACGCTACACAACTTCTTAATCTTAAACGGAAAAAAACGTTGACTAGCGTGACTGGTCTAGGCCAAGCTTCTACTGGCACATCGCACTCGCAGGTCAGTCTCACCATTTTCTCTCAAGTTAATGGATCATTCCATCTTAACATCAAGGCATACGTATTAAGTCATCTTACGTCCATGCTACCAACCAACCAGGTTAAAAGGGACAATTGGACGCACTTATCAAATCTGCTGTTAGCAGATCCTTCGTACAACAAGCCTGGGAAAATTGATCTCTTAATAGGTGCTGACGTCTATGCATTAATTATAATTGAAGGGCTGATAAAGGGTGCACACGGATCGCCAGTGGCTCAAAGAACGGAATTAGGCTAGATCTTAACAGGAAGCACCAGCATCGCCTCGCAATCCCGATCCTTAACAATAAAAAAACATTTTAATTCTCTAGATGAGCAACTAAGGCAATTTTGGGAATTGGAAGAAAACCTAGACGAGAGAAAACTTACGGCAGGAGAAGAAAAATGTCAACAACATTTTGCAAGAACAGTGAAACGTAGAAGGGATGGCAAATACGAAGTCAGATTGCCATTCAAAGACGATATTCGACCAAGGCTAGGAAACTCGAAACAAGCAGCAATGGCGAGATTCCTCCAATTGGAAAAACGTTTCGTTGAAACTCCAAAACTAGAAGAGTCCTATTGCAAATGCATAAACGAATACGCTAACTTGGGACACATGAAAGAGGTCAAATCAAACACACAACTAGCAATTGGAGAACACTATTTTTTGCCACATCACGCAGTTTTAAAAGCGTCGAGTACAACAACTAAACTTGTTGTTGTATTTGACGCCTCATGCAAAACCACCAACTCAAAATCGCTAAATGACTATTTAATGATTGGTCCACGTCTACAGGCGGACATCATCGATTTAATTGCTAAATGGAGAAAGTTCAAAATAGCATTTTCGACCGACATTAGCATGATGTATATTCAAATCTGGATAGCGCAAGAAGACACCCCATATCAACTTATACTATGGAGAAATAAAAAGAAAGAGCCAATAAAAACTAACGCCTTAAATACCGTCACGTTTGGCACGGCATCAGCACCATACCTGGCTTTTCGCTCCTTACATCAGCTTGCTTCAGACGTCTCAAGGAGCTTTCCACACATTGCCAAAGCACTGACAGAAGGGTTCTACGTCGACGATCTTATTTATGAGTCCGACAGCGAAGAAAGCGCAACAGCCCTCCAAAAAGACCTATTATCCACTCTCCATTCAGCAGGATTCCCGCTTCGCAAGTGGGCTAGCAACTCAAGTAGAGTTCTAGAGTAAGTTTCTGAAAACGAAAGAGAAATTAACTTGCCATTAAATTTCGATTCTCCAGATGCAATCAAAGCCTTAGGTATTCAATGGCATCCTGCAAACGACTTCTTCAAAGTCAAAATTACGTTACCTACAGTGCAAAAATATACGAAAAGGTCCATCCTCGCAGACATCGCTCGCCTATTCGATCCACTTGGTTGGGTTTCTCCATGTGTCCTTAAGGCAAAACTTATTCTTCAACAACTTTGGCGAGAGGAAGCCACCTGGGACATGCCAGTCTCACAGGAAACAGAAAGACTATGGCTCGACTTACGCAGCGGATTAGTAAGGTTGCAGTAACTCCAAATTCCACATTGGATTGGATACGATGAGTCCGCCCAAGTCCAGCTGCACGGTTTCAGTGACGCCTCTGAAAGGGCATATGCAGCAGCTGTATATGCACGTGTTGTCAAAAGTTCTAGCGAGAGCATACACCTGGTAGCATCTAAAACCAGAGTAGCTCCAGTCAAACCAGTGTAACTACCACGTTTGGAGCTCTCCGCTGCTCTTCTTTTGGCAAAACTACTGAGAAAAATTAAAAATTCGATGCAGTTTGAGAACCCCGAGACTTGGGCGTGAACATTCGTGTTCACTTTGCATGTCACTTGAGTGTCATCAACAACGCCTTCTTCCATCAGTTTTCAACACTACGGCGCTTGGTTCGCATCATATCAATATGGAAGAGATACATAAACAACATACTTTCTGAGCACAAAATGCCGCTAGACACACATCCAATTACATCCGATGAGCTCATGGCAGCTCAACACAAACTGATCAAAATCATTCAAGGTGAGCTATTTTTTGAAGAAATTAAAGCCCTCAGACTTAAAACGCCCATACCCAAGGGAAGTCCGATTCTCAACTTGAATCCCTTTTTAGACGCGGAGGAAATATTACGCGTAGGAGGTCGCCTAGGCAACGCACCTCTTCCCTTTAACCAACAACATCCCATCATTCTGAAAGATTCACACTACTTTTCTAGACTGATTGTGAATGAGGCTCATCTAGACACCTTACATGGCGGTCAGCAGATGATGATGGCCGAAATTCGAAGAACGTATTGGATAACGAATCTCAAGGGGATGGTCAAGACCACCATTCATAAATGCGTTCGATGTCACCGCTACAAGGCAAAAATACAACAACAACTCATGGGTAGCCTCCCAACAGAAAGAGTTAGCATATTAAGACCCTTTACTAACACGGGGGTAGATTATGCTGGACCAGTCGAAATCAAAATGTGGAAGGGCAGATGCAACAAAACCTCAAAGGGGTATATAGCAGTATTTGTGTGTCTTTCGACAAAGGCTATGCACATCGAATTAGTCAGCGATCTAACAGCAGCAGCGTTCATAGCAGCATACAGACGATTTGTCTCAAGACGAGGATATTGTGGAAACATGTTTAGCGATTGCGGAACCAACTTTAAGGGTGCAAATAACGAGCTTAGGAAAGACAGCAAATTTATTATTATTTCTGCAGAATGGTCAGAATGGTGCCCTCCGTGCACTTCCGGAAAGAAACCTTCTCGACAACAAAATAAATCACCTTGATAGATGGAAATACCTGCAACGGCTCTCCCAAGAATTTTGGAAGCAATGGAGTTAAGCATATCTCCACCTGCTCCAACATCGTCCAAAATGGCTCCAAGAGCAGCCAAACATCAAAATGGGGGACATTGTTCTTGTGAAAGAAGATAACCTACCACCAACATCATGGTTACTTGGGCGGGTGCAAGAGTTACATGCTGGTGCGGATGGTCTGACGCGCGTGGTGACCATAAAGACAAGTACGTCCAACATAAATTGCCCAATCGCGAAAATATCCCCCTTGCCGATTTCGAACACTGCCAACGACCCATGAAAGCCCCTCGCGTAAAAATAGACCCAACAAAGAATCGAAACTGAGTCCCATCGCGTAAAACCAAACTTGTTCCACGAACACACTCAACCTCATGAACCTTTAACCTATGAACTTTGAACTTTATGAAATTTTTAAATAAATATGAACAGTATAAACTAAGTAAATGAATTCTTTAAAACAATAGAATAATAACATACCACAGAAGGAAAACACCAACACGTAATTAAACCAAAAAATAATAATAATAACCTACGTTTAGCTAAAGGCTACCAACGAGTAAATAAAATAAAATAAAAATAGGGTTCCAAGGAACCTAAATATGTTAATGCAAACATACTCCCATACACATATCTTAAGCCACGGTTGACAGATGAAATCCAGCATCTTGCAGCTATGTTAAATATCACATTATTTTATTAAATAAATAATTTTGTTGTGTAATATCTAATACTTTCCCTCTTTTGCATGACCGGAGCCAATCATCCCTAAGATCCAGGTATCCGAATTGATGAAGACAGCCAAGACACAAAGCTTCAATGACGCAAGTAGCTCATCCAGCACGCAGTTCGTCTTCCACCACATCATGTCAGCTGGAGGCGGGGGAACATGTTGCTTCTCAACAAACAGGACTAGTTATCGCTAGGATATTCCAAAGTTATCACAATAACGATAACTAGTTCAAACGACAATCACAAATTAAAATCACAGCCAACAATAAGTTAACAAATCAAAAACGTCAACTGTCAAGGTGCCTATGTCGAAGGGTTAGATCGACGAGCTGTCCCTCTCTCTCCTAAGGCGGAAACATGGGGCATTAATAAGCACATCCAACAAACATGTATGTGCTAAACATTTGTATACTACTTATGCAATTATGTAATCATTTTAGTATTAGACACATCAATGTATTCAGTGCCAATTTAAAAAGTATAAATGTATTAGAGCAGAATGTAAAAGTAGACTAATGTAAGTGGTAAGGTCATTGACCATGGATAATGTTAAAGAATAGCTGTTAGGTTTCCTGTTAAAGACCAACAGACTGTTCTTCACTTTTGTACATCACATCAGCCGAGATAGGCCAATAAACTTATTATAACGTTTTAAAGATTGTACTTTTTTTTTATTTTGCTTCAAACGACAAATTATTCCTGACGGCACCTGAGTTAGGAACACAATGCTTCCAACTGGTTATGAAATTTTTGCACTAGTGGAGCTGAATGCGGTTTACCGAGTCTTAATGCAACATTTCCAGATGTTCCGTTCGAAGTACAAAATTATGCTTATGTTGGAAAATGGAAAACGCCATTTACAAAGTGCTTCCTGGAAATGGAAATTAAAATAATTTAAATGATATCTAAATTTTTGATTTCTGATTTTTCCCAGTACTGCCGGGTATTATTTTACTGAAGGGTAGAGTTGGATTGGGGAATTCTAACTTTTGGTAGTAATATAAATTCCGTTAACAAGCTGATCTTGAAATAAAAATGTCTGCCTTTTTCGTGTTAACTTCCCAGTCGATTTTACGAAATGGGTTTGCAAGGGGGATGAAAATTTCTAGAAGTGGAAACGTAAGTAAAAATAGTATTATGTAATATAAAAAAATGTAAGTGGAACTATGAATTTAATGACATCAAAGATTTTCAGTGGAATTCTCGTTATTTACAACTAGCATTGATTTTATATTTTAGATTGGGGTAAACAGACAGCTAAAGATATTTCCACACCGAGCTATCAGCAGTCACAGATCTATAGAAAACGTGTTAAATATTGATCAGAAGTAGTTTATAACAATAGTATACTAATAGCCGTATTTGTATTACTTTTAAATGTTATTTCTTGCAGCCGCACAACAGAATTTTTTCGGGCTTACAGGCGTCAGTTTCAAACCACTGCCTCACATTTACAAACCGAGAAAATAAAGGTTCCACCTTTCGCTGATTCGGTCTCTGAAGGCGACATTAAGTTAGAGGCTTAGGGAATTATGTGACATCAGAGAAGCAAAGGTTTTATGATGCGTTCTTGTAAACAACTTGTTTCCAGATATCGGAAACTTAAGTTATCTTTCTTCATACTAGTTTTCATAGTATCGTATTACCTTTCAGTTAAATTTACTATGTAAACGTGTCGTGTTAATATGTATGTATTTCTTATACGAAAAGCACTTTTTAAATTTGCGTAAATCTAATGTTAAGGATTCATAAGTTAAAAGAATCTATAAAATTGCGAATATTTGCCTTGCAGAAAGAAAAACAAAAAATTATATTTCTGTACACATCAGTGTTAAATAACAAAAAGAATCTATAAGAAACTATCATGAAATCGTATGCCTCTGATAAATTTCAGTCTTAATCTTAAAATGGTATATATGCGGGTTTGTTTATCCTTTTTTTAGGTTTACAGTAAAAGTTGGAGACTTTGTAAACGTCGATCAAGTTGTTATGGAAATTGAAACCGATAAAACCACTGTTGGTGTGCCAGCCCCATTCTCGGGCATAATTGAAGCAATCTTAGTTTCAGATGGCGATACCGTAAAAGCCGGCCAAGATTTATTCGAGTTGAAGAAAGCAGATGCTCCAAGTGCTCCCCCTGTCGCTAAGGCTTCTCCTCCAGCGACTTCAGCTCCTATATCTGTTGCTGCGAAACCTTTAGAAACACCTACTGAAAGTAAAATTGTACCACCATCGCCGCCTCCATCACCTTCTTTACCAACAACACCATCTTCCAAGCCAACGATACCGGCTGCGGAAATTCCGGTTGCTGCAATACGTCACGCTCAAGGCATCATTCAACCTTCAGTCAAGGTATTATTATGTTGCCGTATAAAAATCAGTAAAACCTTTGTTTTTGCAAATAGGTGCCGCCATCAGACTACTCAAGGGAGATAACTGGAACAAGGACGGAACAGCGTGTAAAAATGAATCGAATGCGCCTTAAAATTGCGGAACGTTTAAAGGAGGCTCAAAATACTAATGCAATGCTTACTACATTTAATGAAATCGATATGAGGTACATTAAGGGTATTCACGCATCATTGTATCTGGTTTTGTATCATTGTAAAAGTGTATCATTTTCTTGCAATGCAACAACTAAATACGCTGCTTGACAGCTGGTTGTTGTCGTTTGGTTTTCTTAATTTATAAAATGTCTGTAAATGAAAAGAATTGGAAAAAATATGGACGAGGAAAATGTCGTAAAAAAAAAGACAAATATGCCAGAGTGCCTTCACACTTTGTTGTTAAAAAATACACTTTACACGTTTACAAAACCAAATACAACAAAGCGTGAATACCCCTATTATAATTTCACTATATAATTCGAAAATAAAAAACAAATCACTTCTAGTTTTGCAATGGAATATCGTAAAGCCAACCTAGATGCATTCCAAAAAAAATATGGAATTAAACTTGGTTACATGTCTATTTTTGCAAAAGCATCAGCATATGCCTTACAAGATCAGCCTGTAGTAAATGCGGTTATCGACGGAAATGTAAGTTGATTGCTATTACTTTTTTTTTATTAAATGAATTTAAAAAATATATATATACATTTTAATATAAAGTGTTTGTGAAATAATGACTTTTTAGTTTCAAAAATATTGATTCGAAAAGTACCTATGAGATTAAAAACTAATTGATTAGATTCATATTCTTTGAAATTGCATATGCCTTATTTTCTGTTCAAAACAAGGAAAAACATGAAATAATTTAAATATATTAAATTAAAAGATAAGAATCTATAAAATAAGAAGTAAGTAATTCATAGTGATTCATTTGAATATATATACTTATTAATATTCATCCTAAATGTTTAATAGAAGAAAATTTCATAGCTTTTGAAGTCCCATAAATGCAGCTGTTCTCCAAAATTAATTTCTCCCGCAACTTGAATATGTGCGAATTTTTCTTTTCTGGATTAAATGATCTTTACTCCTTGCAATAATGAAATCTTAGGCGGTCATTCACAAGCTATCATTTATTTGCATGCATCAGTGGCGTGGCGTGCATCTAAGTATAAGGGATGCTGCTGAAAAAAATATAACTTACAAAAAAAAAAGGCGATTTTCGTTACACTGGTGTCAGATGTGTGGTAGTGATCGCTTATCAGAGGAAAGCAAGCCACAAAAATAATGGATCCGAAAAAGAACACGTCGAGTTCTACTGAGTCGTCTTCTCTACGAGCAATGCTGCAAGACTACATGGTAAACCAGAGTCAGTTTTAGGAACAAAACTGTCCGACTGGAAGCAGCAGATGGTAACCCGGAACTCGGACATTGAGAAAAGAATGGAGGAGTTAGAACGGTCAGTTAGCTGTTTGTCGTTCGCCAAAGCTGTCAATAATGGCCAGCATTCCTCTCCCAAAAGTAAGTCAGTTGAGGGAAATGGGTTACCGGCAAGCGGACAAAGTACCGACTTACATCATTTGGATATGGAGGTAACACCGGCAAAGGAGGCCACAATTGGGCCACCGGTATCTTGTAATCCGAGCCCGGCGGTACCTGGTGAGGTACCATATCCTGTTCTAAAACGGTTGCTGTTCAACCGTTCGACGGCAGCGGTTCATGGACGGCCTACCAACGACAGTTCGAGATTGCTGCAACATGTGCAGGCTGGGAGGCTAAGGAAAAAGCAAATGTGTTATCAATACAGTTAAGAGGAGAGACCCTTTCTGTTTTAAGTGCTTTACCTTTAAATTGTGAACCCGACGACGAATTGCTGCGACAGCGCTTCTGAGAAAACAGTAGGTCTAGCTGCGATGTCGTGTGCAGGGACCCAAAGAAAATTTTGCCGAATTTGCTCTAGGTCTTCAGCGACTAACAGTTTCTGCGCTTCTTAGATGTCCAGCAAAAGTCGTGCAGGAGGTGATGGTAAGCCAGTTTATTGAAGGTCTGAAAGATGAGTTCATCCAGGACTTAATAACTATTGGACGCCCTACTACGTTGACGGATGCTGTTAAGTCTGGCACAGGAGCTCCAGGCAAGAAACAAGCGAAGGAGGGTTTTCGTGGTGGAAAGTCAATCTTTACCAACAAAAAACTAAATCACGGAGACAACAGGAAGCAGTTGTCCACCGTTAAAAATCTCAATGCCTCACATCAAACAACGACGAACCGGAATTGTACAACGGACCACGAATACGGAACCACCTTAGCCAGAAAGGAAGAAAGAAAAACCACAAAAAAGAATACCGCATGAATACTCTAGGAAAGAAGATAGAGTCTCCGAAACATTTATAGGAACCACTGGACCACTGGAGAAGCTAGCCTGTCTCTCAAAGCATTTATCGAAGGACAATGATGCTCTTTTGTTGTGGACTCTGGTGCGAACGTGTCTGTCCTGACGGCTCAACATGTACCCGACGAGAGGATTGTAAGAGGTTCTCCAATGAAGCTGGTTTGTATATCAGGGGGAGCGATTTGGAGTCAAGGGATGGCAGAGGTGAGGTTTTTTGTAAATCATAGGGAATTTTCTCATTATTTCGCTATAATGCCACATGGAGTCCCAAACATTTTGGAGGTCGATTTTTAATTGAAGCATCAGTGTCGCTTAGATTGCAATAGAGATGAACGGTAAAAAACACGCATTGCACCTGCATCAACATCACAATTTGCGACGCTTGCAACGTTGGAAATATTAAAAGCCGCAAGAGACACCCTAGAAGAAATTAATCGTACGTCTACTATAGAATGCGCAGCAAAGTTAGTGGAGCCTACGCCTGGTTTCGAGCTTCCAAAAGGCGTATCGACTGGCAGAAGCCCAATCGATCCTTGCAGCAAAACCTTCCTGATCAGGATGGCCAATCATTCTTCGCGTGACACAATCCTGCCCGAAAACACTGGTGCGGAAAATGGAAACAGTAGAGGTATGCGAAGTCCTAACTGGTCCGGTCATGAGAAAATTCATCGACGTAAGCGATTTGCTACGAGAAGTACCCCAGGAACTATCCAAATAGCAGCTGACGGCGTTTGAATAACTATTGGAAGAATTTCAAGCAGTTTTCTCAAAAGGACCACAGCCGACTTTGGACGAACAGGTATTGCAAAACATAAAATCGATACCGCAAAGGCAAAACCAATCAAACTACCGGCGAGAAGAGTCCCAATGGCGAAACGCGGAGAGATGGAAGAGCTTATTAAGGATATGAGCGACAGGGGAGTTATAGAACGTTCAAATAGCCCCTGGGCTGCACCTATTATGTTGGTCAAGAAGAAAGACGGATCTTCGAGATTTTGCTTAGATTACCGACAACTTAACGAGATGACAAAAAAAGATTCTTACCCCTTGCCGCGCATGGATGACTTCTTCGACACAATGGCAGGCGCTAAATGGTTTTCGACTATGGATCTCCAAAGTGGCTACTGGCAAGTCGAAATGGATGCAAAGAATAAGAAGAAAACGGCATTCACAAATGGCAATGGGCTATGGCACTTCAACGTTATGCCTTTTGGTCTCTGCAATGCCCCGGCGATGTTTGAATGGGTGATGGACGAAGTTCTGCGAAGACTTTCATGGCGGACTTCACTCGTTTACTTAGACGATCATCATCAGATCATCGTTTACTCTCGGACATTTGAAGAGCACATACAAAATTTGAGCTGTTACAAACAGCCAACCTAAAATTAAGCCCAGGTAAATGTCATTTTCTCCAATCCAAAATAGCGTATCTAGGTCATGTCGTTTCCGCTGATGGATTGGGCACGGATACGTAGAAAATAAAAGCAAACTCTGGCCGAACCCCAAGACTGAGCGCCAGGTAGGCTTTCTTGGACTTTGTTCCTATTGCTTTCAGAATTGACAGAAGAGAAACGCTGGTTTGCATGGAACGAAGACTGTGAGGCAGCATTCAACACCCTAAAATGTAGACATACGAGTGCACCGATTTTGGCATTCCCAACCACTTATGACCTCTTCGTATTAGACACGGATGCATCGAACGTTGGTATTGGTGCTGTTCTCAGTCAGAAGCAAGGGGACTCGGAGGTGGTAATTGAATATTTTAGCCGCTCTTTGAATAGAGCCGAACGAAACTACTGCGCCACAAGACGAGAGCTGCTAGCTGTGGTTTTAGGAACTCATCACTTCCACCACTACCTCTTTGGAAGAAGATTCCTCCTACGCACTGACCACGCATCCATTCGTTGGTTGTGCAATTTTAAGCAACCCGAGGGTCAGATGGCTAGTTGGCTGGAGCGTTTGCAGCAATACGACTACGAAATTCAACATTGCCCTGGTCTTCGGCATGGCAACGCTGACGCTTTTTCTAGGAGACTGTGGCGAATGCAAACATTGCACAAAGGTGGACAGTAAAGAAAAAGAGTGCGGCGAAATATTACACTTGGAAGCCGAAGATGCTACTCTCGCCATCGAACAGCAGAAAGATCCAACATTAGCAAAGGTGAGCAAGTGGCTGAAAGAGGGACATCGACCACCGAAAGAAGACATAATTCAAGAGGATCAGAAGACAAAAAGCTTTTGGGCTATCTTCCAGCAGTTGAAAATGGATGCCGGTGTAATTTATCAAACATGGGAAAAGGACCAGGAGCAGAAGAGGTTACCCGTGATCCCAAAGAACTTAGTTCCAGAAATTCTTCGACAACTCCATAATAGCCCGAGTGGAGGCCATCTGGGACAGCGCAAAACGCTCGGCAAAATAAAGGACAGGTATTTTTGGGTCGGTCGCACTGTAGACTCCAAACTATGGTGTAAGAACAACCAAACAGCTGAGGGAATAGTCGAACAAATGACACATCACGTGTTTTGTAGATTCGGTGTCCCGCACTACATTCATTCGAACCAAGGTAGAAACTTCGAATCGGAAATGTTTCGAAAAACAAAGGAGGTCTTGGGCTGTCAGAAAACTAGAACAACCCCTTTACGGCCCGAATCCGACGGCATGGTGGAGAGGTTCAATCGTACGCTGTTGAATTACTTAGCGAAATTCGTTAGCCCGCATCAGACAGACTTGGATTTGTTCTTACAGCCGGTCCTACTAGCTTACCGCGCAGCGGAACAAGAATCGACAGGGTTCTCTCCAGCTATGCTGAACTTCGGAAGAGAACTGAAGCTGCCGGTCAATATAGTGTACGGAACTCCACCGGAAATAGAGCAAGACAGCCAAGACTACGCAGCAACAGTTAAAAGCCGGCACTTAAAAGTACACGAAGTGGCACGAGAAAGCCAGAAAATAACGGCCGAATCAATGAAGGGCAGGTATGATTTAAAAACTAACGCAATAAAGTTTACTGGTTGATGGCTGGTTTTTTCACCACAAGAGGCGGAAAGGTCTGTGTCCTAAATTTCGAGCGACTGGGAAGGCCCTGTTAAGGTTGTGAAACAACTGTCAGATCTCGTCTACAGAATCCATGCGCATGTTCAAAGGAAGCAAAGAGTCGTATATGTAAACAGATTGGCACCGTATATAGGCTCACCTGCAGCTCAGTCGGAACTTTGAGGTTTGCGGAGTGGGAAGTGTTACGAAAACTAAAAAGAAAAGAAAAAAACAGCAGAAAAACAAGAAAATTTGGAAAGCCAAGAAAATGTACCTGCTTCACGTTGGTCTGTTGTGATTTTTTGACAGCTGAAAAGGTTCGTTCGATTTGTCAAACATGGCAGGGTATTCAGCGAAACGAAAAAGACGAGCGATAAGATTATAAGCCATGAGAACAGGAACAAAAAAAGAGACGACTACATTACAGATTATAGCAAATTTTAAGAAGCCAACTAAGAAAATAATTGCCATTTCCTGTGACGTAGCATTTCTCCAACCAGAAAACGGTTGGCGAACGAGCGGTGGATTCTGAGGCGTTACATCGGATGAAGAAACGGAAAAGAGCTGGCGATGTAGAAGTCGAAGAGCATAAAAGGAGAAATTTTTGGAAGAACAAAAAAGTCATGAAGAAACAATCGAGCTACCTCGACCGGAGTAAAGAAAACAGAATGAGTATAATTTTTAAATAAACAAAAAAATTAAAAGTACCTCTCAGGAACCAACAAATTTGGAAGTTTTCTTTTTGTCTTTTTTTTTTTTTTTTTTTCTATTAAAGTTCGTTGCTATTTTTCTGATCTTTTCCGGACGTCTAGGCGATTTTCGTTACAATATGTATGTATATATATATATTTTGTTTCTTTTAACACAATTCATTATAAAATACAAATCAAAATAAATTGCACATGTATTTGGTTCAAAGAATTATAATATAATTTATGTATAAACAATATATAATATAAAGCGTTTTCATTATGTTTTGAATAATATTTAGATACATTCTATAGTTAAGACAATTATTGTCGAATGTATCGATTAAAATATTTAATTCAAAAGAAGAAAGAGAAAGGTGAGGTGAAGAGCGTAAGTTTTGAAAAACATCTGATCTGATTGTATGCAAATAAACGATGATTACTTTCAAGACGAAAAACAAGATTTATTTGATTTTTGTTAGCATCGTCATCGCATGATGAATAAATTAACAAAATAATACAGATTGCTCTCGAGGAATCCACTTTATGATAATATGACGAAATGTCATTAATAATATACAGTGAATGCGTAGTTCCTTAGCAGAAGAAGAGGTTAGGACTTAAAGAACTCGATTGGCCCTGTAGTGTTCGCCAGTAACGGTGACCGTATTGCCGATGGCGTCCTCAAAAAAATAGGGGCAAATCACTCCTCCCGCGTGAACGCCGCACCACACAATGGCTTTGATTGGATGTAGTGGCGCTTCGTGCATCACACGGTGCCCCAGAACGCGCTCCATTGCTTGACTTTTGTATACTGCAGCTGTCTAGTTCACAAATGTTAAATATGATTGACGTACGACGCCATTTCCAAAAATTATAACATCTTCCGATAGGATGATTAATTTTGCGCCACCTTGCACAATGTAATTAATTGATCCCTAGTGTACAATTGGTAAAGGCCCTTAATTAAAAGAATAATTGGTTTACTTATCTATCGATTAAATTTTCCGGACTAATCATGAAATAAGCAGGTATTTTCCATGGACCAAAGGTTAGGCAGCTTAGAATAGACCTAAACATAGTTCATTCAAAGAATGAGTTTAATAAATGAACTTGGACCTCATTCGTTTTAAATACACGACCTCCTTTCCTGCCATCTTCTTGATGCTATATATATGTATATGTAAATCTTGACATTATTATTATGAAGATTATGTATCCCAAGTTGTATACATACATATTCCTTTAGGGTTTTTAAACGGGAAGAAATTCGAACTGCGTCACAGTATACCTACTTTGGTGTACTTCTCACTCCAGAAATGAGTTTTGCAAAACATGTAGAGCAAAGAAATACTGCAGCTAAGAACAGCATCAATTCAACTTGGCATTGTTTTTTTTTGAGTAAGAGGAATATAACTCTAAGTGCAAAACAGAAAGTTTTTCTGCCTGTATGCAGAGCTTACCAAACTTATGGTGCTCAAGTGTGGGGTTATGGGCAGTTTGGAGAAATTGATAAGCTACAACTCTATTTTTTGAAACTACCTCCAGACACTCCAAATTACGCCTTGTCGATTGAGACGGGTGTTGAAGATGAGAATTTCTTTGCTACGATATGTCATGAAAACAATGTTCAAATACAACATAAGGTGCATTTTATTGGCAGGTCAGTAGCCGGCGATGGCGATGGCGCGATAGTTAGCTCATTGGACTATCACGCAGACAGTCTGGGTTCGATTCCTGACTGGTTCACTAACAATTTTTCAAATCGCCATCACCCAATGCTAAACTCCCGAAAGTAAAATTGCCTACGAAAAAGCTTCTAAGGAGTTGCGTTCGGACTCGGCGATAAACCGTAGGCCCCGCTCAGATGTGATTAAAATGACAACATGAGCTACACAAATGAGTGTCAAGAAGCTAGGCCATGGCCCATACCGGGCTGCCAGCGCCACAGAGTTTTTTTTTTCAGTAGCCAGCTCAGCATTCAATGCCAATAAAACAATTTAACTCACTCCAAACGTCATTTGACTTGTTGAATAAGCTTGTGGTTCGCAGAGTTGCGAATATATTTTTTTTTAATTTTATCGTAAATAAGTTTGGTATACACTGGGATCCGAACTTGCAACGAGAAAGTGACTGGAATAGTAAAAACTTGCAGCTTCTTGAAAGGCTGAAGGCAAATAGTCGCCAGGAAAGAGAACGAAGAGCGAGGGAAAGTAGCTCAAGAATTTACAATTACGTGGATCTTCAAAGCTAGATGCGATCTGCTCTCACTAAATGGAAGTAGATTTCGAGGCAACCCTTCAACTCTATGCAGCATGTGTTACATGAGAGAGGAGGAAAACATTCTCCATTTTATAGGCAGATGTCCCGTATTTAATGAATTTAGGGTGCGATTCCTTGGAAAACCAAATCTGAATGAGGTAGAACTCATAAATGTACTTAATGGAGAATACAGTAGCGATTGGAGCAGACTGGTCAACTACATTCCTGTGGCAATATTCTACAGAAAATACCTTATAGCCGAATTTAATTAGCATAAAGTTTAGTAGCATTTTTAACTCCATCATTTTTCTCCTTTCAAAAATTATTTTGTAACAAGTTTGAATTGCCTAGCAAGAAAGAATTTTATTAGTATAAATTACCCGACAGACGACTCTTTAGTGTCATTGTCGTATGTTTTCAATTTTCATCAAGGATTTAAAATACTCTTATTTCAAAACAATGTACTCAAATGGATTTAAAACTTGAAAATAAAAAAACTTATTACATATTCCTTTGGTAATAAGCTACTGAAACAATAGGGGCGAATTCGTAAACGCACGACTTGCAATGCAAATTATCTGCAAAGCACATGTACTCGTAATAGGGCAATTGAAACATCAAAAGCATATGTTTGCATTGCAACATTCCTTTGACAGTTGCACAGATGCCTTTTTTCGCATAAAAAAAATCAATCTACGTTGTAGAACGGTTTGCTTTTTAGTAATTTTCCATTGGGCGTTTGTGAATCTACTGCTTTACACATTTTGCGCAACATATGCGTTTACGAATCTGGCCTAGTATACAGAAGTGCCTTTTGTAAATCAAATGAGAATCCATAATCACCCTCGGGATTCTCTTCTGCTGTTTGCTGGTCATCTCTTAAACATTTCTGTCTTGCTCAACATTTTTTTAAATATTAATCATGATTTCGTCTAAAATCTAGTTTCTCTTGTTTATTTGTGGATGCTTGAATTTTTAGCTTAAGAATATCACACTTTTGGTAAGTATTTTTGTGAAAAAATGGAAAATTTAATTAAATCCCATCATTTACACATGAACATAAATACTGTCGAGCTAAAAAAAGTTAAGTTTATTTAATTATTTAGCTTCTTTGAAAGCTATTAATAATCAATTAACAATTTTAGTACAAAAGTGTTTTGTTAAAGTATATCATAGTTCTTTGTCGTCTGTTGTGGAGTACACACGCACCGAGGGCTGTATAAAAATTTATTTATTTAACGAAAAAACGCTTAAAAAATATTAAATATTTCGTGAAATTCGTGCAGTAATAAAGTCGAACGGACTGAGTTAAAAGTGGTCTGTTGCGGCTGTAGTAGAAACCATCACGCGAAATGTCTTAACATATTGCCGGTTGATTTAGAATTCTTTAAGAAGAGCAACAAATCTTGGAGATGTGGGAACTGCGAAACCATAAAATGTCGCGATTCGCTATCTGGTGAGACTTTTGTAAGTGTTATAAACAAAAATCATCAGAAGGGAACAAATTCATCTCCAAAAGAATCCAATTCACCTCTCGATAAATCGGGCATCACGCTGATGATGATTTACAAGGAACTGCAAGACACAAAAGAAGCTCAAACAATACAACTGAAGCTCAAAACAAAAATAAAGGGTGCGATCAAAAAATTCAACTGCAGGCACATAATGCCAATTACCTCGAGAACCAGCTGATTGCAAACGAAATTAAAATATATAATATTCCCCAAATCACCAACGTCTCTACCACCGATTTGGCGCTAAAAATATTTCGTGATGGAATCAATTTGGGTGTGACAGAGAAGGATATAGATCATTGCTATATTAAAAAAAATTAAAAAGCAGCATCAAATCTCAGAGAGCAATAACTTAACATCAATATTCTTCATGTAAGATTGTCAAGTCGACGTTGGAAGGAGAAGATAGTGAGAGCAAATCGTCAGTAGAAAGAACTGTTAACAACGTCTCCAATCAGCGGTTTATCTCACCACACACGTCAGCTGTTCAAAACCGCAAAGTCAATGCAGGTCACAAAAAAATGTCGCCGATTTTAATAATTATGACTGGAACTCGAATTCGTTCATATGGCCACCGCGGGCACGATTGCAGCGGTCGATTCGTTGGACCCGATTTTTAATGACTCGGCCACACATATCGGCCGAAACGGCCGCTATTTCGCGTTCAATGTTGACTCTGAGCTCTTCCAACGTCGTCGGCTTGTTGGCATAAACCAACTGAATTGACTGATTTGGATCGTTTGCTACGGACGTCTGAACGGCAGCGATATTTTCGACATTTCGACCAACCCGTTGTCTCACTGACACGGCAACATCACACTCAAATTTTTGCACTAAACTTGTTATTGCCTGTCTAACCGAAAATTGGAATTAACGCTCTTAAAGTTGCAGTCACCGACTCCGAATTTCGGTAGATAATTTTTATAATATGCAGACGTTGCTCGTTCGTGTATTTTACCATTATGAAAATGTTGAGTTTACTGAATAAATTGACAGTGACAGTTTGATGATTAGTGAAAGAGTGCGTTCACAAATTAAATTCAAAGTTCAAGAAAATTTGCCTGTATTTATAGTTTTAAGTGAAGTATGGGTGTACAAGGATGAATTGTATTTGTATAATAATCCTGGGTACGCGCCACCCCTTGGTAAATTTAATGAATCTTACCGAGCTGGCGGTATAATTGTATCTGTAAAAATGTACGTGCAATTTTGCTAATATAAATGTTCTGAGCGCTAATATCGTGAAATTGTCTTTCTAATATAACAATGTTTTGTATACTATGTTATGCATATACACGCTCCAGGAGGTAAATAAAACTGTGTTTTTGAAGGATCTAGAGCAGATTTTGAAAAAGATTAAGGCTAGAAATTTTATTGTCCCACCAATATCAATATTCTCGATCACTCCAACAAAAGCCGTATTTTATTATCGTCGATGATCCATATAAATAGTTCGTGCTATTTCCCACTAGGTAACATATTCATTCACCAAAATTTGTGTAACTGTCGACGATTGTCAAGCGCCCATGTTGCCGCATAAGAATATGCAATATTATTTGAAAATATTTTGTATATTCGAATAAAATAATATTTTGCCTTAGTACATACAAACTTACATGTAGTTAGCAATATAATCATGAAATATGAGCTAAAAAATATTAGGGGTATTCACTCTTTGTTGTATTTGGTCTTTTAAAAGTGTAAAAGTGTATTTTTATACAACAAAGAGTGAATGCACTCTGGCATATTTCTACCAATATTGAGTCTTAAGTCAAAATCAGCTGATTTTGTTTATAAAATAATTGTGACAGGCTTTTCCCTTCTGCGCTTCTTATTTACGACCACATTTTCCTCGTCCATATTTTTGCCAATTCTTTTCATTTACAGAAATTTTATAAATTGAGAAAACCAAGCGACGAAACAACCGGCTGTCAAAAAAATATTTTCAATTCAATCTTACACTTTTACACTCCTTAACAATAGGGTTGGAGCATTGCTAAAGTGTAAAAGTGTAACAAAATGACAGCTAGTGTATTTTGTTGTTGTATTGTAAGAGAATGATGCACTTTTACAGTTTTACAATGATACAAGACCAGATAGAACGAAGCGTGAATACATTTATTACTTTTATTTAATAGCTGTTGATATTTTACTTTCGGGAGTTTGCCATTGCCCGCCGAAAGGGCGATGGCGATTTGAAAAATTGTTGGTGACCCAGCCAGGAATCGAACCCAGACTGTCTGCGTAATAGTCCAATGAGCTAACTATCGGGTCATCGCCATCACACGGCTTAATACACAGAGGATTATTTGTTTTTAATGGCATCAAACGGCTTAAAAAGTATTGTTAATGATCCGACTAGAGTTAGTAACTCATCTGTAAGTTGTATTGACCATATTTTTATAAGAGTGTGCAAAACTTTTAATAACATTATAAAAGGAGCAGTTCATGACTACGAAATTACGGACCATCATATGACTTCTTTCAGTATTAGTGTAAATTCGATCCAAAATACCAAAATTACTTCTCCTAAAAATACACAAAAAATAGACTATCATTTGCTCAAAGAATACCTCTCGTTCAAGTTTTGGGATTCGGTTTATAATGAAAAAGATCCTTTCAGCGCATTTGAGATATTCCTGTCGATTTTAGGCAAGTATGCTAAAATTTGCACTACAGAAGATTTGACAATAACGACTTGAAATAAACACTTAAAACCGTGGATAACAAGAGATCTTCTTAACTTATAAGAAAGAAAAATATATATGCAAATAAACATGCTAGATATTCTTATAATGACAGGCTGAATAAATATTATAAAAAGCTTTGTAAAATGGTTACTATTGAAGTTAAAGAAGCACGAAATAATTATTTCTCAAACTTATTTGAAAGGGCTAATGGAAATAGCAGAGAAGAATGGAGAGTTATAGATAGTATTCTTGGAAAATATAAACAATCTGAAGAAATAAATGTTTTAGAAGATAATGGAACTCAAATAACAGGCTCAGAAGCAGTCTCCAATACACTTAATGAGCATTTTATTGAAATTTCAGAGCTACTACAACTTTCTATCGAACCCTGCCTTTCCTGTCACTGTTCTTTAAGTAGTAATCTTATTGCTGACAGAGCTAAAAATAATACTTTTGTATGTGGTTCTACTGATTGTGTCGAAATCTATAAAGTCATTATGAACTTAAAAAACAAAAAATTGTTGCACAAGCGAGGGTACGACAAGTATTCTCTTAAAAAATATTGCTTGGCAAGTAGTAGATGTTTTGAGTTATTTATTTAACTTAAGTATCGATAATGGAATATGCTTGTTTGCATTTCACTATTAGTAATGTATAAATTTCATTATTTGTAGTCTCTTACTTTCATGCATCACTGTTCATTTCATTTGATGGTCTCGTATACCTAACTGTAATTTTCGAACTCCCTTTTTTTCTTCTTGCATTATCTTATTATGTACATAAGAAAACACGAGACACATCACACCATATGAAAACGTTATTCATGCATACATGTATGCCCTTCAGGCAACCTCTAAACTGTTGCAGTGTCAATTTTATCTTGTAGTTCATTCTTGAACTGAATCTAGGCGAGTACGCATATTATTAAATTCAGTCCATTTTAAGTTCAGTTATTTGTTTTTTTTTATTGGTTTTTCTTGATGAACTACAAAACATTTTTTGGTCCTTTCGAACCGGATTAGTGAATTTGTGTTACTGATATATTGAAAGATTAGATTTGATAAACAAACTGTGTAATTAACTTGTGATTCGAGTGCCTTGCTGCAATTCTGGAAATAACGGAGACCTCTGCTGTTGCCGGTTTGTGTACGTGACCTGTTGCTGTTGCGAGAGAAGTGTGTACGTGACCTGTTGCTGTTGAGAGAGAAGTATTAAAAGCTGTACTCCAGGTAACAATTCTATATTCAACAAATTTAATGGAGGCGATAAAACAAAAGCGCGCTCGTTGCAAGAGAAATGCAACATGCCTCGAGAATTTCCTCAATGGGGTGACGAACGAAACATCTACGTTCGAACTGCACGCGCGATTAGATAAAATAGAAACTATGCATCAAGAGTTTATTAAAATCGATGATGATCTAATCGCTCTTGGAGACAATTCGGCAGACAGAGAAACGGAGATTACTGAGTTTGAAAATAGGTATTTCAAACTCCAAGCGGATAACAGATGCCTAATCAGTCAACGGCAAAATAACCACGCGAATACCAACACTGCTCAGTTGCTTAGCTCTACTATGGGCAGCGCGGATGCCTTTCAGAAATTGCTAAACCAGCAAACTGTATTTCTGGAAAGGTTAGCAAAGACCTCGATGAGATCGAGTGATGCTCATGTGATCCAACGTCTAACGGATCAAATTCAGTCAACTGCTCAGCTGCAGGAGGTACGACTGCCTTACCTGCAGTTATCCAAATTTGACGGTCAATACGATCACTTTAAACCATTTTGGGACATTTTTGACTCCGCTGTCAATAAAAATGACCGTCTGAGCAAGGTGCAGAAGTTTCAGTTCCTTAAAGGTCAACTAAGCGGCGAACCGGAATCAATGATTCCTCACCTACGATAAGCCGTCTCCGGTAATCGAGTCTCTAATGAAAACGTTATTCGAGATAAAAAAAAAGAAAGATAATTCGAGCGCGACTCAGCTTCGCACTATGACTTATACTTTCGATCAAGTAATACGAGGGCTAAGAGCTCTTGGTCCTAAGGCGGAAGCACGCGATACTTGGCTGATTGCCCTAATTTTAAAGAAGGTGGATAGTGAGACATGTAGTCAGTAAGGACTACCCTGAAATCGACGAGTTAATTAAGTTCCTATTTACGTTGTGATACCATAGAGATAGGACCCTCCACTGCTGGGACTTCGACTCCTACCGCTCCTGCTGGATACAGCAGAACGAAGTAGATTCATTGCGAAGTTACATGGGAATTTCACAACTCTGCAATGTTCTTGATTCTGGATGTCAAAACACACTCATTACTGCTGGGCTGGCATGCGCCCAGTGCTTTCCAGACGTCCAGCTAATGTCAAAATACTTGGTCTCTCAGCTGGTAAAGTCGGTGCTTCTAAGGGCGCAGTTAAGCTATTCCCGTCACAATAAAAATCTTTGTCTAAAAATATCAAATATGGGAACTCATTGAATGACAACCTTTTACTAGGTCCACCCTTATAACAGGATTTGATTACAGTCTTGCTACGTTACCGATGCTTTAAATACTGTTTCTCAGCAAATATAAAGCAGATGTTTCGAATGATTGAAATTCAGAAATGCGATCGCGATTTCCAACGCATTTTATGGCGCGATTCCCCAGATCAAGCTATCCGGCATTTCCGACTTACTACAGTCACTTACGGAACTTCATGTGCCCCCTTTTTGTCCATAAGAACATTCAATCAGCTTAGTCAGGATGAGAGCCTCAACTTCCCTTTGGCTTCTAAAGCGCTAGTCGAAAATTTTTACGTCGGTGATTGTATGGCAGGTCAAATTCTATACGTGAAGCCAAAGATCTTGTATCAGAGATGAATAGTCTCCTCATGGCTGGCGGCTTCATGTTAAAGAAATGGACGTCCAACGTCCCAGTGGTTATCTCGAGTATCCCTCAAGAAGATAAGATTGACTCAGTAGTTGAAGTTCTGAATGAATACAAAGTATACTTGTTAGGAACATCTTGGAATCCAGATACCGACTGCTTCTTATTCAATGTAAAGCAAAGAAATCTGGATTTAAGTACAAAGAGGAAACTTTTATCAGAAATATCTAAGATCTTTGATGCCCCAGGGCTGGGTATCTCCGTCGAATATTCTGCCAAAGTTAATACTTCTTGAAGAAACTTCAAGGCTGGCGTAATGTTGTGAATTCTTGCTAAGTGCGCTTATTATGTTAAACTCTTTGTTTAATGTAAAATATGCTTGTTTGCATTTCACTATTAGTAATGTATAAATTTCATTATATTATTATTTGTAGTCTCTTACTTTCATGCATCACTGTACATTTCATTTGATGGTCTCGTATACCTAACTGTAATTTTCAAACTCCCTTTTTTCCTTCTTGCATTATCTTGTTATGCACATAAGAAAACACGAGACACATCACACTACATGAAAACGTTATTCATGCATACATGTATGATCTTCAGGCAGCCTGCAAACTGTTGCAGTGTCAATCTTATCTTGTAGTTCATTCTTGAACTGAATCTTGGCGAGTACGCATATTATTAAATACAGTCCATTTTAAGTTCAGTTGTTTGGTTTTTTTTATTGGTTTTTCTTGATGAACTACAAAACACCTAAATTTTCGAAAGTATTTGAGAGAATTCTCAAAAAGAGAATGCTATAGTACAATTCTTGGAGAAAAATAACTAAGTTCTTTTCAAGTAATCAATTTGGTTTTAAACCTGGATTATCAACGGAGGATGCTGTCCTTAGTGTCTGCAGTCAGCTTAATGAAGGGCTTTAAAAAAAAATATGTCTTCTATGGCTTTACTCATAGAAATGACAAAGGCTTTTGATATGGTTTACCATCAGTTATTATTAGATAAATTATAAAATGCTGGATTTAGTGGAACAATAGATAACTGGTTCAAAACATATCTTAAAGGCAGAGTTCAAAAGTGAAGGTAAATGGTGTTTTTAGTGAGCCACTAGTCTTAAAAATGGAATCCCTCAGGGTTATGTACTAGGGCCACTTTTATTTTTAATTTATATTGACTCAATTTTCAGACAGCGATTCATTGGAATAGCGACTGCATTCGCCGATGACATAACCTTTACATACACGTTCCAAAACCAAATTGATTGCATTACAATAATTGTAGAAGACCTAGAAAAACTAAGGGTGTGATTTGCTCATCACAAATAACTCATTAGCGAAAAAACGAAATTATTAACACTGAAATTATCCGGCAATACAACCTTCGCTTTCACTCGCATGTACTAGATTTAGCCTACCGCTTCGTACTTGCGGCATACAAAACTTTTATGAACAAAATACGTGTTCCGAGAAGTGTTTTATAATTGAATCAGTCAGGAATTTTAAATATCTAGTGGTGTTAATAGATCAAAATCTATACTGGAAGGATCATTTACAAACAATAAAATCACATATGTACCTGGTGGCTCGTAAACTGTTTCTTATCAAGCCATACTGCTCAAATAAGGTTTTATCAAAATTACACTATGGACTGGCACACTCTTAATTGCAATATGATATTTTATGTTTGGGAGGATCATATTTCAATACGATTAGACCAGTCTTGGTTGCTCAAAAATATCTAGTTCGCATTTTTACTAACTGCCCCGGTTTAAGAAATGCAATATATTACCATTAAGACGCTTATATGCATTTAAAGTGCTTAGAGATTTTTGAAGCAAAGCGGAAACATTCCTGGCAGAACTAATTCAGCCTATAATTTAAGGACAAATACAACGGGCTTAGCAAACGTACCAATTGCACGTACAACACATTTTTCTAAATTCTATACTTTTACTGCTCCACTTTTTCAATAAACTTTCTTATTCCATACGATTAACTAATAACTATAATAGCTACATTAACTAAATAAGAGCTTGGATTTTTGCTATTGACCTTGCTAATATTGAACTATTACTACGAATTCTACCTTAAAATCGGTGAAAAATATGAAAATTTTAATAGAACTATCTTCTTCTTTGTCTCTCATTATTGTTTATTTATGGACTTATGGACTCTTTCTTTAATAAATTTTAATTGTATAGCTATATATTCTATTCATTATTATCTGTATCTATATATTTAATGCCACCCCGCTCTAAAAATGTTAATTAATTTATGTAACTAAAATGAAGTGTCGTCTAACACTAATTTCTGACTTTGTTATCTAATTAAATGACGACTACTATTTTTTCACTTTATAATTTAAATTATTATTCTATTACTTGTATATATCCAATTTTTAAATGTCATAATGTTTGAGTCAATCGTAAGTAAAATACTACCTTGATCAAAAACTTCTCGGACTGCAACACACTTATGCCAGCGCTTGACCCAATCCTCGAAACATTTTTTATATTCGGTCTTCGGTTTGTCCATCGGTGCTTTCTGCGATTTTTCCATTACTTCCTCTCGGCTGCTAAAACGCGTTCCGCGCAGTGGTTTTTTAACTCGATTGAACAGAAAGAAGTCGCACGGAGCCAAATTAGGTGAATTCGGTGGCTGTTGGATGGTATTTGTTGCATTTTTCGTCAAAAAAATACGACTAATGATGGTACTGTGCGACGGTGTGTTATCATGGTGTAAAAACCACGAGTTTTCTGCCCACAATTCTGGTCTTTTTCGGCGAATTGCGTCACGCAAGCGTCTCATAACGCCCAAATAATACTCTTTGTTTACTATCTGTTGGTTATTGACCAACAATTTTTTTACTTGATCAATGTTTTCGATGTCGATGGTCTGCCACTGCGTTTATCGTCTTCAATTGACTCACGACCACTTTTGAACTGCTCGTGCCGCTGGTAAACGACCGTTTTCTTTTGAGAATCATTGCCGAAAACCTTTTCCAACATTTCCAACGTTCGCGCACCATTAAATCCGTTTTTTACGCAAAATTTAATACAAGTTCGTTGTTGCAAATTTAAATTCAGTTCCAGAATTGTAAAAAAATCGCCAACACACAGAGATAGATGTACTCTTGGCTACGTAACTTTTGCCAATGTCAAGCTATGACGCTAAAATTAAGAGGGAATATCAACAACAGATGTACCAACTTAACAAAAAAAAAATAACAGAACTCAAATCGGAACAATGGGAGCGCCACACGGGAAATTTTTGATCAAGGGAGTATATATACGAGTATATATAAGAGAGTTTTAAAATTTAAAATGAACTTTTCGAATATATTGGACATAACTTTTTAAATATCTAGTCATTAAGATATTTTTAATTTTATATATTATATAAATATTAACACATAAAATATCACTTATTTAACAGACAACAATTTCAATGAACTAGACATACAATTTATTGACACATATTTATTGCACTTAAAAATAATTCGCATAGACTTATTAAGTAATATTGGCAATCTTTGAATTGAACTCTAAGTATACTTACTTACTTTAGGTCGCGCTACAGTCCGAGGTGGACCTGGGCCTCAATCAACAAGCGTCTCCAGCTAGCTCGATCTTTTGCTAGCTGCCTCCAGTTTCGCACGGTAAGTTAGCTCAGGTCCCCTTCCACTTGCGTGCGCCACCCGAGTCTTTGTCTTCCTCTATTGCGCTGTCCCTTGGGGGGCGGATTCGAATATTTTATGGACCGGAACATTGGTGTTCATATGCTCTACATGACCCAGCCATCTTAGTTGTTGGATCTATACTTTTTTAACTAGGTCGATGTCGCTGTATAGTCCATACAGTTCGTCGGTGTATCTCCTCCTCCACTCACCATCAATGCAAACGGGGCCAAAAATCACTCGAAGAATTTTCGATCATGGCGCGATAACGCTGACCATTCACAGTTACGTGACACAGTTATCGTCGACGAAAAAATATGACCCAATAACGCCGCCGGCATGCAAACCGCACCAAGCAGTTATTTTTTGTGGATGAAGTGGTGACCAATAACGCATATTTTGCTTATTGACGAACCCATTGAGCGAACGTACCCAACGACCGAAAATTTGAATTAACGCTCTTAAAGTTGCAGTCATCGACTCCGAATTTCGGTAGAATATTTTTATAATTTGCAGACGTTGCTCGTTCGTGTATTTTACCATGATAAAAATGTTGAGTTTACTTGTGCTGATTTTATCAAGCGCTTGTCTGAGGAATATTCCAATTCTTATGTTACCAATTCTCTACGTTATCTCCATAACACCTCTTCTTAAATAAAAGATCCAACACTCACGCTACAGAAGCTGTTTAACAAAGTTGGTTTTGATTGGCTTTACGTGGATTTGCTTATTGGTTAGTTTATTTACTTTTCCTGTTATACTTCAACTTATATCTTCAAATATCAACCCACTTAATCGGTAAACTTTGCCCCTCTTTCGGCTTAATATTCGCAGAAAGAATTACCGAAACTTTGAGCCAATCTGCCTCTTTTCAAATACAATACCATCCTGAACATTCTCCTTTCCACATACAAGTATGTCTCGCATTCTAATTTTCTTTTTATGTTTAGCTATATTTGAAATTGTTAGATTTAAGACTACATTCTAAGAATTTCTTGCAATAAGCGTATATTACTTATATTACTGCAAGCACAATACCTTTAAGTTTGTGAAATAAGTAGGTCACTAGCGGTGTTGCGTTGTGGATATTTTAAACATTTATAGCACAAATGCACACGAATGTAATGAAACTTTTATTGACAGCCCTTCAAATGTGAGTTTTACATCTCTAGTTACTCTTTTAAAATTTGTATTTGATGTTTTTTATCACTCCTTTTCAAGTATTTCATAATAAACAAATTATTAAATAATAGGTGTAATAAAATGTCAAAATGTCACTTATGCTCCGAAACCAACCACAAATCAATGTCACAAATCTTTAATAGCATGTCCCAACCAAAACTAAAAAGGATTTAGATTTACGTGAGGTGTCCCCACTGGAATTCAGGATTTAGATTGACGTTTACTGTCAAAAAGATTGTCACAGCTGTTTATACTTTTTATAGATTTCAAGAAATGGATTCCTACATCTATTGTTGGTGGATATTTTGAATTTTGTCCGCCCACAGTTCCACCAGGAAATCCTCGTGCTAATTGCACCATGCTTTGCGGCTTTTTGTTTGTTTTGATCCTTCCATTGTCTGCAAGCAAAGCAAATGAGTTTAATTATGTATGAATTATGTAAAAATTTAAAAATACTTACCAAAAAATACACAGACTTCAATTCTTTTTTTGTCAGCACACGAAAATGACATGTGCTGACATAAAAAAGGACTGTTTGATTTGTGTCGCTCGAGGATTTAAGTGAGATTTATTATAAATCTCTAATTTCGACGGGATTTATAGACGTCAAATCGTATGGTAAATCCTCGAGATTTAGTGAAGATTCAGGTGGATTTAGCTAAATTCTTGCTAAATCTCTGATTTAGTTTTGGTGGGGAAATGCTATTATGGGCAGCTAAAAATGCTCCTGTAGATAAATTGGTATTATTATCAATAAAAAAAACGAAAGCTGCTCAAGGCATTCGATTGTTTATGTGCTCTTGGTTTATTTGTTTTATTTACAATAGATACAAATGCAACAAAATGTTTTAAGTTTATTATTTTATTTTTAGGAAATCGTTTACCGTGACTATGTTGATATTTCTGTTGCCGTTGCTACACCTAAAGGATTAGTGGTTCCAGTTATTCGGAATGTAGAAGGTATGAATTACGCCGACATTGAGATTGCTATTGCCGCTTTAGGTGAAAAGGCTAAAAAGGGAGCAATTGCTGTAGAAGATATGGATGGGGGAACTTTCACCATCAGTAACGGTGGTGTGTTTGGATCATTAATGGGAACACCCATTATCAATCCGCCTCAAAGTTCCATTTTAGGAATGCATGGAATATTTGATAGACCCGTTGCTGTTAAAGGACAAGTATGTTCATTACATCTTAATGGTTTAGTGCACTTAAATTTAATTTTTAAAATAGGTTGTAATTCGCCCAATGATGTATGTTGCGCTCACATACGATCATCGTTTGATTGACGGGCGTGAAGCCGTTATGTTTTTGCGCAAAATTAAAGCAGCAGTCGAAGATCCTAGAATAATGCTGGCTGGACTTTGAATATCGCCTAACGTAATTGGAAAAGCCAAGTTATTCGAAAACTTAATAAATTATTTATAAAATCAAAGTTCGGAACCCCTTTTAAAGGCAATAAATAGAAACAATTTAAAAACACTTTATATCATGTCATACCAGATTTAATACATTTTTTTTACTTTCAAGATGGGTCTTAATGGTTTTAGAAATGAGACTACGCCTTTGTACAAAACAAAATTACCAAAGGCAATAACTTATTAGTTAACCTTATTAGGTCGGAAAAGCCGAGTTTATTCACTAACTTAAATGAAATTTTATTTCTACACATTTATTATTATAATAAAATTACATTTTAATATCATCCATGGCGCTGTCGTATTCAGCCTTAAAACTTGTAAACATCGATATGAACCATATAAATATATCGATTCCTCAAAAATCCACCTTGCTGAAATATTTGGTCTAATATGGACTTAGCGGGCCTAAAACTTAACTGAAAGGCGGCAACTACGAGGGCGGGTCAATAAGTCCGTGACTTTTGGATTAAAACACAGATTTTTTGATAAAAAAATAATTTTATTTTTCAACGTAGTCTCCCTTGAGCTCTATACACTTTGTCCAACGCTTCTCCAATTTTTTTATCCCTTCCAAAAAAAATGATTTGTCGAGGTCCTCAAAATAGGCCTTTGTTTGCGAGATGACCTCATCATTGGAGTCAAATCTTTTTCCACCAAGCCATTTCTTCAGGTTTGGGAACAAGAAGAAGTCGCTCGGAGCCAAATCTGGAGAATAGGGTGGATGTGGGAGCAATTCATAGCCCAATTCATGGATTTTTGCCATGGCAACTGCACATGTGTTTGTGGTCGACTGTGAGCAAACGCGACTCCCATCTTGCGGAAAGCTTTCTCATGCCCAAGTGATCATTCAAAATTGAAACCACTGAGCCATGCGAGATCCCTACGGCTTCCACAATCTCTCGCACTTTCAATCTTCGGTCGGCCAACACCATATCGTGAATTTTTTCGATTGTTTCGGGTGTAGAGACCTCAACTGGGCGTCCAGGACGTTCGGCATCTTCAGTGCTTGTACGGCCACAACGAAATTCAGTAAACCACTTTTTTACAATTGAAATCGATGGTGCAGAGTCCCCATAGTATTTATCAAGCTTAGCCTTGGTCTCGGTAATGGTTTTTTTTCGCAAGAAATAATGCTTAATAAGCACACGAAATTCACTTTTTTCCATTTTCTCCTCAAATTAGTGAGTAGTCTGATAAAAATAGCTGTCAAACACAAACTAACTGACGCAGCAAGTTTAAATTTGGACAGGAGTCAACTGACAGATGCCTGTATATTTAAATGTACATCGCTTCCAGTGAAAGATTCAAATAACAATTTTCGGTATTCCGCCCGCTTCCACTGATTCCTAATTTCTGATTGTATCCAAGATAAATAAGCCAGCATTCATTGCAGCCGATAAAGTTTTAAAAATTGAAATTCGGATGGCGCAATGTATGCTATAAGAAATGATTTTGTTTTATGAAGGCTGCGTTCGTTAATTATGTGTTTGTTTTTACTTGAACTAAAAAATAATAGTCCGGTATTACACGGTGACTTTTGAGTCATGACTCTTTTTGACAGTTCTCTTTTAATTTTCCATTATGTGAGGCGCGTGCTATTACACGGTGACTTTTGAGTACACGACTCTTTTTGACAACTCTCTTTTATTTCTTCTTTCGCTTTAAACACAAACGATTCGCTCCCTTAAAAAAAGTTTTGAATTTTTCCCTGACCAAACGTCATTTGACTTGTTGAATAAGCTTGCGGGTGGGTTCGCAAAGTTGGGAATGTTTTTTTTAACTCTCATTTAGTTTATAGGCCTGAGCAAATAGAATTCGCTTCGTAAAACATATGCACGAAATTCTTTTTGTGCTGAAGCTTAAGAACAAATTAACAAAGTTAAAATTAAACACGTACAAATTTAACATGAAAAGTATTTTTTTATCTATTATTTTTTAGTTCGTGTAAAAACAAACACATAATTAACTAACGCATCCTTCATAAAACAAAATCATTTCTTATAGCATACATTGCGCCATCTGAATTTCAATTTTTAAAAGTTTATCGGCAGCAATCAATGCTGACTTATTTATCGGCAGCATTCGACTTGTTGTTTGTAATGTTAAATTTTACTGTGCTGGTTACTGACCTGCCAATAAAACGCGGCTATAATTATTTCAAACATTCCGCCCGCCTCGACGATTGTTTACATTTGTTGAATCCGTAACATCAATTGGCAGTAAGCAGATTTTAACGATAGGGCGTTTAAGTGTTCGTGTTTGTGTTCCTACAGTAACTACTCTTACCAAACCGTCTGTACCGGGATGAGTAGCAATCACTCTTGCTAAAGGCCATTTGCTTGGAGGATATCATTCGTCAACCACAAGAACAAGAGACCCTTTAATGTTCTGCGAAGGATGATGCCAGTTCACAATGTCCTTTAGTCGTTGCAGATATTCAGTTGCTCATCTTTCCCAGAACGTCTCCAGCATTTGCCTTAACAGGCGATAACTTGATTTCGGCAGATGCATTGTATTTGGTCCTGGAACTGTGCTGATTGCTTCACCTTATTACTGGTGACCGGGTGTGAGTGCGTCTAAATCACTGTGATCGTCTGATAAAGGGCAAATTGGACGTGAGTTCAGAACTGCTTCTACTTGTATTAGAAAAGTAGAAAACTCTTCGTATGTGAGAACAGCATCTCCAATACTAGGCTTTATATGGAATTTTGTCGATTTTACGGCCACTTCCCATTTTCCACCGTAGTGGGGCGAACCGGGTGGGTTAAAGGACCACTTCGTGTCATCATTAGCTAGTAAATCTACTAAGTGGCTTATATTATTAGAGGCGGAATTAGCAACAACAAAATTCGTTCCACAATCGCTTGTTAATGTGAAACATATTCCTCGCTAAGATGAAACAAACAAATACAATTAAATATACTTTGTAGATTTTAGCTCCTCTTCCTCGCCAGGTTTTAAGTGAAAAGCGACCTGCCTAATCTACACTATGTAGAAATGGTCTTGATGGTAGTGTTCGGCTAGTAGACAGCTGACCCTGATTGATTGTTTAGCTGTTGAACCTCGATGGCGTGTGCATGTGACACAGCGATGAGTAAAGGCACGCACTGAATTACGTCCCCCTATTATCCAATAACTGATTATTGCTAACATCAATTGGATTCCTCCGTGCAAAGTGTTTATATGTATGTGAGGAAGAATTAAATAAGTGAGATAACATTCGCGTGGTAATATGATTGGATGCTTCATGTCAGGGTCAATTTGTGCATTCCGGATCCGCCCGCCAAGTCGGAGAATACCTTCAGAATCCAAGAATGGACTCAAACGAAATAGAGGGCTGCTACGACAAATCAGTGTTAGATGACACAGTTGTTTAATTTCAGAAGAAAAACTTTGAAGTTGTACGTTTTGTGAGTGATGAAAACCTTTGGAGAAAATTCCATTCATAAATAGTGGTTTTAAAGGTTACAGCTATCGTTGTATTACGTTCTTCTGTCCTGATGTCTTCGTTTAGATGTGGGGTAAGTTGAGGCCATTGATTAGGATGAAGCTGTAACCACGGAGGTCCATGCCACCAAAGTGGATTTTCTGACAGCTGTTTTGGTGACAATCCTTGTGATGCGAGGTCAGCTGGGTTGCTTTTCCTGGAATGTGATGCCCTTAAGCTTCCAGCAAGATATTTTTAATTTGGGTGACACGGTTTCGTATAAAATCTTTCCATCTATTAGGTTGCCCTTGGATCCAATGCTGGAATCCGTCCAGAGATGAATGGTTGTGAAATTAATAGATAATAACTCTTGAACATGCGCAACAAGTCGTGTTAGGAGCAATGCAGGGGATAATTCCAGTCTGTGGATTGTACGAGTAACATTGATGGATCTTGGTCTCTTTGTTGATTTGCTTGTTTCTGGGATTGGAGCCTTAGACTTGGCGGAAATAATAGTCACTTGTACGTTTTTATTTTCTGTGACCACTGAGGTAAATAATAGCTCCGAGGGCAGCCTGAGAGGCATCTGCGAGTCCATAGATTTCAACAAGCTGGATTAATGGAGCTAATTCGAACCATCTTGGAACTGTTATCAATGATAGGTCTTGAAGTTGATGTACATAAGTTTTGAATCTTGACTCGAGTGTTATCGGTATAGGGTCATCCCAGTCGATTTTTTCTTGCCAGAGTTTTTGCATGAACATTTTTCCTCGAACTATTACTGGTGATAACCAACCCAGTGGATCATAGAGTTATACGAGAAAGCTCTTCATCCTTGGTATATATGGCAGGTTCAGTAATATTAGCAGCAATGAAAATAAATCGATCTGATTTAGGCTGCCAATTGAGGCCATCAGCGCAAAAGTGGTGTAACCCACAATTTTTGTTAGTTACATTACCAACTATCAATACTATCAATACAAATATATTCAAAAGGAGATGGAGCTGAAAAAATCGTTTTTGTACAGAGCATAATATAACAAAAAAAATATTTACCAAATTTAAAATCCCCATTCTCTCCTAATTAAATAGTTTGGGGTAACACCACTTTTGCGCTGATAGCCTCAATTAAGACCTAACGACCGATGAATGGGACCATCCGTAATAGATAGCGATGGAGTGCTAATAGCTCGACTTTTTAGTGGTATGTTTTCCAGAATTCGTTCGTCGTTGGAAGCCCATTTTTGAAGAGGAAAACCACCTGATTTAAAAAGATTCAATATTTCATTAACGTTTTTCTTACCGCTCATTATAGTTGGCGTGCCGCCGTATATACTCGTATCATCAACGTAAGTACTCTGTTGAATAATTTCTCTTACATAGGGATATATATGATCTTCATCGTTTGCAAGCTGACGTAGAACTTTATTAGCGAGATAAGGAGCTGGGCTGGTTCCATACGTTACAGTAGTAAGGCAAAATTCAACAAGGCGAGATTCTTCAAACCACAAAATACGTTGGTAGTCCCAGTCATCAGGATGGATAAGTATCTGCCTGAACATTTTTACCACATCAGAAGAGAATGCATTGTGGTGAACTTCACACAACACCAAGTCATCTGTTGGTAAAACCGTACCAAAACAAGAAACTGATTTCGAGACCACCTACCACAGACACACACCAAACGTAAATCTGATCCAAACCTGAGACATCACATCCAATAATCCCACCGCAGATGCACAATTTTCACTCAATCCTAAATAAATAAAACCCTTTCCACAATATCCTTTCCCAAGAAATCCTAAATAAACAAATCCTTCATTATTATATCCTTTGTTACTGAATCCTTTGTGTCCCGACGTAACATTTTAAATCCTTTTACAGATATCCGACACAGTTTTCTCGTCTTCAGTGCTGATCAGTCTACAACACTCCAGAACTCTTTGTAAATTATGCAATTTAAATTTCCTATTAGAATAAACGTTTTTTATAATTATAAGTCTTGAAACGTGTAAATAAATAAATATTAATTAATATCCTTAAGTGCATCAAATTGTGTGATTTTTTCATTATTAAATCCACAGCATATTGATTTTAACGCCATCTTGTAAGGACGACTGGAAGATCCACGTGAAGTTTAGGGCCTTCATGCAAGAAATCATTAAGTGAATAGCTATTTTGCGTTTTATGTGAACCATTGAAGACTACACGCCATTTTGTTGTTGAACTTGATTCACGTATGACTCCATGATGTGGTAAGTAATAATCACCCCTATCGTAGAATACGCCGTATCTGAGATTCACTTCACTTCCTCGATTCACTTTCATATGCATCGTAGAATACGCCGGGCAAACTACATTACCTATACGTATTTCAAATTCGAAGTTGGCACGGCGGAACAGCTGTTTTGTGAAAAGTGACGGGATTTAATGTAGGAAAACAATTTCACATTCAAGTTAAGCAAGTGAATAATCGTAAAATAGCAGGTGGATATCTACTCGCATTTTACTTAAATACATATAATAATGAGGACGAAATACCCTGCAGTAGAAAAATACGTGCATCTTTAAGAGGCACTGCAGAAGATATTATGGAACTTCCAAATACAGCGTGAATATTATTAAACTCAAAGTTTTATTAATTCTAATAAAAGAGTTAATTAATTTTTCATTTAATTTGTTTTTATTTAATTTATCTAAGGTCATTTCAGAATTGCCTTAGTTCCTCTGGTGGCCGTTTGCAATCGTTTCTTGCTACATCTTCATTACATTTATCAATTCTCTAAATTGATTGCGGTTTGTTGCTTTTTATTGCTGCAATACGATACATTTACAAAAAAAATTAAAAAAAATATATAAAATGTGTATACTCACAACATTTTTTAAAAAATGGGATAAATCCAGCACAACCTTACAACAGACACCCAAATACGCAATGAAATAGCTGCGTTTGAGAAATGTCAAAAATTGTAAAGGGAGTTTCAATTCGAACGTTTTCTACGATGGCCTGAAAACGCATTCACCTTACCGACAAGTAAAACGTTCACTTCGAACGTATTCAACTATCAAAAGTTGTGAATTTGAGTGAAACGTTCCCCCCCGGCGTATCCTACGATAGGGGTGAAAGTTGATCGCTACACTGCAGTGATGAAATTGTTCGACACATACATATGTCCCATGTCCTCATATTCTTTTATGAATTTTGAATAGTCAGCATAAAATGACGGTTTTTGTTTGAATCGGTTTTCTAGGCCATGAAGAAGTTTCAAGGCTTGAGGTCTGGATTCCCCAAGATTTGTTGAATGCGAAAATGTATCTTCCGTCAGAGTTTCGCGATTGTGAGGTCTTGAAAAAGTCTTCACACTGTGCTTCCTCTGAAGTTAAACTATTTGTAGAAACTTGAAAAACTTCCTCTTGTAACCAAAATTGTTCAACCAAGGCATTTAAGTCATGATCGATGTGGCAATGCAGTGACTGTGCTTCATAAGGCAATGAAGAACGTGTTGATAGATTGGTACCAGAAATAATCCATCATAAACTCATTTGCTGTGCGATCGGAGCTCCGATAGATCCCTTTTGAACACCACTCTGGAAAATGTGACTGTACATTTCCACTCCAAGTATGAGATCGATACTGCTTGGATGATAATACTCGGGATCTGCCAGATCGAGATCTCTTAAATGTGACCAATCTTCAATTTCGATTTTTGTTGTTGGAAGGTAATTTGTAAGTTTTTTCATTACATATGCATCGAAACTGTAATAAGAGTTATTTATGCAAGAGAACATTTGTAAAGTTACCCTTCCTATTGTTTGATGAGCGGAGAAGATTCAGCTCCTATTCCAACTATGGACAATGAAGAGTGGCATCGACTAACTCGAAAAAGCTGAATTAGATGCTCCGAAATTAAATTAACTTCCGATCCCTGATCGATGAAAGCTCTAACTAAATGTAGATCTCCTGTTATGGATGAGATTTTCACTAGAGCTGTTGGAAGTAGTATTCGGATATTGGATGGATATATATTGGTAACGTTTGTTGAAGCTGTTTTGTTGGGATTAATGGATTAATGGATTAATTTCTTGCTTTTGTTACTTTATTCTTAAGTTTCAGCACCTGTAGCACAGTTATACAAAATACATATTCCCAAAGCAAAACAAGTCGATTCAAGTAAGGTTTAATTGAGAACATTTTTGTAATATATTTGCGCTGAAGATATTCGCGCAAGCCTTTTACGAACCGAATTCTATTTGCGAAGGCGTATAAACTTAATGAGAGTTTAAAAAAACATTCGCAACTTTGCGAACCCACCCGCAAGCTTATTCAACAAGTCAAATTACGTTTGGAGTGTGTTTAAATGAAGTTCAAGCTTTAATTTGCCGGCTTTGCGTTTTTATTTGAATTAAAAATATTGATTTCAAAAACGATGGTACCGATATGAACGAATGAATTTAAAATATATTTACTTCTTCTCCATCTAGTACATAAGAAGATGGCAGCTAAATACCTCTGTTTGATTTGACAGTCTCTTCATTATATATAAGCCGCGTTTTATTTGCAGGTCAGTAGCCTGCTCAGCATTCAATGCCAATAAAACAATTTAACTCACTCCAAACGTCATTTGACTTGTTGAATAAGCTTGCGGGTGGGTTCGCAAAGTTGGGAATGTTTTTTTAACTCTCATTTAGTTTATAGGCCTGAGCAAATAGAATTCGCTTCGTAAAACATATGCACGAAATTCTTTTTGTGCTGAAGCTTAAGAACAAATTAAAAAAGTTAAAATTAAACACGTACAAATTTAACATGAAAAGTATTTTTCTATCTATTATTTTTTAGTTCGTGTAAAAACAAACACATAATTAACTAACGCATCCTTCATAAAACAAAATCATTTCTTATAGCATACATTGCGCCATCTGAATTTCAATTTTTAAAAGTTTATCGGCAGCAATCAATGCTGGCTTATTTATCGGCAGCATTCGACTTGTTGTTTGTAATGTTAAATTTTACTGTGCTGGTTACTGACCTGCCAATAAAACGCGGCTATAATTATTTCAAACATTCCGCCCGCCTCGACGATTGTTTACATTTGTTGAATCCGTAACATCAATTGGCAGTAAGCAGATTTTAACGATAGGGCGTTTAAGTGTTCGTGTTTGTGTTCCTACAGTAACTACTCTTACCAAACCGTCTGTACCGGGATGAGTAGCAATCACTCTTGCTAAAGGCCATTTGCTTGGAGGATATCATTCGTCAACCACAAGAACAAGAGACCCTTTAATGTTCTGCGAAGGATGATGCCAGTTCACAATGTCCTTTAGTCGTTGCAGATATTCAGTTGCTCATCTTTCCCAGAACGTCTCCAGCATTTGCCTTAACAGGCGATAACTTGATTTCGGCAGATGCATTGTATTTGGTCCTGGAACTGTGCTGATTGCTTCACCTTATTACTGGTGACCGGGTGTGAGTGCGTCTAAATCACTGTGATCGTCTGATAAAGGGCAAATTGGACGTGAGTTCAGAACTGCTCCTACTTGTATTAGAAAAGCAGAAAACTCTTCGTATGTGAGAACAGCATCTCCAATACTAGGCTTTATATGGAATTTTGTCGATTTTACGGCCACTTCCCATTTTCCACCGTAGTGGGGCGAACCGGGTGGGTTAAAGGACCACTTCGTGTCATCATTAGCTAGTAAATCTACTAAGTGGCTTATATTATTAGAGGCGGAATTAGCAACAACAAAATTCGTTCCACAATCGCTTGTTAATGTGAAACATATTCCTCGCTAAGATGAAGCAAACAAATACAATTAAATATACTTTGTAGATTTTAGCTCCTCTTCCTCGCCAGGTTTTAAGTGAAAAGCGACCTGCCTAATCTACACTATGTAGAAATGGTCTTGATGGTAGTGTTCGGCTATTAAACACCTGACCCTGATTGATTGTTTAGCTGTTGAACCTCGATGGCGTGTGCATGTGACACAGCGATGAGTAAAGGCACGCACTGAATTACGTCCCCATATTATCCAATAACTGATTATTGCTAACATCAATTGGATTCCTCCGTGCAAAGTGTTTATATGTATGTGAGGAAGAATTAAATAAGTGAGATAACATTCGCGTGGTAATATGATTGGATGCTTCATGTCAGGGTCAATTTGTGCATTCCGGATCCGCCCGCCAAGTCGGAGAATACCTTCAGAATCCAAGAATGGACTCAAACGAAATAGAGGGCTGCTACGACAAATCAGTGTTAGATGACACAGTTGTTTAATTTCAGAAGAAAAACTTTGAAGTTGTACGTTTTGTGAGTGATGAAAATCTTTGAAGAAAATTCCATTCATAAATAGTGGTTTTAAAGGTTACAGCTATCGTTGTATTACGTTCTTCTGTCCTGATGTCTTCGTTTAGATGTGGGGTAAGTTGAGGCCATTGATTAGGATGAAGCTGTAACCACGGAGGTCCATGCCACCAAAGTGGATTTTCTGACAGCTGTTTTGGTGACAATCCTTGTGATGCGAGGTCAGCTGGGTTGCTTTTCCTGGAATGTGATGCCCTTAAGCTTCCAGCAAGATATTTTTAATTTGGGTGACACGGTTTCGTATAAAATCTTTCCATCTATTAGGTTGCCCTTGGATCCAATGCTGGAATCCGTCCAGAGATGAATGGTTGTGAAATTAATAGATAATAACTCTTGAACATGCGCAACAAGTCGTGTTAGGAGCAATGCAGGGGATAATTCCAGTCTGTGGATTGTACGAGTAACATTGATGGATCTTGGTCTCTTTGTTGATTTGCTTGTTTCTGGGATTGGAGCCTTAGACTTGGCGGAAATAATAGTCACTTGTACGTTTTTATTTTCTGTGACCACTGAGGTAAATAATAGCTCCGAGGGCAGCCTGAGAGGCATCTGCGAGTCCATAGATTTCAACAAGCTGGATTAATGGAGCTAATTCGAACAATCTTGGAACTGTTATCAATGATAGGTCTTGAAGTTGATGTACATAAGTTTTGAATCTTGACTCTAGTGTTATCGGTATAGGGTCATCCCAGTCGATTTTTTCTTGCCAGAGTTTTTGCATGAACATTTTTCCTCGAACTATTACTGGTGATAACCAACCCAGTGGATCATAGAGTTATACGAGAAAGCTCTTCATCCTTGGTATATATGGCAGGTTCAGTAATATTAGCAGCAATGAAAATAAATCGATCTGATTTAGGCTGCCAATTGAGGCCATCAGCGCAAAAGTGGTGTAACCCACAATTTTTGTTAGTTACATTACCAACTATCAATACTATCAATACAAATATATTCAAAAGGAGATGGAGCTGAAAAAATCGTTTTTGTACAGAGCATAATATAACAAAAAAAATATTTACCAAATTTAAAATCCCCATTCTCTCCTAATTAAATAGTTTGGGGTTACACCACTTTTGCGCTGATAGCCTCAATTAAGACCTAACGACCGATGAATGGGACCATCCGTAATAGATAGCGATGGAGTGCTAATAGCTCGACTTTTTAGTGGTATGTTTTCCAGAATTCGTTCGTCGTTGGAAGCCCATTTTTGAAGAGGAAAACCACCTGATTTAAAAAGATTCAATATTTCATTAACGTTTTTCTTACCGCTCATTATAGTTGGCGTGCTGCCGCATATACTCGTATCATCAACGTAAGTACTCTGTTGAATAATTTCTCTTACATAGGGATATATATGATCTTCATCGTTTGCAAGCTGACGTAGAACTTTATTAGCGAGATAAGGAGCTGGGCTGGTTCCATACGTTACAGTAGTAAGGCAAAATTCAACAAGGCGAGATTCTTCAAACCACAAAATATGTTGGTAGTCCCAGTCATCAGGATGGATAAGTATCTGCCTGAACATTTTTACCACATCAGAAGAGAATGCAATGTGGTGAACTTCACACAACACCAAGTCATCTGTTGGTAAAACCGTACCAAAACAAGAAACTGATTTCGAGACCACCTACCGCAGACACACACCAAACGTAAATCTGATCCAAACCTGAGACATCACATCCAATAATCCCACCGCAGATGCACAATTTTCACTCAATCCTAAATAAATAAAACCCTTTCCACAATATCCTTTCCCAAGAAATCCTAAATAAACAAATCCTTCATTATCATATCCTTTGTTACTGAATCCTTTGTGTCCCGACGTAACATTTTAAATCCTTTTACAGATATCCGACACAGTTTTCTCGTCTTCAGTGCTGATCAGTCTACAACACTCCAGAACTCTTTGTAAATTATGCAATTTAAATTTCCTATTAGAATAAACGTTTTTTATAATTATAAGTCTTGAAACGTGTAAATAAATAAATATTAATTAATATCCTTAAGTGCATCAAATTGTGTGATTTTTTCATTATTAAATCCACAGCATATTGATTTTAACGCCATCTTGTAAGGACGACTGGAAGATCCACGTGAAGTTTAGGGCCTTCATGCAAGAAATCATTAAGTGAATAGCTATTTTGCGTTTTATGTGAACCATTGAAGACTACACGCCATTTTGTTGTTGAACTTGATTCACGTATGACTCCATGATGTGGTAAGTAATAATCACCCCTATCGTAGAATACGCCGTATCTGAGATTCACTTCACTTCCTCGATTCACTTTCATATGCATCGTAGAATACGCCGGGCAAACTACATTACCTATACGTATTTCAAATTCGAAGTTGGCACGGCGGAACAGCTGTTTTGTGAAAAGTGACGGGATTTAATGTAGGAAAACAATTTCACATTCAAGTTAAGCAAGTGAATAATCGTAAAATAGCAGGTGGATATCTACTCGCATTTTACTTAAATACATATAATAATGAGGACGAAATACCCTGCAGTAGAAAAATACGTGCATCTTTAAGAGGCACTGCAGAAGATATTATGGAACTTCCAAATACAGCGTGAATATTATTAAACTCAAAGTTTTATTAATTCTAATAAAAGAGTTAATTAATTTTTCATTTAATTTGTTTTTATTTAATTTATCTAAGGTCATTTCAGAATTGCCTTAGTTCCTCTGGTGGCCGTTTGCAATCGTTTCTTGCTACATCTTCATTACATTTATCAATTCTCTAAATTGATTGCGGTTTGTTGCTTTTTATTGCTGCAATACGATACATTTACAAAAAAAATTAAAAAAAATATATAAAATGTGTATACTCACAACATTTTTTAAAAAATGGGATAAATCCAGCACAACCTTACAACAGACACCCAAATACGCAATGAAATAGCTGCGTTTGAGAAATGTCAAAAATTGTAAAGGGAGTTTCAATTCGAACGTTTTCTACGATGGCCTGAAAACGCATTCACCTTACCGACAAGTAAAACGTTCACTTCGAACGTATTCAACTATCAAAAGTTGTGAATTTGAGTGAAACGTTCCCCCCCGGCGTATCCTACGATAGGGGTGAAAGTTGATCGCTACACTGCAGTGATGAAATTGTTCGACACATACATATGTCCCATGTCCTCATATTCTTTTATGAATTTTGAATAGTCAGCATAAAATGACGGTTTTTGTTTGAATCGGTTTTCTAGGCCATGAAGAAGTTTCAAGGCTTGAGGTCTGGATTCCCCAAGATTTGTTGAATGCGAAAATGTATCTTCCGTCAGAGTTTCGCGATTGTGAGGTCTTGAAAAAGTCTTCACACTGTGCTTCCTCTGAAGTTAAACTATTTGTAGAAACTTGAAAAACTTCCTCTTGTAACCAAAATTGTTCAACCAAGGCATTTAAGTCATGATCGATGTGGCAATGCAGTGACTGTGCTTCATAAGGCAATGAAGAACGTGTTGATAGATTGGTACCAGAAATAATCCATCATAAACTCATTTGTTGTGCGATCGGAGCTCCGATAGATCCCTTTTGAACACCACTCTGGAAAATGTGACTGTACATTTCCACTCCAAGTATGAGATCGATACTGCTTGGATGATAATACTCGGGATCTGCCAGATCGAGATCTCTTAAATGTGACCAATCTTCAATTTCGATTTTTGTTGTTGGAAGGTAATTTGTAAGTTTTTTCATTACATATGCATCGAAACTGTAATAAGAGTTATTTATGCAAGAGAACATTTGTAAAGTTACCCTTCCTATTGTTTGATGAGCGGAGAAGATTCAGCTCCTATTCCAACTATGGACAATGAAGAGTGGCATCGACTAACTCGAAAAAGCTGAATTAGATGCTCCGAAATTAAATTAACTTCCGATCCCTGATCGATGAAAGCTCTAACTAAATGTAGATCTCCTGTTATGGATGAGATTTTCACTAGAGCTGTTGGAAGTAGTATTCGGATATTGGATGGATATATATTGGTAACGTTTGTTGAAGCTGTTTTGTTGGGATTAATGGATTAATGGATTAATTTCTTGCTTTTGTTACTTTATTCTTAAGTTTCAGCACCTGTAGCACAGTTATACAAAATACATATTCCCAAAGCAAAACAAGTCGATTCAAGTAAGGTTTAATTGAGAACATTTTTGTAATATATTTGCGCTGAAGATATTCGCGCAAGCCTTTTACGAACCGAATTCTATTTGCGAAGGCGTATAAACTTAATGAGAGTTTAAAAAAACATTCGCAACTTTGCGAACCCACCCGCAAGCTTATTCAACAAGTCAAATTACGTTTGGAGTGTGTTTAAATGAAGTTCAAGCTTTAATTTGCCGGCTTTGCGTTTTTATTTGAATTAAAAATATTGATTTCAAAAACGATGGTACCGATATGAACGAATGAATTTAAAATATATTTACTTCTTCTCCATCTAGTACATAAGAAGATGGCAGCTAAATACCTCTGTTTGATTTGACAGTCTCTTCATTATATATAAGCCGCGTTTTATTTGCAGGTCAGTAGCCTGCTCAGCATTCAATGCCAATAAAACAATTTAACTCACTCCAAACGTCATTTGACTTGTTGAATAAGCTTGCGGGTGGGTTCGCAAAGTTGGGAATGTTTTTTTAACTCTCATTTAGTTTATAGGCCTGAGCAAATAGAATTCGCTTCGTAAAACATATGCACGAAATTCTTTTTGTGCTGAAGCTTAAGAACAAATTAAAAAAGTTAAAATTAAACACGTACAAATTTAACATGAAAAGTATTTTTCTATCTATTATTTTTTAGTTCGTGTAAAAACAAACACATAATTAACTAACGCATCCTTCATAAAACAAAATCATTTCTTATAGCATACATTGCGCCATCTGAATTTCAATTTTTAAAAGTTTATCGGCAGCAATCAATGCTGGCTTATTTATCGGCAGCATTCGACTTGTTGTTTGTAATGTTAAATTTTACTGTGCTGGTTACTGACCTGCCAATAAAACGCGGCTATAATTATTTCAAACATTCCGCCCGCCTCGACGATTGTTTACATTTGTTGAATCCGTAACATCAATTGGCAGTAAGCAGATTTTAACGATAGGGCGTTTAAGTGTTCGTGTTTGTGTTCCTACAGTAACTACTCTTACCAAACCGTCTGTACCGGGATGAGTAGCAATCACTCTTGCTAAAGGCCATTTGCTTGGAGGATATCATTCGTCAACCACAAGAACAAGAGACCCTTTAATGTTCTGCGAAGGATGATGCCAGTTCACAATGTCCTTTAGTCGTTGCAGATATTCAGTTGCTCATCTTTCCCAGAACGTCTCCAGCATTTGCCTTAACAGGCGATAACTTGATTTCGGCAGATGCATTGTATTTGGTCCTGGAACTGTGCTGATTGCTTCACCTTATTACTGGTGACCGGGTGTGAGTGCGTCTAAATCACTGTGATCGTCTGATAAAGGGCAAATTGGACGTGAGTTCAGAACTGCTCCTACTTGTATTAGAAAAGCAGAAAACTCTTCGTATGTGAGAACAGCATCTCCAATACTAGGCTTTATATGGAATTTTGTCGATTTTACGGCCACTTCCCATTTTCCACCGTAGTGGGGCGAACCGGGTGGGTTAAAGGACCACTTCGTGTCATCATTAGCTAGTAAATCTACTAAGTGGCTTATATTATTAGAGGCGGAATTAGCAACAACAAAATTCGTTCCACAATCGCTTGTTAATGTGAAACATATTCCTCGCTAAGATGAAGCAAACAAATACAATTAAATATACTTTGTAGATTTTAGCTCCTCTTCCTCGCCAGGTTTTAAGTGAAAAGCGACCTGCCTAATCTACACTATGTAGAAATGGTCTTGATGGTAGTGTTCGGCTATTAGACACCTGACCCTGATTGATTGTTTAGCTGTTGAACCTCGATGGCGTGTGCATGTGACACAGCGATGAGTAAAGGCACGCACTGAATTACGTCCCCATATTATCCAATAACTGATTATTGCTAACATCAATTGGATTCCTCCGTGCAAAGTGTTTATATGTATGTGAGGAAGAATTAAATAAGTGAGATAACATTCGCGTGGTAATATGATTGGATGCTTCATGTCAGGGTCAATTTGTGCATTCCGGATCCGCCCGCCAAGTCGGAGAATACCTTCAGAATCCAAGAATGGACTCAAACGAAATAGAGGGCTGCTACGACAAATCAGTGTTAGATGACACAGTTGTTTAATTTCAGAAGAAAAACTTTGAAGTTGTACGTTTTGTGAGTGATGAAAATCTTTGAAGAAAATTCCATTCATAAATAGTGGTTTTAAAGGTTACAGCTATCGTTGTATTACGTTCTTCTGTCCTGATGTCTTCGTTTAGATGTGGGGTAAGTTGAGGCCATTGATTAGGATGAAGCTGTAACCACGGAGGTCCATGCCACCAAAGTGGATTTTCTGACAGCTGTTTTGGTGACAATCCTTGTGATGCGAGGTCAGCTGGGTTGCTTTTCCTGGAATGTGATGCCCTTAAGCTTCCAGCAAGATATTTTTAATTTGGGTGACACGGTTTCGTATAAAATCTTTCCATCTATTAGGTTGCCCTTGGATCCAATGCTGGAATCCGTCCAGAGATGAATGGTTGTGAAATTAATAGATAATAACTCTTGAACATGCGCAACAAGTCGTGTTAGGAGCAATGCAGGGGATAATTCCAGTCTGTGGATTGTACGAGTAACATTGATGGATCTTGGTCTCTTTGTTGATTTGCTTGTTTCTGGGATTGGAGCCTTAGACTTGGCGGAAATAATAGTCACTTGTACGTTTTTATTTTCTGTGACCACTGAGGTAAATAATAGCTCCGAGGGCAGCCTGAGAGGCATCTGCGAGTCCATAGATTTCAACAAGCTGGATTAATGGAGCTAATTCGAACAATCTTGGAACTGTTATCAATGATAGGTCTTGAAGTTGATGTACATAAGTTTTGAATCTTGACTCGAGTGTTATCGGTATAGGGTCATCCCAGTCGATTTTTTCTTGCCAGAGTTTTTGCATGAACATTTTTCCTCGAACTATTACTGGTGATAACCAACCCAGTGGATCATAGAGTTATACGAGAAAGCTCTTCATCCTTGGTATATATGGCAGGTTCAGTAATATTAGCAGCAATGAAAATAAATCGATCTGATTTAGGCTGCCAATTGAGGCCATCAGCGCAAAAGTGGTGTAACCCACAATTTTTGTTAGTTACATTACCAACTATCAATACTATCAATACAAATATATTCAAAAGGAGATGGAGCTGAAAAAATCGTTTTTGTACAGAGCATAATATAACAAAAAAAATATTTACCAAATTTAAAATCCCCATTCTCTCCTAATTAAATAGTTTGGGGTTACACCACTTTTGCGCTGATAGCCTCAATTAAGACCTAACGACCGATGAATGGGACCATCCGTAATAGATAGCGATGGAGTGCTAATAGCTCGACTTTTTAGTGGTATGTTTTCCAGAATTCGTTCGTCGTTGGAAGCCCATTTTTGAAGAGGAAAACCACCTGATTTAAAAAGATTCAATATTTCATTAACGTTTTTCTTACCGCTCATTATAGTTGGCGTGCTGCCGCATATACTCGTATCATCAACGTAAGTACTCTGTTGAATAATTTCTCTTACATAGGGATATATATGATCTTCATCGTTTGCAAGCTGACGTAGAACTTTATTAGCGAGATAAGGAGCTGGGCTGGTTCCATACGTTACAGTAGTAAGGCAAAATTCAACAAGGCGAGATTCTTCAAACCACAAAATATGTTGGTAGTCCCAGTCATCAGGATGGATAAGTATCTGCCTGAACATTTTTACCACATCAGAAGAGAATGCAATGTGGTGAACTTCACACAACACCAAGTCATCTGTTGGTAAAACCGTACCAAAACAAGAAACTGATTTCGAGACCACCTACCGCAGACACACACCAAACGTAAATCTGATCCAAACCTGAGACATCACATCCAATAATCCCACCGCAGATGCACAATTTTCACTCAATCCTAAATAAATAAAACCCTTTCCACAATATCCTTTCCCAAGAAATCCTAAATAAACAAATCCTTCATTATCATATCCTTTGTTACTGAATCCTTTGTGTCCCGACGTAACATTTTAAATCCTTTTACAGATATCCGACACAGTTTTCTCGTCTTCAGTGCTGATCAGTCTACAACACTCCAGAACTCTTTGTAAATTATGCAATTTAAATTTCCTATTAGAATAAACGTTTTTTATAATTATAAGTCTTGAAACGTGTAAATAAATAAATATTAATTAATATCCTTAAGTGCATCAAATTGTGTGATTTTTTCATTATTAAATCCACAGCATATTGATTTTAACGCCATCTTGTAAGGACGACTGGAAGATCCACGTGAAGTTTAGGGCCTTCATGCAAGAAATCATTAAGTGAATAGCTATTTTGCGTTTTATGTGAACCATTGAAGACTACACGCCATTTTGTTGTTGAACTTGATTCACGTATGACTCCATGATGTGGTAAGTAATAATCACCCCTATCGTAGAATACGCCGTATCTGAGATTCACTTCACTTCCTCGATTCACTTTCATATGCATCGTAGAATACGCCGGGCAAACTACATTACCTATACGTATTTCAAATTCGAAGTTGGCACGGCGGAACAGCTGTTTTGTGAAAAGTGACGGGATTTAATGTAGGAAAACAATTTCACATTCAAGTTAAGCAAGTGAATAATCGTAAAATAGCAGGTGGATATCTACTCGCATTTTACTTAAATACATATAATAATGAGGACGAAATACCCTGCAGTAGAAAAATACGTGCATCTTTAAGAGGCACTGCAGAAGATATTATGGAACTTCCAAATACAGCGTGAATATTATTAAACTCAAAGTTTTATTAATTCTAATGAAAGAGTTAATTAATTTTTCATTTAATTTGTTTTTATTTAATTTATCTAAGGTCATTTCAGAATTGCCTTAGTTCCTCTGGTGGCCGTTTGCAATCGTTTCTTGCTACATCTTCATTACATTTATCAATTCTCTAAATTGATTGCGGTTTGTTGCTTTTTTTTGCTGCAATACGATACATTTACAAAAAAAATTAAAAAAAATATATAAAATGTGTATACTCACAACATTTTTTAAAAAATGGGATAAATCCAGCACAACCTTACAACAGACACCCAAATACGCAATGAAATAGCTGCGTTTGAGAAATGTCAAAAATTGTATGGGGAGTTTCAATTCGAACGTTTTCTACGATGCCTTGAAAACGCATTCACCTTACCGACAAGTAAAACGTTCACTTCGAACGTATTCAACTATCAAAAGTTGTGAATTTGAGTGAAACGTTCCCCCCCGGCGTATCCTACGATAGGGGTGAAAGTTGATCGCTACACTGCAGTGATGAAATTGTTCGACACATACATATGTCCCATGTCCTCATATTCTTTTATGAATTTTGAATAGTCAGCATAAAATGACGGTTCTTGTTTGAATCGGTTTTCTAGGCCATGAAGAAGTTTCAAGGCTTGAGGTCTGGATTCCCCAAGATTTGTTGAATGCGAAAATGTATCTTCCGTCAGAGTTACGCGATTGTGAGGTCTTGAAAAAGTCTTCACACTGTGCTTCCTCTGAAGTTAAACTATTTGTAGAAACTTGAAAAACTTCCTCTTGTAACCAAAATTGTTCAACCAAGCCATTTAAGTCATGATCGATGTGGCAATGCAGTGACTGTGCTTCATAAGGCAATGAAGAACGTGTTGATAGATTGGTACCAGAAATAATCCATCATAAACTCATTTGTTGTGCGATCGGAGCTCCGATAGATCCCTTTTGAACACCACTCTGGAAAATGTGACTGTACATTTCCACTCCAAGTATGAGATCGATACTGCTTGGATGATAATACTCGGGATCTGCCAGATCGAGATCTCTTAAATGTGACCAATCTTCAATTTCGATTTTTGTTGTTGGAAGGTAATTTGTAAGTTTTTCATTACATATGCATCGAAACTGTAATAAGAGTTATTTATGCAAGAGAACATTTGTAAAGTTACCCTTCCTATTGTTTGATGAGCGGAGAAGATTCAGCTCCTATTCCAACTATGGACAATGAAGAGTGGCATCGATTAACTCGAAAAAGCTGAATTAGATGCTCCGAAATTAAATTAACTTCCGATCCCTGATCGATGAAAGCTCTAACTAAATGTAGATCTCCTGTTATGGATGAGATTTTCACTAGAGCTGTTGGAAGTAGTATTCGGATATTGGATGGATATATATTGGTAACGTTTGTTGAAGCTGTTTTGTTGGGATTAATGGATTAATGGATTAATTTCTTGCTTTTGTTACTTTATTCTTAAGTTTCAGCACCTGTAGCACAGTTATACAAAATACATATTCCCAAAGCAAAACAAGTCGATTCAAGTAAGGTTTAATTGAGAACATTTTTGTAATATATTTGCGCTGAAGATATTCGCGCAAGCCTTTTACGAACCGAATTCTATTTGCGAAGGCGTATAAACTTAATGAGAGTTTAAAAAAACATTCGCAACTTTGCGAACCCACCCGCAAGCTTATTCAACAAGTCAAATTACGTTTGGAGTGTGTTTAAATGAAGTTCAAGCTTTAATTTGCCGGCTTTGCGTTTTTATTTGAATTAAAAATATTGATTTCAAAAACGATGTTACCGATATGAACGAATGAATTTAAAATATAGAAAAAATAACATAAATTAAAATCTATTACATTTCTATTACTTCTTCTCCATCTAGTACATAAGAAGATGGCAGCTAAATACCTCTGTTTGATTTGACAGTCTCTTCATTATATATAAGCCGCGTTTTATTTGCAGGTCAGTAGCCTGCTCAGCATTCAATGCCAATAAAACAATTTAACTCACTCCAAACGTCATTTGACTTGTTGAATAAGCTTGCGGGTGGGTTCGCAAAGTTGGGAATGTTTTTTTTAACTCTCATTTAGTTTATAGGCCTGAGCAAATAGAATTCGCTTCGTAAAACATATGCACGAAATTCTTTTTGTGCTGAAGCTTAAGAACAAATTAACAAAGTTAAAATTAAACACGTACAAATTTAACATGAAAAGTATTTTTCTATCTATTATTCTTTAGTTCGTGTAAAAACAAACACATAATTAACTAACGCATCCTTCATAAAACAAAATCATTTCTTATAGCATACATTGCGCCATCTGAATTTCAATTTTTAAAAGTTTATCGGCAGCAATCAATGCTGGCTTATTTATCGGCAGCATTCGACTTGTTGTTTGTAATGTTAAATTTTACTGTGCTGGTTACTGACCTGCCAATAAAACGCGGCTATAATTATTTCAAACATTCCGCCCGCCTCGACGATTGTTTACATTTGTTGAATCCGTAACATCAATTGGCAGTAAGCAGATTTTAACGATAGGGCGTTTGAGTGTTCGTGTTTGTGTTCCTACAGTAACTACTCTTACCAAACCGTCTGTACCGGGATGAGTAGCAATCACTCTTGCTAAAGGCCATTTGCTTGGAGGATATCATTCGTCAACCACAAGAACAAGAGACCCTTTAATGTTCTGCGAAGGATGATGCCAGTTCACAATGTCTTTTAGTCGTTGCAGATATTCAGTTGCTCATCTTTCCCAGAACGTCTCCAGCATTTGCCTTAACAGGCGATAACTTGATTTCGGCAGATGCATTGTATTTGGTCCTGGAACTGTGCTGATTGCTTCACCTTATTACTGGTGACCGGGTGTGAGTGCGTCTAAATCACTGTGATCGTCTGATAAAGGGCAAATTGGACGTGAGTTCAGAACTGCTCCTACTTGTATTAGAAAAGTAGAAAACTCTTCGTATGTGAGAACAGCATCTCCAATACTAGGCTTTATATGGAATTTTGTCGATTTTACGGCCACTTCCCATTTTCCACCGTAGTGGGGCGAACCGGGTGGGTTAAAGGACCACTTCGTGCCATCATTAGCTAGTAAATCTACTAAGTGGCTTATATTATTAGAGGCGGAATTAGCAACAACAAAATTCGTTCCACAATCGCTTGTTAATGTGAAACATATTCCTCGCTAAGATGAAGCAAACAAATACAATTAAATATACTTTGTAGATTTTAGCTCCTCTTCCTCGCCAGGTTTTAAGTGAAAAGCGACCTGCCTAATCTACACTATGTAGAAATGGTCTTGATGGTAGTGTTCGGCTAGTACACAGCTGACCCTGATTGATTGTTTAGCTGTTGAACCTCGATGGCGTGTGCATGTGACACAGCGATGAGTAAAGGCACGCACTGAATTACGTCCCCATATTATCCAATAACTGATTATTGCTAACATCAATTGGATTCCTCCGTGCAAAGTGTTTATATGTATGTGAGGAAGAATTAAATAAGTGAGATAACATTCGCGTGGTAATATGATTGGATGCTTCATGTCAGGGTCAATTTGTGCATTCCGGATCCGCCCGCCAAGTCGGAGAATACCTTCAGAATCCAAGAATGGACTCAAACGAAATAGAGGGCTGCTACGACAAATCAGTGTTAGATGACACAGTTGTTTAATTTCAGAAGAAAAACTTTGAAGTTGTACGTTTTGTGAGTGATGAAAACCTTTGGAGAAAATTCCATTCATAAATAGTGGTTTTAAAGGTTACAGCTATCGTTGTATTACGTTCTTCTGTCCTGATGTCTTCGTTAAGATGTGGGGTAAGTTGAGGCCATTGATTAGGATGAAGCTGTAACCACGGAGGTCCATGCCACCAAAGTGGATTTTCTGACAGCTGTTTTGGTGACAATCCTTGTGATGCGAGGTCAGCTGGGTTGCTTTTCCTGGAATGTGATGCCCTTAAGCTTCCAGCAAGATATTTTTAATTTGGGTGACACGGTTTCGTATAAAATCTTTCCATCTATTAGGTTGCCCTTGGATCCAATGCTGGAATCCGTCCAGAGATGAATGGTTGTGAAATTAATAGATAATAACTCTTGAACATGCGCAACAAGTCGTGTTAGGAGCAATGCAGGGGATAATTCCAGTCTGTGGATTGTACGAGTAACATTGATGGATCTTGGTCTCTTTGTTGATTTGCTTGTTCCTGGGATTGGAGCCTTAGACTTGGCGGAAATAATAGTCACTTGTACGTTTTTATTTTCTGTGACCACTGAGGTAAATAAAAGCTCCGAGGGCAGCCTGAGAGGCATCTGCGAGTCCATAGATTTCAACAAGCTGGATTAATGGAGCTAATTCGAACCATCTTGGAACTGTTATCAATGATAGGTCTTAAAGTTGATGTACATAAGTTTTGAATCTTGACTCGAGTGTTATCGGTATAGGGTCATCCCAGTCGATTTTTTCTTGCCAGAGTTTTTGCATGAACATTTTTCCTCGAACTATTACTGGTGATAACCAACCCAGTGGATCATAGAGTTATACGAGAAAGCTCTTCATCCTTGGTATGTATGGCAGGTTCAGTAATATTAGCAGCAATGAAAATAAATCGATCTGATTTAGGCTGCCAATTGAGGCCATCAGCGCAAAAGTGGTGTAACCCACAATTTTTGTTAGTTACATTACCAACTATCAATACTATCAATACAAATATATTCAAAAGGAGATGGAGCTGAATAAATCGTTTTTGTACAGAGCATAATATAACAAAAAAAATATTTACCAAATTTAAAATCCCCATTCTCTCCTAATTAAATAGTTTGGGGTTACACCACTTTTGCGCTGATAGCCTCAATTAAGACCTAACGACCGATGAATGGGACCATCCGTAATAGATAGCGATGGAGTGCTAATAGCTCGACTTTTTAGTGGTATGTTTTCCAGAATTCGTTCGTCGTTGGAAGCCCATTGTTGAAGAGGAAAACTACCTGATTTAAAAAGATTCAATATTTCATTAACGTTTTTCTTACCGCTCATTATAGTTGGCGTGCCGCCGCATATACTCGTATCATCAACGTAAGTACTCTGTTGAATAATTTCTCTTGCATAGGGATATATATGATCTTCATCGTTTGCAAGCTGACGTAGAACTTTATTAGCGAGATAAGGAGCTGGGCTGGTTCCATACGTTACAGTAGTAAGGCAAAATTCAACAAGGCGAGATTCTTCAAACCACAAAATGCGTTGGTAGTCCTAGTCATCAGGATGGATAAGTATCTGCCTGAACATTTTTACCACATCAGAAGAGAATGCATTGTGGTGAACTTCACACAACACCAAGTCATCTGTTGGTAAAACCGTACCAAAACAAGAAACTGATTTCGAGACCACCTACCACAGACACACACCAAACGTAAATCTGATCCAAACCTGAGACATCACATCCAATAATCCCACCGCAGATACACAATTTTCACTCATATCCTTTCCACAATATCCTTTCCCAAGAAATCCTAAATAAACAAATCCTTCATTATCATATCCTTTGTTACTGAATCCTTTGTGTCCCGACGTAACATTTTAAATCCTTTTACAGATATCCGACACAGTTTTCTCGTCTTCAGTGCTGATCAGTCTACAACACTCCAGAACTCTTTGTAAATTATGCAATTTAAATTTCCTATTAGAATAAACGTTTTTTATAATTATAAGTCTTGAAACGTGTAAATAAATAAATATTAATTAATATCCTTAAGTGCATCAAATTGTGTGATTTTTTCATTATTAAATCCACAGCATATTGATTTTAACGCCATCTTGTAAGGACGACTGGAAGATCCACGTGAAGTTTAGGGCCTTCATGCAAGAAATCATTAAGTGAATAGCTATTTTGCGTTTTATGTGAACCATTGAAGACTACACGCCATTTTGTTGTTGAACTTGATTCACGTATGACTCCATGATGTGGTAAGTAATAATCACCCCTATCGTAGAATACGCCGTATCTGAGATTCACTTCACTTCCTCGATTCACTTTCATATGCATCGTAGAATACGCCGGGCAAACTACATTACCTATACGTATTTCAAATTCGAAGTTGGCACGGCGGAACAGCTGTTTTGTGAAAAGTGACGGGATTTAATGTAGGAAAACAATTTCACATTCAAGTTAAGCAAGTGAATAATCGTAAAATAGCAGGTGGATATCTACTCGCATTTTACTTAAATACATATAATAATGAGGACGAAATACCCTGCAGTAGAAAAATACGTGCATCTTTAAGAGGCACTGCAGAAGATATTATGGAACTTCCAAATACAGCGTGAATATTATTAAACTCAAAGTTTTATTAATTCTAATAAAAGAGTTAATTAATTTTTCATTTAATTTGTTTTTATTTAATTTATCTAAGGTCATTTCAGAATTGCCTTAGTTCCTCTGGTGGCCGTTTGCAATCGTTTCTTGCTACATCTTCATTACATTTATCAATTCTCTAAATTGATTGCGGTTTGTTGCTTTTTATTGCTGCAATACGATACATTTACAAAAAAAATTAAAAAAAATATATAAAATGTGTATACTCACAACATTTTTTAAAAAATGGGATAAATCCAGCACAACCTTACAACAGACACCCAAATACGCAATGAAATAGCTGCGTTTGAGAAATGTCAAAAATTGTAAAGGGAGTTTCAATTCGAACGTTTTCTACGATGGCCTGAAAACGCATTCACCTTACCGACAAGTAAAACGTTCACTTCGAACGTATTCAACTATCAAAAGTTGTGAATTTGAGTGAAACGTTCCCCCCCGGCGTATCCTACGATAGGGGTGAAAGTTGATCGCTACACTGCAGTGATGAAATTGTTCGACACATACATATGTCCCATGTCCTCATATTCTTTTATGAATTTTGAATAGTCAGCATAAAATGACGGTTTTTGTTTGAATCGGTTTTCTAGGCCATGAAGAAGTTTCAAGGCTTGAGGTCTGGATTCCCCAAGATTTGTTGAATGCGAAAATGTATCTTCCGTCAGAGTTTCGCGATTGTGAGGTCTTGAAAAAGTCTTCACACTGTGCTTCCTCTGAAGTTAAACTATTTGTAGAAACTTGAAAAACTTCCTCTTGTAACCAAAATTGTTCAACCAAGGCATTTAAGTCATGATCGATGTGGCAATGCAGTGACTGTGCTTCATAAGGCAATGAAGAACGTGTTGATAGATTGGTACCAGAAATAATCCATCATAAACTCATTTGCTGTGCGATCGGAGCTCCGATAGATCCCTTTTGAACACCACTCTGGAAAATGTGACTGTACATTTCCACTCCAAGTATGAGATCGATACTGCTTGGATGATAATACTCGGGATCTGCCAGATCGAGATCTCTTAAATGTGACCAATCTTCAATTTCGATTTTTGTTGTTGGAAGGTAATTTGTAAGTTTTTTCATTACATATGCATCGAAACTGTAATAAGAGTTATTTATGCAAGAGAACATTTGTAAAGTTACCCTTCCTATTGTTTGATGAGCGGAGAAGATTCAGCTCCTATTCCAACTATGGACAATGAAGAGTGGCATCGACTAACTCGAAAAAGCTGAATTAGATGCTCCGAAATTAAATTAACTTCCGATCCCTGATCGATGAAAGCTCTAACTAAATGTAGATCTCCTGTTATGGATGAGATTTTCACTAGAGCTGTTGGAAGTAGTATTCGGATATTGGATGGATATATATTGGTAACGTTTGTTGAAGCTGTTTTGTTGGGATTAATGGATTAATGGATTAATTTCTTGCTTTTGTTACTTTATTCTTAAGTTTCAGCACCTGTAGCACAGTTATACAAAATACATATTCCCAAAGCAAAACAAGTCGATTCAAGTAAGGTTTAATTGAGAACATTTTTGTAATATATTTGCGCTGAAGATATTCGCGCAAGCCTTTTACGAACCGAATTCTATTTGCGAAGGCGTATAAACTTAATGAGAGTTTAAAAAAACATTCGCAACTTTGCGAACCCACCCGCAAGCTTATTCAACAAGTCAAATTACGTTTGGAGTGTGTTTAAATGAAGTTCAAGCTTTAATTTGCCGGCTTTGCGTTTTTATTTGAATTAAAAATATTGATTTCAAAAACGATGGTACCGATATGAACGAATGAATTTAAAATATATTTACTTCTTCTCCATCTAGTACATAAGAAGATGGCAGCTAAATACCTCTGTTTGATTTGACAGTCTCTTCATTATATATAAGCCGCGTTTTATTTGCAGGTCAGTAGCCTGCTCAGCATTCAATGCCAATAAAACAATTTAACTCACTCCAAACGTCATTTGACTTGTTGAATAAGCTTGCGGGTGGGTTCGCAAAGTTGGGAATGTTTTTTTTAACTCTCATTTAGTTTATAGGCCTGAGCAAATAGAATTCGCTTCGTAAAACATATGCACGAAATTCTTTTTGTGCTGAAGCTTAAGAACAAATTAACAAAGTTAAAATTAAACACGTACAAATTTAACATGAAAAGTATTTTTCTATCTATTATTCTTTAGTTCGTGTAAAAACAAACACATAATTAACTAACGCATCCTTCATAAAACAAAATCATTTCTTATAGCATACATTGCGCCATCTGAATTTCAATTTTTAAAAGTTTATCGGCAGCAATCAATGCTGGCTTATTTATCGGCAGCATTCGACTTGTTGTTTGTAATGTTAAATTTTACTGTGCTGGTTACTGACCTGCCAATAAAACGCGGCTATAATTATTTCAAACATTCCGCCCGCCTCGACGATTGTTTACATTTGTTGAATCCGTAACATCAATTGGCAGTAAGCAGATTTTAACGATAGGGCGTTTGAGTGTTCGTGTTTGTGTTCCTACAGTAACTACTCTTACCAAACCGTCTGTACCGGGATGAGTAGCAATCACTCTTGCTAAAGGCCATTTGCTTGGAGGATATCATTCGTCAACCACAAGAACAAGAGACCCTTTAATGTTCTGCGAAGGATGATGCCAGTTCACAATGTCTTTTAGTCGTTGCAGATATTCAGTTGCTCATCTTTCCCAGAACGTCTCCAGCATTTGCCTTAACAGGCGATAACTTGATTTCGGCAGATGCATTGTATTTGGTCCTGGAACTGTGCTGATTGCTTCACCTTATTACTGGTGACCGGGTGTGAGTGCGTCTAAATCACTGTGATCGTCTGATAAAGGGCAAATTGGACGTGAGTTCAGAACTGCTCCTACTTGTATTAGAAAAGTAGAAAACTCTTCGTATGTGAGAACAGCATCTCCAATACTAGGCTTTATATGGAATTTTGTCGATTTTACGGCCACTTCCCATTTTCCACCGTAGTGGGGCGAACCGGGTGGGTTAAAGGACCACTTCGTGCCATCATTAGCTAGTAAATCTACTAAGTGGCTTATATTATTAGAGGCGGAATTAGCAACAACAAAATTCGTTCCACAATCGCTTGTTAATGTGAAACATATTCCTCGCTAAGATGAAGCAAACAAATACAATTAAATATACTTTGTAGATTTTAGCTCCTCTTCCTCGCCAGGTTTTAAGTGAAAAGCGACCTGCCTAATCTACACTATGTAGAAATGGTCTTGATGGTAGTGTTCGGCTAGTACACAGCTGACCCTGATTGATTGTTTAGCTGTTGAACCTCGATGGCGTGTGCATGTGACACAGCGATGAGTAAAGGCACGCACTGAATTACGTCCCCATATTATCCAATAACTGATTATTGCTAACATCAATTGGATTCCTCCGTGCAAAGTGTTTATATGTATGTGAGGAAGAATTAAATAAGTGAGATAACATTCGCGTGGTAATATGATTGGATGCTTCATGTCAGGGTCAATTTGTGCATTCCGGATCCGCCCGCCAAGTCGGAGAATACCTTCAGAATCCAAGAATGGACTCAAACGAAATAGAGGGCTGCTACGACAAATCAGTGTTAGATGACACAGTTGTTTAATTTCAGAAGAAAAACTTTGAAGTTGTACGTTTTGTGAGTGATGAAAACCTTTGGAGAAAATTCCATTCATAAATAGTGGTTTTAAAGGTTACAGCTATCGTTGTATTACGTTCTTCTGTCCTGATGTCTTCGTTAAGATGTGGGGTAAGTTGAGGCCATTGATTAGGATGAAGCTGTAACCACGGAGGTCCATGCCACCAAAGTGGATTTTCTGACAGCTGTTTTGGTGACAATCCTTGTGATGCGAGGTCAGCTGGGTTGCTTTTCCTGGAATGTGATGCCCTTAAGCTTCCAGCAAGATATTTTTAATTTGGGTGACACGGTTTCGTATAAAATCTTTCCATCTATTAGGTTGCCCTTGGATCCAATGCTGGAATCCGTCCAGAGATGAATGGTTGTGAAATTAATAGATAATAACTCTTGAACATGCGCAACAAGTCGTGTTAGGAGCAATGCAGGGGATAATTCCAGTCTGTGGATTGTACGAGTAACATTGATGGATCTTGGTCTCTTTGTTGATTTGCTTGTTCCTGGGATTGGAGCCTTAGACTTGGCGGAAATAATAGTCACTTGTACGTTTTTATTTTCTGTGACCACTGAGGTAAATAAAAGCTCCGAGGGCAGCCTGAGAGGCATCTGCGAGTCCATAGATTTCAACAAGCTGGATTAATGGAGCTAATTCGAACCATCTTGGAACTGTTATCAATGATAGGTCTTGAAGTTGATGTACATAAGTTTTGAATCTTGACTCGAGTGTTATCGGTATAGGGTCATCCCAGTCGATTTTTTCTTGCCAGAGTTTTTGCATGAACATTTTTCCTCGAACTATTACTGGTGATAACCAACCCAGTGGATCATAGAGTTATACGAGAAAGCTCTTCATCCTTGGTATGTATGGCAGGTTCAGTAATATTAGCAGCAATGAAAATAAATCGATCTGATTTAGGCTGCCAATTGAGGCCATCAGCGCAAAAGTGGTGTAACCCACAATTTTTGTTAGTTACATTACCAACTATCAATACTATCAATACAAATATATTCAAAAGGAGATGGAGCTGAATAAATCGTTTTTGTACAGAGCATAATATAACAAAAAAAATATTTACCAAATTTAAAATCCCCATTCTCTCCTAATTAAATAGTTTGGGGTTACACCACTTTTGCGCTGATAGCCTCAATTAAGACCTAACGACCGATGAATGGGACCATCCGTAATAGATAGCGATGGAGTGCTAATAGCTCGACTTTTTAGTGGTATGTTTTCCAGAATTCGTTCGTCGTTGGAAGCCCATTGTTGAAGAGGAAAACTACCTGATTTAAAAAGATTCAATATTTCATTAACGTTTTTCTTACCGCTCATTATAGTTGGCGTGCCGCCGCATATACTCGTATCATCAACGTAAGTACTCTGTTGAATAATTTCTCTTGCATAGGGATATATATGATCTTCATCGTTTGCAAGCTGACGTAGAACTTTATTAGCGAGATAAGGAGCTGGGCTGGTTCCATACGTTACAGTAGTAAGGCAAAATTCAACAAGGCGAGATTCTTCAAACCACAAAATGCGTTGGTAGTCCTAGTCATCAGGATGGATAAGTATCTGCCTGAACATTTTTACCACATCAGAAGAGAATGCATTGTGGTGAACTTCACACAACACCAAGTCATCTGTTGGTAAAACCGTACCAAAACAAGAAACTGATTTCGAGACCACCTACCACAGACACACACCAAACGTAAATCTGATCCAAACCTGAGACATCACATCCAATAATCCCACCGCAGATACACAATTTTCACTCATATCCTTTCCACAATATCCTTTCCCAAGAAATCCTAAATAAACAAATCCTTCATTATCATATCCTTTGTTACTGAATCCTTTGTGTCCCGACGTAACATTTTAAATCCTTTTACAGATATCCGACACAGTTTTCTCGTCTTCAGTGCTGATCAGTCTACAAACCTCCAGAACTCTTTGTGAATTATGCAATTTAAATTTCCTATTAGAATAAACGTTTTTTATAATTATAAGTCTTGAAACGTGTAAATAAATAAATATTAATTAATATCCTTAAGTGCATCAAATTGTGTGATTTTTTCATTATTAAATCCACAGCATATTGATTTTAACGCCATCTTGTAAGGACGACTGGAAGATCCACGTGAAGTTTAGGGCCTTCATGCAAGAAATCATTAAGTGAATAGCTATTTTGCGTTTTATGTGAACCATTGAAGACTACACGCAATTTTGTTGTTGAACTTGATTCACGTATGACTCCATGATGTGGTAAGTAATAATCACCCCTATCGTAGAATACGCCGTATCTGAGATTCACTTCACTTCCTCGATTTACTTTCATATGCATCGTAGAATACGCCGGGCAAACTACATTACCTATACGTATTTCAAATTCGAAGTTGGCACGGCGGAGCAGCTGTTTTGTGAAAAGTGACGGGATTTAATGTAGGAAAACAATTTCACATTCAAGTTAAGCAAGTGAATAATCGTAAAATAGCAGGTGGATATCTACTCGCATTTTACTTAAATACATATAATAATGAGGACGAAATACCCTGCAGTAGAAAAATACGTGCATCTTTAAGAGGCACTGCAGAAGATATTATGGAACTTCCAAATACAGCGTGAATATTATTAAACTCAAAGTTTTATTAATTCTAATGAAAGAGTTAATTAATTTTTCATTTAATTTGTTTTTATTTAATTTATCTAAGGTCATTTCAGAATTGTCTTAGTTCCTCTGGTGGCCGTTTGCAATCGTTTCTTGCTACATCTTCATTACATTTATCAATTCTCTAAATTGATTGCGGTTTGTTGCTTTTTTTTGCTGCAATACGATACATTTACAAAAAAAATTAAAAAAAATATATAAAATGTGTATACTCACAACATTTTTTAAAAAATGGGATAAATCCAGCACAACCTTACAACAGACACCCAAATACGCAATGAAATAGCTGCGTTTGAGAAATGTCAAAAATTGTATGGGGAGTTTCAATTCGAACGTTTTCTACGATGGCCAGAAAACGCATTCACCTTACCGACAAGTAAAACGTTCACTTCGAACGTATTCAACTATCAAAAGTTGTGAATTTGAGTGAAACGTTCCCCCCGGCGTATCCTACGATAGGGGTGAAAGTTGATCGCTACACTGCAGTGATGAAATTGTTCGACACATACATATGTCCCATGTCCTCATATTCTTTTATGAATTTTGAATAGTCAGCATAAAATGACGGTTTTTGTTTGAATCGGTTTTCTAGGCCATGAAGAAGTTTCAAGGCTTGAGGTCTGGATTCCCCAAGATTTGTTGAATGCGAAAATGTATCTTCCGTCAGAGTTTCGCGAATGTGTGGTCTTGAAAAAGTCTTCACACTGTGCTTCCTCTGAAGTTAAACTATTTGTAGAAACTTGAAAAACTTCCTCTTGTAACCAAAATTGTTCAACCAAGGCATTTAAGTCATGATCGATGTGGCAATGCAGTGACTGTGCTTCATAAGGCAATGAAGAACGTGTTGATAGATTGGTACCAGAAATAATCCATCATAAACTCATTTGCTGTGCGATCGGAGCTCCGATAGATCCCTTTTGAACACCACTCTGGAAAATGTGACTGTACATTTCCACTCCAAGTATGAGATCGATACTGCTTGGATGATAATACTCGGGATCTGCCAGATTGAGATCTCTTAAATGTGACCAATCTTCAATTTCGATTTTTGTTGTTGGAAGGTAATTTGTAAGTTTTTTCATTACATATGCATCGAAACTGTAATAAGAGTTATTTATGCAAGAGAACATTTGTAAAGTTACCCTTCCTATTGTTTGATGAGCGGAGAAGATTCAGCTCCTATTCCAACTATGGACAATGAAGAGTGGCATCGATTAACACGAAAAAGCTGAATTAGATGCTCCGAAATTAAATTAACTTCCGATCCCTGATCGATGAAAGCTCTAACTAAATGTAGATCTCCTGTTATGGATGAGATTTTCACTAGAGCTGTTGGAAGTAGTATTCGGATATTGGATGGATATATATTGGTAACGTTTGTTGAAGCTGTTTTGTTGGGATTAATGGTTTGTTGATTTGAATTTTGCTGACTATTTTCAGCGGATTGGTGAGTTGATGCATAAAGGTGTTCAACGCAGATGTTGCACCTTTTTCTTGAATAACACGAATTAATTTGATGATTTCCGAGGCAATTGAAACATAATTTCAACTGCTTGATTAGTTGTTAACTTTGTTCTGGAGCTGATATTTTGGGCAAGTTAATATATAATGTTCTTCTTTACAATTGGAGCATGAATGGAAAGTTTTCTTTACAGCAACATGATTTGATTTCACTTTGTTTGATGAATATTTTAAGGACGAACGTGATGACTTTTTGTATTCTTGCGGTATTGGCATACTTCTCTCAAATGCTCGAAGACATCGAATGCGTGTCTGAATAAAATCTTTAAGCTCTTTCCATTAAGCCATTTAGTAGGCTCTTTTGATGATTTAAGTATTTTTTCCCATTCTTTTATGGAAGAGGAATCGAGTTTACGTGAAACTAATTAAACTAAGATTCCATTCCATTGATCAACTTTAACTCCCAGAGCGCCCAGTGATTGGGTGATGTTGTTTAAAAGATGTTCGAGATCATTGGCCGACTCACGAGTAACTTGTTTTGTTGCGAAAAGGTTTTCCAACGATGAATCAATCAGTATCCTTTTGTTGTCGTAGAACTCGACTAAATCATCCCATGCAATCTTAAAATTAGCAGCAGTGAGTGGCAAATTCTTAAGACGCTGTGCAGCTTTTTCCCGGAGGCAACCCTGAAGATACTGGAGCTTTTCTACGCACGTTAGCGAAGGATGTAATCCTATAGCAGATGTGAACGTGTCCCTGAAAGGACCCACTCTGCGTAATCTACACTAAATGATAGAAGATCAAGCTTTGAACGAAGCAAGTTGTTTTCTTAAAAAACTGTCGTCTAGAGATGAAACACTTGCTGTAGTTTTTGGTTGGATTTCATTTCACGAATAGTCATTTCTTCTATGGTGTCAATGTATGTTTCTTCACATTTGCAGTACAGTTTTTCCTTGAAATACGGTTCTTCATCGAACTTTGTTTTGGCTTCGGATTTTAGTGATGATAGAACCCAGACTAACGTGGTTTTGTTTAAAGGTACTCCAATTTTCTTTTAATGCAGAAATGTGAGATTGCACACGTTGTGGTTTTATAACCGTGCTGATTTTAGGATTTGAAAGGGAATCTAACAGTTCACCTTGTTGCTCCAACAAATGTTGTATTTGCGTCCCTTTCGCCATTTTGTTTTATTCTGATGTGAATCGATAGAATAATGAAAAATGATGACATACACGCGTTAACGTTACCAGATTTTATAACTTTGGTTCAAAACTTATGATTCTGTGCGCCAACCTTATAGAGCACTTCACCAGGCATAATCGACCTTTGAAACCGCCATTCGCCGTACTGCTGACCGTTTTCGCATAACATTCATCCCTATTCGCAAATCCGCTGGGGGGAATCGTCCACCGAAATCGAAAACTTGCTATTCCGAAATCCGTTCGAAGTGAATCGTCCGAATGTCGGTAATGTGAATTGAAATTCACTGCATTCGTAAATCGGATCGAATCGAATCACTCCATACAAACAGATCCGCATCAAAATCGTGGCAACAAGAGGTGGACCAAATAAACGTATTTGCTTCACACGTGATGAGGAAGATGGGATACAACTAGTAATGTTGAACGAGTCAGTTGAAAACATAGACAACGCCTTATCATTTGGTGTTCCAATTGCGAAGAGTTGGAAAATAACAACATACGAACATCAAAAAAGTGAGCAATACTGTAGTAGTGTAAGTAGAAACGCATGCAAAATGAATAAATAACAAACATGTAAGTTCCTCTAAGCCACACACTCAAAGAAGTTAATACGAGAGCGGGTCAATAAGTCCGCGACTTTTTGAATTTCTGATCTCTTTACTGAAACAGCAACACTGCTCCTGTCAACAGGCATCTGTCAGTTGACTCCTGTCAAAATTTAAACTTGCTGCGTCAGTTAGTTTGTGTTTGACAGCTATTTTTATCAGACTACTCACTAATTTAAAGAGAAAATGGATAAAAGTGAATTTCGTGTGCTTATTAAGCATTATTTCTTGCGAAAAAAAACCATTACCGAGACCAAGGCTAAGCTTGATAAATACTATGGGGACTCTGCACCATCGATTCCAATGGTAAAAAAGTGGTTTACTGAATTTCGTTGTGGCCGTACAAGCACTGAAGATGCCGAACGTCCTGGACGCCCAGTTGAGGTCTCTACACCCGAAACAATCGAAAAAATTCACGATATGGTGTTGGCCGACCGAAGATTGAAAGTGCGAGAGATTGTGGAAGCCGTAGGGATCTCGCATGGCTCAGTGGTTTCAATTTTGAATGATCACTTGGGCATGAGAAAGCTTTCCGCAAGATGGGTGCCGCGTTTGCTCACAGTCGACCACAAACACATGTGCAGTTGCCATGGCAAAAATCCATGAATTGGGCTATGAATTGCTCCCTCATCCACCCTATTCTCCAGATTTGGCTCCGAGCGACTACTTCTTGTTCCCAAACCTGAAGAAATGGCTTGGTGGAAAAACATTTGACTCCAATGATGAAGTCATCTCGCAAACAAAGGCCTATTTTGAGGACCTCGACAAATCATTTTTTTTGGAAGGGATAAAAAAATTGGAGAAGCGTTGGACAAAATGTATAGAGCTCAAGGGAGACTACGTTGAAAAATAACATTATTTTTTTATCAAAAAATCTGTGTTTTAATCCAAAAGTCACGGACTTATTGACCCGCCCTCGTATCGTTGTAAAATAAAAAAGGGGATGAAAAGATCAAACCTGCACGAGAGATTCATTCTTTCGTGGCATTTTGGTGTGTTAAGTTTACTTTTTCAACCAGAAATAAATTATTCCTGTGAATCAGGTTTGCCAGTTGTTGTTTTATTTTTATTGTGCGTTTAAAAGAAGGCTTACAACCTCAGAAGTGGGATTACCTCAAAACAGTGCGTTATAAATTAAAACGTGAGATAGATTTAATAAAAAAAAAATATATAATAAAGAAAAATGAGTGAATTATCGGCATATACTGCTGCGCAGTTAAGATTCTGGTTGGGGTCATTAGATAAAACGACAACAGGCAGCAAAAGCCAGCTGGTATTACGATTGCTAACAGTACCATCTAGTGAAAGGGGTAGTTTTCCGGCACACAGGACAACAGACGATGGAGATACCACAGTTGACGACGCTGAGAAAACCGATAACGATGACGACGAGTGTGAATACGTGACGATCGATGCACATAAACAAGTTGAGCCAGAGGACAATATGCAAAAGGAGACGGGCGATCAAACTGAAAAAGTTAATGAAGCAGATGGAATGCAAAAGAAACGTAATAATGATCAGACATACAGCGACAAGAATCCTAACGAACGCAAAGTAGATACAGATACGAACAGAAGATGTATTGGTGCAGATAAAGATATGAGAAGTGAAAATGAATGGAAGTTTATGGAAAAAGAGATCGAGTTGATGAAGAGAGAGTTAGAAATGGAGAGAAGGGAGAATCTCCTACTGAAAAAAGAGAATGATACGCTAAAGAGAGCAAATAAAGACGGTTTGGGAGAATACGCAGACGATGGCCATAAACGAAGAAATACTTTAAATTTTATGGCGTTGAAGGATTTGCTTCCGGAATTTAGCGGTGCTGATGACAGCTTTGATCACTGGGAATCACAGTTGGAGAACATCTCAGAAGCATATAACTTGGATGATAACAATAAGAGAGCGCTAATATCGAGTCGGGTTAAAGGAAGAGTGCTAAGTTGGTTACATAGTAGAGAAGATATGATGACAGCTTCGATTGATAGACTATTAACCGAATTGAGAGCGATATTTAGAAATCATGCAACACGGTTGACGATGCGACGGCAATTCGAAACTCGAAAATGGATCGTTAATGGGAAGTTCCAGGAATATTTCCGCGATAAGCTGATATTAGCCCATAAGATCAATGTGGCCAAAGATAAATTACTAGAACATATCATCGAGGGGATTCCTGATTATACGTTAAGGTTCCAAGCAAAAATGCATTGTTTCCGGGACAAGGAAACACTGTTGGAGGCATTCCGGAGTGTCAATCTTCCAAAGCGAACTACGCGTGTTCAAGATGACGGAACGTTACAGCAGTAACATCGAAGCAGCAAATCAGATGCTACAATTGCAATTCGCTGGGGCATATGGCAGCTGATTGTCGGAAGCCGAAGAGGGAAATTGGTGCGTGCCATGTTTGTGCAGAGATTGAGTATTTTGTGGCAGCTTGTCCGAAAAGAAAATTGGATCGTCAGCTTTACCCAATCAACAGAGATGAGTCAAGTGATGATTATGTAAGAAAACTTTTTGTAATATTTTATAATTTAGAAGTTAAGTTTGAAACATTAGTAGGTACCCTAATTGACACCGGCAGCCCCATAAGTATTGTGCAGCAACAGTTTGTACCAACCGTTCTTTTCATGAAAAATAATAATTTAAGTTTTAAAAAATATTATTGATTAAATAAAAGTTTATTAATAATAAAAGGAGTGGTTGAATGTATTATTGAGTTTAAGGGAAGAAAGTTTCAAATAAAATTAATGGTGGTGCCGGATAGTACAATGGGGTGCCCATTGATTTTGGGAAGAGATTTTATGAAATTAGCTAATTTTGAACTAAGACGTGTTGAGGAAGAAAAAAGAAAAAGAAAGAGTGAAAACGATTATATTAAAGAATGTACAGAACTAATGAATATTGAAATTGAAGAATCGGATAAGTGTATTGGTAATAATTAAATAAATTTTAATTCAGAGGAACGACTTAAAGGAATTTTTGAAAAACATTATACGAATTGTGAGCGTCCCGATTTCCCGAGGGTGAAATGTGAAATAAAGTTAATGTTAAGTAGCGATAAACCGTTCCATTGCCCACCTAGTAGATTATCTTATTATGAAAGACAACAGGTTCAAAAAATACTAGATGAATGGGTTAGTCAGCAAGTTATTAGACCTAGCAAGTCAGAATATACGTCTCCGGTAGTATTAGTAAAGAAGAAAACGGGAGACATCCGTCTTTGTGTAGACTATCGAGCTTTGAATAAGGTAACGTTGAAGAACAACTATCCAATACCACTTATAGATGATTTGCTTGATAGGTTAGTCAATAAAAGTGTATTTACGCTGCTAGATTTGAAGAGTGCGTTTCATCATGTGCATATCAATGAGGAATCTATTAAATATACATCATTTGTGACGCCATTAGGGCAGTACGAATTTCTTAGAATGCCCTTTGGGTTGGGAAACGCACCTTCGACGTTTCAACGTTTCGTAAATGAAGTTTTTGACGATTTACTTAGGTCAAGAAAAGTATCAATTTACATTGATGATATAATGATTGCCACTAATGATGAAGAGGAACACATGCAGATTTTAGAAGAAGTATTTGATAGGCTTGTAGAGAATAGATTAGAGTTGAGACTAGATAAGTGTCTGTTTATGGAATCACACATGCGGTATTTGGGATATACAGTTTCTAAAGAAGGTATTCGGCCTGATATAAAAGGCATTGAGTCAGTTACTAATTTTCCTGTCCCTCAAAACACCAAAGCTGTTCAGAGTTTCCTAGGGCTCTGCTCATACTTCAGAAGATTCATTAAGGATTTTTCACTCATTGCTCAACCACTTTACAATCTAATAAAATAGCACATGAAGTTTACTTTTGGAGAAAACGAGTTGAATTGTTATGAACTATTAAAACAAAAAATGATCGAAACACCTATTTTAGCCATATACGATCCTAGGGATGAAACGAAGCTTCACTGTGATGCCAGTTTCCTAGGTTATGGGGCTATATTGGTGCAAAAGAAGATGGTAAGTTTCACCCTGTGTGTTGCTTTTCAAAACAGAACAACGGACCATGAGGCAAAGTATCATAGCTTTGAACTTGAGACCTTAGCAATCATTTATGCGTTTCGGAGGTTTCGGATATATTTAAGCGGTATGAAATTTAAAATAGTGACGGATTGCAACTCTCTAACGATGACGCTGAATAAAAAAGAAATAAATCCGAGGATAGCCAGAAGGGCATTAGAGTTGCAAAATTATGACTATACATTGGAGCACCGCAGTGGTACAAGAATGCAACATGTTGATGCGTTAAGTCGAGTTTCAAATATTTTGGTTCTGGAAGTAAACACATTGGAGCAAAATTTATCGATTTTTCAGTATAAGGATGATGTCATAAATGGAATAAGGAGGAGTTCGGAAAAAAAGGAAAGCAAACTGTATGAGATGCGAAATGGACTAGTTTACAGAAAGAGTGCAGGAAAGATATTATTTTATGTGCCTGCGAGTATGAGGACTAATTTACTGCGTATGTACCACGATGAAATGGGGCATGTTGGCTGTGACAAAGTACAGAGTGCTTTAATAAAAACATATTGGTTTCCTAAAATGAAGGCCGTAATCAAAAATCACATAGAAAACTGTGTAAAATGTATTGCTTTCTCTCCCAAATTTGGAAAACGTGAAGGATTCTTGCATAGTATAACGAAGGGCGACGTTCCTTTCGATATGTTGCACATAGATCATTTTGGTCCAGTGACATTAAGAAGCGCAAGAAAGAAATATGTGTTTTTGGTTGTAGATGGATTTTCGAACTCTGTGAAGTTATACGCAGTGATGTCGACCGGAGTTAAAGAAGTAGTCAGATGTTTGCATTCATATTTCAGCTCTTACAGCCGACCAAGGGTGGTTATATCGGATGGAGGAAGTGCATTCACTTCTAAAGATTTTAATGATTTTCTTAAAGATAATAATGTAAAGCATGTCAGGATTGCAACCGGTTTGCCTCAGGCGAATGGACAAGTTGAACGGATCAATCGGAGTTTGGCCCCAATGATTGCCAAGATGACAAGCGGCGGATTAAATTCATCATTGGACGGAGTCTTACCACGTATAGAGTTTAGTATGAATAAACGATGCATCGAAGCATAGGTACAACCCCTAGCGAGTTGTTGTTTGGAGTAAAACAGAGAGGAGCGGTGATCGACGCACTAAGGGAGGGACTTCAAGATACGAATGACAATGCAGAAGAGCGAAATTTATCGGAAATGAGAAATGCAGCAGCAAGAAAGATAATGAAGAGTCAGGCCTACAATGAGCGAAAGAAAGGTAGTCAAACGATAGCTAGGCAGTATAAAGAAGGAGATTATGCTGTAGTGAAAAACTTTGTTAACAAGCCAGGTGTCTGTAAAAAGATTATACTGAAGTTTAAAGGGCCTTACAAAATTTCAAAAGTTCTTCCTAATGATCGATATTTTTTAAGCGATGTTGAGGGGTTTTAGATTAGTAGGGTCCCATATCAAGGAATATGAGAAGTAGGGAATATTAAACCATGGTTTGGAATAAATTCTACGAAGCATAACCGAGGGGAAATCGGGACGGTTTGAGGTCAGAATGGCCGAACTGTAGTAGTGTAAGTAGAAACGCATGCAAAATGAATAAATAACAAACATGTTAGATCCTCTAAGACACACACTCAAAGAAGTTAATATCGTTGTAAAATAAGAAAGGGGATGAAAAGATCAAACCTGCACGAGAGATTCATTCTTTCGTGGCAGTTTGGTGTGTTAAGTTTACTTTTTCAACCAGAAATAAATTATTCCTGTGAATCAGATTTGCCAGTTGTTGTTTTATCTTTATTGTGCGTTTAAAAGAGGGCTTACAATACTATCCATTATTGTTATTAAAAATGAATTTGGAACGAAGACATAAATTTCAAAGTTTTGTATTTCAAATCTAATTTTTCAATCAAACAGCTGATTTCGAAAAGAGAGAAGTGATGTCGATAATATAGTACATCCTGCGGATTCAATGATAGCATGAATTGGTTCACGTGAATCGAGCGAGTGATCCGTGGGACTTGAGAATAAGGGTGATTGTCTTTGGAAAAAGCAGTTGCACAAGTGCGTGCTAAAGAGAATATTGCATCCCTTCAGGCGAGTGTTAAGTGCGAGCCATAATCACCATTCGCCCGCATATGCAAATGTGCGAGTATGCAGAAACTTATGGGACATAATGGGTGGGTAAATAAAAGTTGAGTGCGAGTGTCAGCGAACCGATGAAGAATTTGGTTTTTGGTTTTTAAAGAATTAACTATTTATTTTGTTTGTTATTTCTAAAAGTTGGAGTTGAACTTTAAAAAGATCGACATCGACATTTTTCTCCTGTGCTATTCGTAGATCGTTATCTTTATTTGTCCTTTTCTTCCTTTCTTGTGAAATATTATTGCGCCATTAAGATTTTTTAAGTCGGTCACGTAGGTTGTGGTTTGAGCATAGGAAATTCATATACTATACATATAGCTCATTTACTTGAGGACGCGAATTTTGAGTTAATAATGCAGAATTATTCGTTTTATAATGCTTCACATTGTGTAAAAATTTCATATTTATATCTTGTATACTCTCCCCGTTAGAAGAGAATATCCCGTAATTCATCTCATATGTACCAATAGTCAATTGAAAACTTTAAACTCGTTTCTTCCAAAATCGCATTTTTTGAGTTATGAAAGTCTTCAAGTAAATGAGCGATAGGTACAATAATATCATTAATACTTTCTCAGAAAATAAAATTGAATTTCGCCAAAGGAAATCTAGCAATTTTTATTGTCCAACTACAACACTCTGCTTTGCAAGACCTCACGTGCCAACATAATTTTATCTTTTCCGGGTAGGTTTTTAACCTTCTGTAGTAATATTTTGTAAACATTAAAGAAAATCTTATTCGTGACTGTATTCAGTCGGTTTTGTTTTAAAAAAGTGTACCAAACGCGCCATCTAGCATTGAGTAAAAGAAATCAACCTGCCAAGGAAGAACGCCCATGATTCAGGGAGCGGCAGCCACGTACACGCTTCTGCCTGAAGACATCTCTGTGGGAAAGTTGAAGTACTTCGGCTACAAGGGGCTTGGGGGTATTAAACTATATACATACGGTACGGTGCAATGTTATATTAAAATAGCTGGTAATGTAAAACAAACTTCTCTAGCGGTCGTCTCAGATGAGCTCACTCCAATGCCATTGTTGACTGTCCGTGACGTGACTTACTTCAACTTTTTTGCATACAGCTTCAAATGAAATTAGTGAATTTAAAATCAGATATGTCTTCTGAGCACATGTGCGACCAAATTAAACCTATTCCAATAAAAAGTTATCTAATAAACAACTAAACTTATGTACTATATTTGTGATCGGGTTAGTAAAGGGGCGATAAGAGCAAGTAGTGATTTGGCAATTACTCGTTCGAAGGAGAAACAAGTAGTTAAGTTATCAGGCACGGGGTATCTTCAGTTGTGCAGAAAGCGAGCGCAGTATTATCGGTCAAGGTGACATTAGTAGATGTAATGAGGAAGAAAATCTCGTGAAACCAGGTCAGAGAGTAGATCCTCATCTCATGATTAAATCTAATGATTGGAGCGTATTACATATGGAACCTGATTCAAACAGAAGTTTCGACATTTGCCCGAACCTGTCGTCATCTACCTAAGCTAAAGTTATAAATATTATTAACGAGAGTTATATAAATTTCGAACGAACGAAGGTTACTCCCCTAGAGATCGTAATGCGTTTTCACATGATAAAAGATACTCCTTATTACTTTCAACCGCGTAGACTGTCTTTCATGGAAAAGCAAGAAGTGAATAAAATTGTTAAGGACCTCTTAGAAAGCCAAATTATCAAAGTAAGTGAGTCCCCTAACGCATCCCCACTTGTTCTCGTAAGAAAGAGATCTGGCGAAACTTACAGTCCGATATAATTACCCTCTTCCTTTAATTGACGACTGCATCGAGTATTTGGAGGGGAAGAAGATATTCAGTCTTTTAGACTTGAAGAGTAGCTTTTACCAAGTAAATGTTTCTCCAAATTCAACTCATCTCACATCTTTTGCCACGCCAAATGGTCGGTATGAGTTCCTTAAGATGCCGTTTGGCTTAACGAACGCACCGAATGTATTCCAAAAGTTTATTGTTAGAGTGCTAAGAGAGTTTATTGAGAGCAATGAAATCATGGTTTATATAGATGATATAATTATCGGTACCAAAAACTTGCCGGAGCATCTTGAGCTATTAGCTAGAGTCCTAAAATGGCTCATGGCGAATGGACTAGAGTTTAGCTTACCCAAATGCAGGTTTGAATATAAGACTATAGAATATTTAGGACTTAAATTTAACGAACATGGCGATCGGCCTAGTGACTCTCATGTGCAGGCTATCTCCCGATATCTGGTACCAACAACAACGATGAACTACGCTCATTTTAGTCAACATTTAACGACTCAGATTATAAGACGTTGGTAGACGGAATACCTTCGTGAGATCACTAGACGAACAAAATGGCATAAACCTGCGAGAAAAATTGTAGAAGGGGACGTAGTCATCATCGTATATGTAAGTAAAATTCGGTCAGCTTGGGAGTTAGGGCGCGTAGAAAATGTGTATCCTGGGTCTGATGGCGTGGTGCGAACAGCGGATGTTTGGGTGGCAAACGGAACGATCAAATTAAGAAGAGCTGTTGGCAGGCTCACTCTTTTGGATTTAGAGTCTTAAACTTAGGAGTTCAGACGGGCACCCGGATGTCAGCGAGCCTATGAAAAATTTGGTTTTTTAAAGAATTATTTATTTATTTTGTTTGTTATTTCTAAAAGTTGGAGTTGAACTTTAAAAAGAAGGATTTGATTGAAAAGCGAACCACCGAAGTCTCTGAACACACCTATCGACCTGTGCTATTTGTAGATCTTTCTCTTTGTCCTTTTCTTCCTCTCTTGTGAAATAATATTAAGGTTATTTAAATTGGTCACGTAGGTTGTGGTTTGAGCATAGTAAATTCATATAGATATGTAAATAATGTCATCAATATTTTCTCAGAAAATAAAATTGAATTTCGCCAAAGGAAATCTTGCAATTTTTATTGTCCAAATGCGTTGGTGGCATTTCGTATGTGTTGGCTTCAACCCTAACCTCTTCGATACAGCTACTCCATGGTTCTGTGAAAGGAATGACTGTACAATTATTGCGGAAAAAGAGCAACTGTCTGCTGATGTTTCCAATAGTGATGTTACGAGTCATCCAACCGAAACAAATATACCACCACCTGTTAACGATGAAGCACGAGAAGGGATATCGATTGACTTACTAATAGGAGCCGCATCGACGGTTCAGGTGGCAGCCCAACTCAAGGACAACGAAATCGCTATGCTGCGTAAGGAGATGGAGGATCTTAAGTTGAAGTTAACCAGGGCAGGTCTCCGACTATTGAAGGCAGGTACAGCGGCAAGGAAAAGGTCTCTCGTTTGCGAAAAGCTTTAAAAGGTGAAGCGTACCATTTAGTTTGTGACCGTTTAAAATACTCTTCAGATACAGATGGGATAGTGGATTCCATTCGTGTTACGAGTATATTTGGTCGACACTATATCCTCGTTTACGACTTGACAGCAGATATGTTAAATCTGACTCCCCTCACCTTAAGGTGTGACTACAATATCCCTTCATGGGCCGTTAAGCTGAATGATTTTGTCGCCGATTTAAAATCATTGAAAATGGAGGAAGGCCTTAGAAATGCGTACGTGTTAACCAGTCTTGTGGGTAAATTAGGAGCTGGTTTTAATCAAGAGTGGACAAAAAGGAAAGCTGCCGAATCCTGAGGATCTCGCTGAGATTTTGATGGAGAAGGTAGTTGAACTGCCGCCGGAACTGTCCAAACACTCGCAAACTGAAGGCAAGAAGCCATCAAAGGCTCCAACCAAAGTCTGAGTGTTTATCCACCAGTCGTTTTCTTCAAAGGAAGGCTCTTCAGATTATATTAAATGTCGTCGAAGGCATCTGTTGATTAAGTGTCCAGAATTCTAGGATGTAACGGTAGAGCAAAGATTATCGTATGCTAAGGATAAACGCATATGTGACTGTTGCCTGGATCTATTGAAGCCTGATTGGAGCGCTTGTAGGCAACATAACACATGTGACATCGAACGGTGCGTGGGACACCATCACCCATTGTTACATCAAGCGGAAACTAGCAGTGCAGTTTTAAGAGAAGCTGCTACTCCGTTTGTCCCACAGGCACATATTCTCTCGCACATCGGAACAAACCTATCAGGGACGTTTAAAATTGTACCAATTCGGATATAAGGAACCGAAAATAGATTTGTAGACACTTATGCCTTTCTTGATTATGGATCATCGCTGACCATGGTGGAGAGTGAACTATTCAATGAGCTTGGCCTAGAAAGCACCCAAGAGGAGATCTCTAAACAGTGGACCAAAGGGGTATCTCGAACTGAAGATTCTATTCGGACAACATTGGAAGTGTCAGGTGTGCGCAACTGTAAACGTTACTGTTTAAAGAATGTTTACACCGTCAAGGGTTTGGATCTGGCCGGTCAGACGATCAATGCGGCTGAAGAATGAAGAATCCTACGCAATAAAGACCCTTTTAGGATGGGTGGTTTATGGGAAGCCAACTCCATCTTTGAATGTTGTTGGAAGTAACCGTGCTGCGAAGCCATCAATGCGCCTTCTGTTCCACGATGCGATCAAATCCGAAGAGAGTCTACACGAGCTTGTAAAGGATCATTTTACAACTAACAATTTTGGAGTTTTGCCACATTAAGGAGATTTAACTAGCCAGGATGTTCGTCGAGCTGTTGATGTTATGCGGCAAACATTAAGGCGTGTTGAAAATGGCTATGAAATAGGGCTTATGTGGAGCAGATATGTGAGGATTGCTTTAGAGGAAGAGTTAGTAAAGCAGTGACTAAGGATTTAGTACGCGCCCACCTTCATCGTGGAGAATCCGAATAAGTCTCCGCCGAAACCGAGGGATATTTCCGACCTTGCGGCGAAGGAAAACGGCATTTCGCTCAACACACATTTACTAAAAGGCCCAGACAATATGGTGCCACTTCACGCTGATCTGTTCAAGTTTAGGGAACGTGCGGTGGCAGTCAACGCTGACGTCAAAGAGATGTTCCACAGAATCAAGATTAAATAAGAAGATCAACAGTGTTAGCGGATCGTGTGGAGGGATGGAGATAGCAGTCGTAATCCAACAGTCTACATTATGCAAGTGATGATGTTTGGCCCTTAATGTTCGCTCACATATGCACAGTTCGTCAAAAACTATCACTCAGAAATTGTTCGACAATAATATCCTGAAGCAGTCGACGGCTTAACAAGGCGGACGTATGTAGACGACTATTTTAATAGCCACGATTCGATGGCCAAGGCGGCCTCTGTTACAAAGGACGCAATTCTCATTTGTAAGTCGATGAACATCGACCTGGTGGGTGTACAATCGAATAGCCAAGAACTACTTCGGATGATTTCAGAAGCTCATATCAGTTGATCAGTATAGATTCAAATTGCTGTGAGTCTATTTTCTCCAAAGTCGTGGGGATGTACTGGCATCCGACGTCAGATTTCTTCATCTACAAGCTGTCGAGGAATTCCCGGATATTTTTATAACTAAAAGCGAGATGCTGATGACTTTTATGAGGATTTGTAATCATCTAGGGCTCGTATCGTTCTACATCATACGCGGCCGCATCATCTAACAGGAGGTTTGGCAAGAAGGGTTTGACTGGGACGAGCCGATGCCTCAAAACATAAAAACACCATGGCTAGTATTCCTAAGAGAACTGAAGAACATCGAAAAATTGAAGATTCCCCGCAGATATGTACCTCTGTTAGAGGTTTTAAAGATATTTTACGAAAACGGCCGGCGGTTAGGATGCCCTTTGTCACTCCAGACGAATACGCGAGAGCTGAAAATTGGTTGTTTCGGAAAATTCAAATGGACGCCTTTCCAGCAGACTTCGTTGCATTTGAGGAAAGGAGGGGATACAAAGCTCCGAGTCCGTTGTCCAACTTTTCGCCTTCCCTCGACGATAAAGGGACCATTCGAATGAATTCAAGGGGGCAAAAGGCAATGATCTCGCATGCAACACGCGACCCAGCAATTCTGCCCAAAAATCATCACTTAGTTAATGTGTTTATTTTCCACCGCCATGAGAAAAACCGTCATATGAGTTCAGCGTTGGTCATAGCAGATATCCGAGAACGGACATGAATCATCAGTGTTAGAGTGGCACTGGAGAGACTCAGGTCCAATTGCCACTTGTGCAGACGTCGTAAAGCAAAACCGGAGATGCCCATAATGGGGCAACTCCCTGAAGCTCGTTTAGCTTACCAGTCAGGGCCCTTTACTCACGTGGGAGTTGACTCGTTTGAACCTATATTGGTGAAGTATGGAAGAGGGAAAATGAAGAGGTATGGCATAATCTTTAGCTGCCTCAATTTCCGTGCAGTAAAAATTGAGCTATTAAACGACTTTGTGCTGTACGTCGCTTCATCATGATCCGTGTCGTCACTCTCTATTTATATAGCGACTGGATTAAATTTTTTTGGAGCTAAGAATCGGCTGGACCAGGACGTGAACGAGATGGAGATTTGCCTCGGTGAGCAAAATGTGAAGGAGTCCTATAAAGGTTTATACTAGCTTATTCGCTGTGGATGGGTGGAACATGGGAACGTCATAGAGAAAGGCGTCGATTTTGTTCTAAAAGGTATAATTCCACGTGTAGATGTGTTAAGGAATGCCCTCTTAGAAGCACAAGGTCAAATCAATCGTCGACCGCTGACTCATGTTGCAGTTAAGTCAGAAGACTCCAAGCCGCTTACACCCAATTCAATGTTGTTCGGGGATGACGATAGAGACGTAACTGTTCCTGGAATATTTTCGAAAAAGGGTCCTTACAGTAAGTTTTATAGTCGACGAGCTCCACATTTAACGACTCAGATTATAAGACGTTGGTATACGGAATACCTTCGTGAGATCACTAGACGAACAAAATGCCATAAACCTGCGAGAAAAATTATAGAAGGGGACCTAGTCATCATCGTATATGTAAATAAAATTCGTTCAGCTTGGGAGTTAGGGCGCGTAGAAAAGGTGTATCCTTGGTCTGATGGCGTGGTGCGAACAGTGGATGTTTGGGTGGCAAACGGAACAATCAAATTAAGAAGAGCTGTTATCTTTATTTGTCCTTTTCTTCCTCTCTTGTGAAATAATATTGCACCAATAAAGTTATTTGAGTGGGTCACGTAGGTCGTGGTTTGAGCAGTCGTCCGGGGTTTTCGATAAGTTTAAGCAGAAGTTGTAAGGCATGTAAGTATAGGAAATTCATATACATACTATATACACAATAATATCATTGATATTTTCTCAGAAAATAAAATTGAACTTCGTCAAAGGAAATCTAGCAATTGTTATTGCCCTACCATCACACTCTCTGCTAGGCATCACCTCCCGCCCCAACAGTGTGAATAAAAATATGTTTCGTTAAATTTAGCGAAAATCTTCCACTCACATGTTTTGACAATTGAGTGCTCCCTCCATTTGGGTATGAATTAAGTGGAAATTAGAGATCTGCATGAATGCCAAAAAAGTTACCCATGAGACACCCATAGAAACTAAAGAACCATACTCATTCGATTCACACACAGTGATTCCTCATTCAATGAGGGAAGAGAATTATGAATGCAACGAGGTATCGTAACAGGATTCATACAACCTATGATTCAGACTCATTCATAACTCACTACCCATAGCATTCTTTATTTTGGGTATGTGTGAATTCTGTATTGGAAAACGACGGTACAAGTGAGACATGCGATGAAGGTGGAAAGCGCATTCGAATCATTCGAGTTACTCGAATTATTGCGCAGAAGACTTTGAGATACATCACTACAGTAGGTCGGATTCTGTTGCGCGTTTTGATTTTTTCCCCCATCAACAGGTATACGTGAATTTTCGCACAAGCATTCACACATATTCAACCATTTTGAGTAGTGTGAATTTGAGTAAGCCCATCTATGAGAAGAATAAGTATGAATGTCGACGGTCGACAGGACAACTACACACAACACACCTTTATATAATACCTACACTCATTCAGACTCATTCGGAGGTCTCATTTTACAATGAGTAATGAGAAGTATCCATGAATCAAGTTGTGCATCCATTGCGTGAATGTATCCATGCAGATGTCTGGTTGAAATCTATAGAGTGAACAATTTAAGAATTGATTGCGCGTAGAAGGTAAATTTAAGAGATTTAAAAATGGAAAATACTTTTTGGGATGAAGAATACGATGACGGAATCGAAAAAAAACCCTCGAAAAATAAAAGATGTGGTATTCTGCAAAATTTTACAATTTCGTACTTGCTTGCTTGCGGGAAAAAAAGGCAAACTTCAGCCATGAAAATTAGAAAGCAAGTAGTGTTAGAAGCTGTCGGAGAATAAATTAAAAAAAATAGCTGACATTGATTTGAACTCCTCCCAAATCAGAAAAAAATCGAAAACAGTAAAGCGCGCGAAAATTAAAATGTAATCAAATGCATTACATAAATAGTCCACTTTTGAATAAAATCCCAGGTAACAATCAATGTACAATTATTGTTGCTATTTACAATTCTATATACTTTAGAAGATATAATTGAATTTCAGGAGCAGAGCAATGCGGTGTACCGGGTATCAGCAAAGGTGCTCATGAAGTTAAGTATCTCGAATTTCAGAAAGAGGAACTTGCAGGACCATCAAGCATCATCCAACAATTTGGACATGTTTCAAGACAAAATCGACAATAGTCGGTTGTCGATCAATGATCGACAACCGTAATACGGGCCTTAAGCTTTACTACGAAAAAATATAGCTGATTGGAAAATTTTGCAAAGAGACACTCTGGAATTAATTAATTGTCTTAATCAATATGAGCAATACGTGCAGCAAATTGGTTTTTAAATCATGCAACAGTCTTTCTTCAAGAAAGGGACTAACCCAAAAAGATGACTCTTTTTTTAAATTTTTCAATTTTATTAAAAGCCATCAAGGCAAGAATTAATTAATCGTTGCTTACTAGTACGCGGCATGCTTGAAAATGAATTGTCTCGACAAAATTTTCCCACCTAGTAAAAAATAAAAATGTCTGACATTGAGTTTGACAATAGGTCTGAAATAAATATTTCTAGAAGAACGGCAAGTTTGCCTGCAAATTGGTATGGAATTTCTATATTACGTATTGTCACTCTTTCACTGGAATTGGAGCGAATTGCGTTAAAGAATAGAACTTGAAAACATCCATGAAAAGTTGCGTTGGAAGTTTAAAAGTTTGAAAGTTTATCATGTGTAGAAATGCATTAAATAACATTAGTATTGAATAAACAATTGGAAATCTGACTTAAGAATTTCGCGAGATATTTGACAACGATGCGCATTAACGTCGTTTAATATTTCATTTTCACTACTAGCTAAGTATGTTTTGGAATCGGAACCTCGGTTACATTTGAAATTTAATTATGGAATTATACGACATCCCACCCCACGTGAGGCGGTCCGAATTAAAAGCGTCACTAAAATCTAGAACAGCAGTCTGGCGAAAAATGCATGTGCTAATCTTCACTTCCGCCACGCGAACCTGTCTGACCAGGAAAACTCTAAGTAATCGTCCACGAATCCATTGGCTTCTGCGTACGTTTGCATCGCAGACAAAACATAAATCTCCGACTTTGAGCGGTTCTACACACTGGAACTACTTACATCTTCTGGTTAGAATCGGCAAATATTCTCGAACCCACCTCTTCCAAAAGCGATCCTAGAGTTGCTGACTAATGTGCCACTGCTTCCTCAGACAAAGGACTCATTCGTCGGAGCCTGGAGTTTGCGTGCAGTTGGGAACTCCCAACAAGAAATAGTTGGGTGTCAAAAGATCCTCATCATCAGCTGAGATGGGCAAGTTTATAATATTTCGGCCTCTATCTGTGCAGTTATCGCATCTAATACGTTTCGGAGTCCCACGGCGATTGACAAAGTTGCGAATACATAGCACGCAGGCATCAGAAGAAAGACTTGCAGCAATTTCGTGTTGCACAGCTCGCATCGCCATGTACGTAAAAAGTGCGACCCACCTCTTCTCTCTGCGTCGTTCAATATTGATGTACACTGGCCCGGTATAGTCGAGTCCCGTGTAATTTTTATTTATTCATTTATTTAGCAAATCATGCCATTTAAATTCAAGAATATAAAATATTTATAGTACAAACTTAACCTAACGTACAAATATTTGTTTATTATTATCCTTTGTATACAATCGCTCATTTACTTAAAGACTGTCATAACTCAAAAAATGTAATTTTGCAGGAAACGAGTTTAAAGTTTTCAATTGACTATTGGTACATATGAAATGAATTACGGGAATTCTGCATCATTAGCTCAAAATTCGCGTTTTTTGAGTTATGACAGTCTTCAAGTAAATGAGCGAATATTTATATATTTATCTATTTATATTTATATTTACGAGTATATATAATTTTTTTGCTGTTCCTATTTGATTTTTTTTTTGTGTTATTTATTTATATATATTGTACATAATAAATTGAAATAAAAAAATAACTATAGTGACTGGGAACATGTTAAGAGTACAGTAAAAGCTCGTTAATTCGGAATGGTTGGGGGGAAGGTCAGTCCGAATTAACGAACTTTCCGAATTAATGAGAAATTTTTTTTATGCACTAAAACGCATTCCTATTGATTAAAAAGTGCAAAAACTTAAAACGAAAAATTATTTAATCAACACAAAAGATTGTGAATAATACATAAAATTTATTATAATTCATTTCTGTAACTAAAAATATAAATAAATTATATAAATGTATCCAAAAATGCAAGAAATGAAAAACCTCATATTTAGTACAACATATTTTTTATCGTTACAACATATTACTATCAATATCAATATTCATTTCAATTGGTTTCAAAAATGTTTCAATATGACTTTGCTTAATTTTATTTGTTTGATCGCGTAAAAGATTAGTTTTTAAATTTTTAACGGAAGTGTAGTAACCTTGAATTTCCGGTTTACTGAATCTTGTTTCTAAATAACAATACAATTTTAATAATAGACATTTTGATTATTTGTTCCGACTTCTATATATTTATCATCGAGTTATTTTTATTTTTTAAATAAAAAAATTGAAAACCGACTCTCACCCCAGGGTTACACAGGACTTCTTAACAATCAGGATGTGTATCTGTACACGAGAGACCGAGTTACCTAACGTTCACACACGCAATTGAAACTAGAAATATTTACATGTGTTGAGTACATGCACACGAGAGAGGAAATTTGAAGTCTATTATCGATCTACTGGCAGCCGAAGTTTTGCTCGTGATTCGAAAATTCTAAAATTTGAGAAATTTTGTGTGTTGCTTTCTTCTTCAGATTTTCTTTCTGTCTCATTTTAGGATTCTCTTTTTTTTTAACGATTTCATTTCACTTTTAGGGTGAACATTTTGAAGTGCTCAGTGCAGGTGGATTTTGCTGTGCATTTAGGGTTTTTTTTTTGTTTAATTAAAAGCGCGTACACGCAGGCTGAAAACAAAGACAGACAGAAAAACAAAAATGTGAAATACATGCATTCAAATTTTTTTTTCATTTTCAAACATGTAATTCTACCTGCAACAAATCTTTATTCATTAAATTTTGAGGGTGAAAATACCCAATACCCATCACCTTATATATATATATTGTTTTACACTTCAAATCTCGATGAGGTTAATAAAAATGGATTTGTCCACATACATATGTAACAATATCTCATTTTGTTTTGTCTGTTTGCTTTCTCAGCATCTTTTTATGATTTTTTCCGCTTTAAAAAATCTTTATTCTTTCCGAATAAACGAGTTTTCCCAATTCAAGGGTTTTTACTGTATAGGAAATAAATATAAACAGCAAATGAGTAAGGCAAGAAGCAAATACATACAGCAAAAAATTAATAACGCTAGTGACCAAAGATCTTTGTGGAAAGTAATGAAGACTCTTCTTCTGAATGATAAAAAAGAAGCAATCGTAAATGTTTGTCTTAATAATGTTACTTATTGCGGAAAAGTTTAATAAATTTTTTGTAGAAAGTGTTAAATGTATAAATAGTTCAATTTTGATCGTCCCCTTTTGTTACAGAGTTATACGTAAGGACCACGTTTTTAAGTTTAGGGAAATAGAACTAAGTGACATAAGCAATACATTACTTAGAATTTTGAGGAAGACTAATTTTAATTACTATATATCAGTCCACGAGTTATACTTGAATCCTTTTCTATTATAGGCCCTCCATTTACAAAAAGTGACAAAATCTGAATAATGTGAAGATTATAGGCCGGTAAATTCTCTGCCCCTGTACGAAAAATTTTGGAAAAGATAGTACACGAACAATTATAATCATTTTTTAACAAAAATTTGCTTATTTATTGTGGAAAACCAATCGGGCTTAAGAAAAAATCATTCATGTGAGAGTGCTCTTAACATGGTTATTACGACATGAAAATAACATATGTATGAGAAGAGTTGTGTATTCTTTGACTTAAAGAGAGCATTCGAAACTGTAGACAGAACAACTTTTTTGGAAAAGCTTGATCAATATGGTGTTCGAGACAAGGGACTAAAGTGAATTTTATTTATATTCAACTGGTCGTTCGCAGCAAACAAGGGTAAATAACGTGACATCAATGCCAATAGCTGTAGATATTGGTGTACCTCAATGATCAGTACTAGGAACACTATTATTCAATATTTATGTTAATGATATGGTCAATGAAATAAAGTAAAGTGCTTAAGTGTTGTTTGCAGATGATGCTCTTTTATTTATTAAGTGTACAAATTTGATGGAAGGTTTTTCAAAAATACAAAAAAAAATTGGATACTTTGAATTTATTGCTCAGAGCGAATCAAATTATATTGAATACGGCTAAGACTAAGACTCTGGTAATAAATGGCGTTCATACCATACGCATAACCTAAATATGGATGGTGATGTTTTAGAAACGATGGAAAAAATAAAGTACCTGGGTATGATATTAGACTCTAAATTGAAATTTGAAGAGCATATAGTGTATGTGTCAAATAAAATAGCATGTTTTTATTGTTTAAAAAAAAAAATCGAAAGAACATTTCAACAATATGTGCAATAAATATTGTTGCTCGATCCTATTTCAAGGAAATCAAAATATGTTTAACAAACTTCAATTGTTACAGAATAGAACTATGCGTGCAATATTAAAATGCAATATATACGCACCAATTGACGTCATGTTAAATATTTTAGGCTGGTTAAATATTAAACAACGAATATATATGAATGTCCTAATTTTCGTCTTTAAAATAAAAAAATAGCTGTATGCCTAAGTATTTGTCCAAATATGTGAATGCATAGGTGATGTCCAGCCGTATAGACTACGAAATGCAGGCGATTTAAGACTTCCATATTTTCAACAAAAACCGCAACAAAATCAACTCAAGTCTTATATACAAAAAGGATATATTAATATATAAATGAGCGTATTTAGCCAAAAGAACAAAAATATCGATATCTATGTATATAACTACAGCTATCACTTATAAACTAATCATACACCGACAACAATTTTTGCATTGTGAAAATGTACATATATAAGATTTTTTTTTGTAAATTATTGTTTCTTTTTTATTTATAATTAAAACAAAATTAAATATGTACCGTACGAAATGATATAAAAATTATTGCTTTGTAAGGCACAAAAGGATATATACTCGTAGTAATTTACTTTAAATGTAAGTACACGGAAAAAGAAATTCGTTATTACTGCTTTGAATTTTTTGTTTTTAATTTCCTTTTTGTTATTTTATGTACGAGTATGTACCTATATAATCTGAGTATGGCTGTTTTTTTTTGTTTTTGTGTTGGATGACACCTTTCGTACCGTTCTTTCTGCGTATGTTTGCAGAGAAGAGTACTGAAGCGGAGAGAAAGAAAACACTTCAGTTTAATCGTTATAATTCTTTATTTAATTATTTCTAATTTTAGTTAAAGGCCCGCTGTGTTTCCAAGAGCTGCAACCCTTACTATTTGGAGTATTTTTATACTTGATTCTTTTTACAATTTATACACCAATAAAGGCCCGCTGTGTAACCAAGAGCTGCGACCTTTACTATTTGGAGTAATATTCAATCCCTGATTTTATTCTTCCCAACCACTGCCTTTTATACTAATTTCGTCTTGCACTCTTACGCAATAGCCTCAGTACAATATAATTCCCATAATTCATTTTCCACTTATCGATTTTTTTAAGTGATTTCACTTCTTTGACCTAAGTGTCCTAGTTGCGTGCTGACCTATTTATAGTTCATCGGCGATACCACGATCGGTCGGTATTTTGATCCATGTCACGCAGTGCAACAACACTCGATGCTTGCCCTGTTTTTGCTATTGTAGAGTCGGCATTTTGGCTTTGACCTGTATAACACACTACGGGGTGAATACGTTGAAGTGTCTTTGTTTACAATTTTCCTTTTTGCTTATGGCAGCGTAAAGTGAATCTTCCATTGAGTTATGACGCTGGATTGAGTTTGTACGAGAGTCATTCATTCTGGATGACCTATATAACATACTTCGGCGTGAATGCATTACAGTGTCTGAGCTATGAAATTGGATTGGGTTTGCATCAGAATCACTTATTATGGATTTTATGTATCGATGATGGGTACGATGTACTATTGGTATTGGAAGATGCAAGGGTTGTTTGTGGCTATATTGAAGAAGTAAGTGTTGCTTATGGGGTGGGAATATAGTACCATAGCGTAGCGGAGTACTACATATGGCCTTTTTGAAGGGTGCAGCTGTCCTTCCGTTCGTACGGAGTTCTTGTTAATATGTGTATGTTCATAAGTTTTTTTTGTTGTCGTGGCAATCACGACAATTTTAAGCGTTTTCACTTCTTTTACAATATCTCCTAAATTTCCTTCTTTCTTTGTTTTTCTTTTTAAGCTTTAGCTGGCACTGTTAAATTTCGATATTATATTTTTTTTTGTTTTTTTATATTTATACTTTTGCTGCACTATGGACACGTTTATTTCCTTTCTTTTTTTTTGTTTTTCTTTTACCTCCTTTTTTTTGTTTATTGTATATTTTGTTTTTAAGCTTTGGCACTTTGTTTAATCTATGTTTTTCTTCTCTTTTGTTTAATTAAGAGCGCGTACACACAGGCTGAAAACAAAGACAGACAGAAAAACAAAAATGTGAAATACATGCATTCAAATTTTTTTTTCATTTTCAAACATGTAATTCTACCTGCAACAAATCTTTATTCATTAAATTTTGAGGGTGAAAATACCCAATACCCATCACCTTATATATATATATTGTTTTACACTTCAAATCTCGATGAGGTTAATAAAAATGGATTTGTCCACATACATATGTAACAATATCTCATTTTGTTTTGTCTGTTTGCTTTCTCAGCATCTTTTTATGATTTTTTCCGCTTTAAAAAATCTTTATTCTTTCCGAATAAACGAGTTTTCCCAATTCAAGGGTTTTTACTGTATAGGAAATAAATATAAACAGCAAATGAGTAAGGCAAGAAGCAAATACATACAGCAAAAAATTAATAACGCTAGTGACCAAAGATCTTTGTGGAAAGTAATGAAGACTCTTCTTCTGAATGATAAAAAAGAAGCAATCGTAAATGTTTGTCTTAATAATGTTACTTATTGCGGAAAAGTTTAATAAATTTTTTGTAGAAAGTGTTAAAAGTATAAATAGTTCAATTTTGATCGTCCCCTTTTGTTACAGAGTTATACGTAAGGACCACGTTTTTAAGTTTAGGGAAATAGAACTAAGTGACATAAGCAATACATTACTTAGAATTTTGAGGAAGACTAATTTTAATTACTATATATCAGTCCACGAGTTATACTTGAATCCTTTTCTATTATAGGCCCTCCATTTACAAAAAGTGACAAAATCTGAATAATGTGAAGATTATAGGCCGGTAAATTCTCTGCCCCTGTACGAAAAATTTTGGAAAAGATAGTACACGAACAATTATAATCATTTTTTAACAAAAATTTGCTTATTTATTGTGGAAAACCAATCGGGCTTAAGAAAAAATCATTCATGTGAGAGTGCTCTTAACATGGTTATTACGACATGAAAATAACATATGTATGAGAAGAGTTGTGTATTCTTTGACTTAAAGAGAGCATTCGAAACTGTAGATAGAACAACTTTTTTGGAAAAGCTTGATCAATATGGTGTTCGAGACAAGGGACTAAAGTGAATTTTATTTATATTCAACTGGTCGTTCGCAGCAAACAAGGGTAAATAACGTGACATCAATGCCAATAGCTGTAGATATTGGTGTACCTCAATGATCAGTACTAGGAACACTATTATTCAATATTTATGTTAATGATATGGTCAATGAAATAAAGTAAAGTGCTTAAGTGTTGTTTGCAGATGATGCTCTTTTATTTATTAAGTGTACAAATTTGATGGAAGGTTTTTCAAAAATACAAAAAAAAATTGGATACTTTGAATTTATTGCTCAGAGCGAATCAAATTATATTGAATACGGCTAAGACTAAGACTCAGGTAATAAATGGCGTTCATACCATACGCATAACTTAAATATGGATGGTGATGTTTTAGAAACGATGGAAAAAATAAAGTACCTGGGTATGATATTAGACTCTAAATTGAAATTTGAAGAGCATATAGTGTATGTGTCAAATAAAATAGCATGTTTTTATTGTTTAAAAAAAAAAATCGAAAGAACATTTCAACAATATGTGCAATAAATATTGTTGCTCGATCCTATTTCAAGGAAATCAAAATATGTTTAACAAACTTCAATTGTTACAGAATAGAACTATGCGTGCAATATTAAAATGCAATATATACGCACCAATTGACGTCATGTTAAATATTTTAGGCTGGTTAAATATTAAACAACGAATATATATGAATGTCCTAATTTTCGTCTTTAAAATAAAAAAATAGCTGTATGCCTAAGTATTTGTCCAAATATGTGAATGCATAGGTGATGTCCAGCCGTATAGACTACGAAATGCAGGCGATTTAAGACTTCCATATTTTCAACAAAAACCGCAACAAAATCAACTCAAGTCTTATATACAAAAAGGATATATTAATATATAAATGAGCGTATTTAGCCAAAAGAACAAAAATATCGATATCTATGTATATAACTACAGCTATCACTTATAAACTAATCATACACCGACAACAATTTTTGCATTGTGAAAATGTACATATATAAGATTTTTTTTTGTAAATTATTGTTTCTTTTTTATTTATAATTAAAACAAAATTAAATATGTACCGTACGAAATGATATAAAAATTATTGCTTTGTAAGGCACAAAAGGATATATACTCGTAGTAATTTACTTTAAATGTAAGTACACGGAAAAAGAAATTCGTTATTACTGCTTTGAATTTTTTGTTTTTAATTTCCTTTTTGTTATTTTATGTACGAGTATGTACCTATATAATCTGAGTATGGCTGTTTTTTTTTGTTTTTGTGTTGGATGACACCTTTCGTACCGTTCTTTCTGCGTATGTTTGCAGAGAAGAGTACTGAAGCGGAGAGAAAGAAAACACTTCAGTTTAATCGTTATAATTCTTTATTTAATTATTTCTAATTTTAGTTAAAGGCCCGCTGTGTTTCCAAGAGCTGCAACCCTTACTATTTGGAGTATTTTTATACTTGATTCTTTTTACAATTTATACACCAATAAAGGCCCGCTGTGTAACCAAGAGCTGCGACCTTTACTATTTGGAGTAATATTCAATCCCTGATTTTATTCTTCCCAACCACTGCCTTTTATACTAATTTCGTCTTGCACTCTTACGCAATAGCCTCAGTACAATATAATTCCCATAATTCATTTTCCACTTATCGATTTTTTTAAGTGATTTCACTTCTTTGACCTAAGTGTCCTAGTTGCGTGCTGACCTATTTATAGTTCATCGGCGATACCACGATCGGTCGGTATTTTGATCCATGTCACGCAGTGCAACAACACTCGATGCTTGCCCTGTTTTTGCTATTGTAGAGTCGGCATTTTGGCTTTGACCTGTATAACACACTACGGGGTGAATACGTTGAAGTGTCTTTGTTTACAATTTTCCTTTTTGCTTATGGCAGCGTAAAGTGAATCTTCCATTGAGTTATGACGCTGGATTGAGTTTGTACGAGAGTCATTCATTCTGGATGACCTATATAACATACTTCGGCGTGAATGCATTACAGTGTCTGAGCTATGAAATTGGATTGGGTTTGCATCAGAATCACTTATTATGGATTTTATGTATCGATGATGGGTACGATGTACTATTGGTATTGGAAGATGCAAGGGTTGTTTGTGGCTATATTGAAGAAGTAAGTGTTGCTTATGGGGTGGGAATATAGTACCATAGCGTAGCGGAGTACTACATATGGCCTTTTTGAAGGGTGCAGCTGTCCTTCCGTTCGTACGGAGTTCTTGTTAATATGTGTATGTTCATAAGTTTTTTTTGTTGTCGTGGCAATCACGACAATTTTAAGCGTTTTCACTTCTTTTACAATATCTCCTAAATTTCCTTCTTTCTTTGTTTTTCTTTTTAAGCTTTAGCTGGCACTGTTAAATTTCGATATTATATTTTTTTTTGTTTTTTTATATTTATACTTTTGCTGCACTATGGACACGTTTATTTCCTTTCTTTTTTTTTGTTTTTCTTTTACCTCCTTTTTTTTGTTTATTGTATATTTTGTTTTTAAGCTTTGGCACTTTGTTTAATCTATGTTTTTCTTCTCTTTTGTTTAATTAAGAGCGCGTACACACAGGCTGAAAACAAAGACAGACAGAAAAACAAAAATGTGAAATACATGCATTCAAATTTTTTTTTCATTTTCAAACATGTAATTCTACCTGCAACAAATCTTTATTCATTAAATTTTGAGGCTGAAAATACCCAATACCCATCACCTTATATATATATATTGTTTTACACTTCAAATCTCGATGAGGTTAATAAAAATGGATTTGTCCACATACATATGTAACAATATCTCATTTTGTTTTGTCTGTTTGCTTTCTCAGCATCTTTTTATGATTTTTTCCGCTTTAAAAAATCTTTATTCTTTCCGAATAAACGAGTTTTCCCAATTCAAGGGTTTTTACTGTATAGGAAATAAATATAAACAGCAAATGAGTAAGGCAAGAAGCAAATACATACAGCAAAAAATTAATAACGCTAGTGACCAAAGATCTTTGTGGAAAGTAATGAAGACTCTTCTTCTGAATGATAAAAAAGAAGCAATCGTAAATGTTTGTCTTAATAATGTTACTTATTGCGGAAAAGTTTAATAAATTTTTTGTAGAAAGTGTTAAAAGTATAAATAGTTCAATTTTGATCGTCCCCTTTTGTTACAGAGTTATACGTAAGGACCACGTTTTTAAGTTTAGGGAAATAGAACTAAGTGACATAAGCAATACATTACTTAGAATTTTGAGGAAGACTAATTTTAATTACTATATATCAGTCCACGAGTTATACTTGAATCCTTTTCTATTATAGGCCCTCCATTTACAAAAAGTGACAAAATCTGAATAATGTGAAGATTATAGGCCGGTAAATTCTCTGCCCCTGTACGAAAAATTTTGGAAAAGATAGTACACGAACAATTATAATCATTTTTTAACAAAAATTTGCTTATTTATTGTGGAAAACCAATCGGGCTTAAGAAAAAATCATTCATGTGAGAGTGCTCTTAACATGGTTATTACGACATGAAAATAACATATGTATGAGAAGAGTTGTGTATTCTTTGACTTAAAGAGAGCATTCGAAACTGTAGATAGAACAACTTTTTTGGAAAAGCTTGATCAATATGGTGTTCGAGACAAGGGACTAAAGTGAATTTTATTTATATTCAACTGGTCGTTCGCAGCAAACAAGGGTAAATAACGTGACATCAATGCCAATAGCTGTAGATATTGGTGTACCTCAATGATCAGTACTAGGAACACTATTATTCAATATTTATGTTAATGATATGGTCAATGAAATAAAGTAAAGTGCTTAAGTGTTGTTTGCAGATGATGCTCTTTTATTTATTAAGTGTACAAATTTGATGGAAGGTTTTTCAAAAATACAAAAAAAAATTGGATACTTTGAATTTATTGCTCAGAGCGAATCAAATTATATTGAATACGGCTAAGACTAAGACTCTGGTAATAAATGGCGTTCATACCATACGCATAACCTAAATATGGATGGTGATGTTTTAGAAACGATGGAAAAAATAAAGTACCTGGGTATGATATTAGACTCTAAATTGAAATTTGAAGAGCATATAGTGTATGTGTCAAATAAAATAGCATGTTTTTATTGTTTAAAAAAAAAAAATCGAAAGAACATTTCAACAATATGTGCAATAAATATTGTTGCTCGATCCTATTTCAAGGAAATCAAAATATGTTTAACAAACTTCAATTGTTACAGAATAGAACTATGCGTGCAATATTAAAATGCAATATATACGCACCAATTGACGTCATGTTAAATATTTTAGGCTGGTTAAATATTAAACAACGAATATATATGAATGTCCTAATTTTCGTCTTTAAAATAAAAAAATAGCTGTATGCCTAAGTATTTGTCCAAATATGTGAATGCATAGGTGATGTCCAGCCGTATAGACTACGAAATGCAGGCGATTTAAGACTTCCATATTTTCAACAAAAACCGCAACAAAATCAACTCAAGTCTTATATACAAAAAGGATATATTAATATATAAATGAGCGTATTTAGCCAAAAGAACAAAAATATCGATATCTATGTATATAACTACAGCTATCACTTATAAACTAATCATACACCGACAACAATTTTTGCATTGTGAAAATGTACATATATAAGATTTTTTTTTGTAAATTATTGTTTCTTTTTTATTTATAATTAAAACAAAATTAAATATGTACCGTACGAAATGATATAAAAATTATTGCTTTGTAAGGCACAAAAGGATATATACTCGTAGTAATTTACTTTAAATGTAAGTACACGGAAAAAGAAATTCGTTATTACTGCTTTGAATTTTTTGTTTTTAATTTCCTTTTTGTTATTTTATGTACGAGTATGTACCTATATAATCTGAGTATGGCTGTTTTTTTTTGTTTTTGTGTTGGATGACACCTTTCGTACCGTTCTTTCTTTCACTTCAGTTTAATCGTTATAATTCTTTATTTAATTATTTCTAATTTTAGTTAAAGGCCCGCTGTGTTTCCAAGAGCTGCAACCCTTACTATTTGGAGTATTTTTATACTTGATTCTTTTTACAATTTATACACCAATAAAGGCCCGCTGTGTAACCAAGAGCTGCGACCTTTACTATTTGGAGTAATATTCAATCCCTGATTTTATTCTTCCCAACCACTGCCTTTTATACTAATTTCGTCTTGCACTCTTACGCAATAGCCTCAGTACAATATAATTCCCATAATTCATTTTCCACTTATCGATTTTTTTAAGTGATTTCACTTCTTTGACCTAAGTGTCCTAGTTGCGTGCTGACCTATTTATAGTTCATCGGCGATACCACGATCGGTCGGTATTTTGATCCATGTCACGCAGTGCAACAACACTCGATGCTTGCCCTGTTTTTGCTATTGTAGAGTCGGCATTTTGGCTTTGACCTGTATAACACACTACGGGGTGAATACGTTGAAGTGTCTTTGTTTACAATTTTCCTTTTTGCTTATGGCAGCGTAAAGTGAATCTTCCATTGAGTTATGACGCTGGATTGAGTTTGTACGAGAGTCATTCATTCTGGATGACCTATATAACATACTTCGGCGTGAATGCATTACAGTGTCTGAGCTATGAAATTGGATTGGGTTTGCATCAGAATCACTTATTATGGATTTTATGTATCGATGATGGGTACGATGTACTATTGGTATTGGAAGATGCAAGGGTTGTTTGTGGCTATATTGAAGAAGTAAGTGTTGCTTATGGGGTGGGAATATAGTACCATAGCGTAGCGGAGTACTACATATGGCCTTTTTGAAGGGTGCAGCTGTCCTTCCGTTCGTACGGAGTTCTTGTTAATATGTGTATGTTCATAAGTTTTTTTTGTTGTCGTGGCAATCACGACAATTTTAAGCGTTTTCACTTCTTTTACAATATCTCCTAAATTTCCTTCTTTCTTTGTTTTTCTTTTTAAGCTTTAGCTGGCACTGTTAAATTTCGATATTATTTTTTTTTTTGTTTTTTTATATTTATACTTTTGCTGCACTATGGACACGTTTATTTCCTTTCTTTTTTTTTGTTTTTCTTTTACCTCCTTTTTTTGTTTATTGTATATTTTGTTTTTAAGCTTTGGCACTTTGTTTAATCTATGTTTTTCTTCTCTTATTTAATTTTTTATTTTTATGTGCACATCTATCGCACTTGCTGCCACTTATACTTTATCACGCCACTGTCCAGTTAAATCCGGCGTGATGCACTTGGCTGCTAACCCCACTATTGGTCGTAGTCGTGTTCTTACGCTGAATAGCTTAATAGCTGTTTTAAGTAACAGTTTCCTACCTTACAATATTAAAAGAAAATTTGTTCTAGGCTTATCTGGCTTGTCACCAACTTTTTAATCTTCTCCGAAGATCGAAATTCTTTCGAGGATTGAATTTCTTTCCCCATCATCTTGTTGTCGTGTTTGACATTTCTTTTGTTTGAATAAGAAGGAAAATGATTTGGTAAGTTTGTGTTTATGATTTGTTCTTATTTAATTAAATTTGTCCTTTGCAGGGAGATAAACCGCTTTATATCGTCTGACTGCACTACATTTTCTGGCACAAACTTGTTAGCTACACTCAACAGTTCTTTTTCAAAATACGTACCGAGTTGACCTCCGACGAGTGCAAACGCATTAGCAGTGCACTCGTAGTAACTCACCGGTCTGTCTTTTCTGTGCACACAAAAAAAAAACTAAAAACAAAAAATAAAAAACAAACACTCCCATTTTTATTTTTATTTTTTATAATTTACGGGCGCCTAAGGGGGTTATGATATCCTTTTACTGTTGCCAGGGCATGGGCGGAAAGATAGAAGGAAGAGAAAGGAAAGCACTGTTGTGATGTAGTGGTTTGAATCTCAGGTATATTTGGTTTCGATATTGACTCTCCAGGGGTATGAGCTAGAATAGGACGGAGAGTTTTTCTTCACTCGGAATGTTTCAGGTCATCAATTTTAACGGTTGTTTTGTGCTTGAAACTCTACAACACCCATATCTACATGGCAGTGTTATGGCTTCACACGCAGATTTTTCTGACTGAGTTTCAACTACGCAACTGAAAAACTTGTCATGAGAGGGATTCGAACATTGACCCTCCGAGTGAGAAGCGATGGCTAGTATCACTACACCATGGCCATCCCCCTCAAATCCGCGTGCGAGTGCAATAATAGCGTAAAGTAGAATTCTAAAAAAAAAACAAAAAAAAACTGTAGAAGTGCAAGTGCAGTGCAGCGAAAAACAAAAATTTTCATACCGTGGGCATCCCCACCTCCTGTCACCGGTCAAAGTGCTGTTGCTTGCACTTGGCCACTGCTGTTGCTGTACTTTATTACACGGCAAAAGCAATGGTTAAGTGTATGTAACAACTAATGCATAGCGGGTTGTGTGTGGGAATTTTGTTGGTGTACTGTTTCGTATTGCTGTAAGGGCATATCACCTACAGTAATTCGATTCGGTGAACCAATAACAACAAATTTTCACTTCATGGCCTTGCTTAGTATCGTCGGTGTTTGTGTTTGTTTGTTGTTATGACTCGGGAATTTAGAGTGGATGTAGCAAATATCCGAGGGCTAAAAAGTAATGACTTTTCTGTGTACGTCCATGGCTGTAAATACAGACCAGCTGTTTTGGCACTAAGTGAAACTCAGGTGGACCCCCGCCCACACTTCTCAGATCACTCTGATCTGAAACTGCCTGGCTGCGAACTAGTGCCATTATTCTTTTCTCACCGCGGTCTCACCATCTACGTGCGTAGTGATGTGGCTTACCAAACTCCACCACAATGTAATCCTTGTTCCAATTCGGAATTCAATTTCACGTGGTTAAAATTCCATCTCCGTATGCAAATAATCCAACACTGCTTTATTTACAGAAACCCCAAACTAGACAGCAATTCGACCTCTTACGAGTTTGTTGCGCTGTCTGACTCCATACAAAGAATTGTATTCTTCTATCCTCATACTGAAATCATTATTACGGGCGATTTCAATATACACAATTGTGGGTGGCTTCATGATTCTGGACAGGCAACACCCGAAGGACGGTGTGTTGAGATCTTCGCTGCGAAAAACAACTTGACCCAGCTTGTCAACGTGGATGCCGTTGCTGATGTGATCACAGACACGATTCTCTTTGGAATAAGATCCTTTATTCCCCACCGGACAAAAAGTATTAGACCAAAGGAAAAGGCGTGGTACGACTTGAGCTGTAGAGAGGCAGTCAGGTTGAGAGAAACGTTTTTTCGGTCCTATAAGACCAACCGTACAAAGGAAAGCCGGACAAAAATTCAAACCAGCCAGGAATGACTGTAACGTCTTTCTTAAGCGTGTGAAATTTATACACGACCAAAAACTGAGGCAAGAAATACTATAATGTCCCAAGCGTAGAAAACATTTTTGATCGTTCGTCAAAAAAAATAGAAATTCTGCCTCATCCTCCATCCCAACGCTCATTTACAATAACCTCTTACAGATCCATTGCACTTACGCCCCTTCTTTCCAAGGTCATGGAAACGCTGACAAATCGTCAGCTTATGAAATGTCTCAAGACACGAAAACTTCTTAATGACCGGCAGTACGGTTTTCGTAGCAACAGATCAACTGGCGATTTGATGGCATGTCTTACCGAAAAGTGGAACCAAAGTTTACATCAATCTGGCGAAAGCAAAATAGTTGCACTTGATATTTCTGAGGCATTTGGCATCAGGCTCTTCTGTCGAAAATGCGTGCGTTTGGGATCGACGACTCTCTTCTTCAATGGATTAGAATATACCTTTCGGAACGTTCAATTTAAATTGTCTTGGATGGTTTCAAGTCTAATATTCACAAAATAAATGCTGTTTGCCTCAGGGCTCCGTTCTGTCTCCTTTTCTTTTTAATTTTCATCAATGATCTCTTGTCTGCTACTTCTAATCCAATTTACTCCTTTGCTGACGACAATACTCTCTGCTTTTCGGCTGTAGAACGGGAACGGAAGCGTATGTTCACCTTATTAATTTCCGATATAAGCAGCATAACCAATTGGGCAACTACCAACAGAATGGTGTTCAATGCTTCCAAAACACAATGATGTCTGCTGTCGCTTAAGCGAAATTCAAATACCCAGCCATTACCTATGAATGGCACTTGCATTGTCGAAACCGAAAAACCGAAAAATGGATAAATCAATAAGAATTGTTTCATGGACCGTAATATTATTCCAGGGCTCAGCTGTTATACATAAATTGATTATTTCAATACAGTCTATTAATGTAGATGAAGCACTTGTTATTCTAATAGGTTGAGTTAATATTTCTTTACAATTATTACTAAAAATTGCTTATTCTATCTCTTTTTATATATATCGTTTTTTAGCCAGACAATATTAAAGTCACCAACCAGTAATAAGTTATGGGTTTCAACATTCAACCCGTCTATCCAATCACGAAATTTATCACAGAACAACCTATGAGACGCACTTGGGGTTTTATAAACCACAACAATAGTAACTACACGACAGTTTAGCATGTCCTTCGTAGCAAGCCACCAAACGTCTTTATTTACGAGTATATTGTATTTTGTTAACATATAGGTAGACCAATCATTCTTGGCACAGAGAACAGCTCCACCAGCTCTAAACATATTAGAAAACCAAAATTATTACTTTTAGTTAGAACTTTTAATTCAGTTAAATTACTTATCAGACTTTGTTTATTTAAATAAGCGCACTTTAGAGATGTTTGTTACTGGTGTTGTTGTTGTTGATATTTCTTTAGGAATACCTTTCACAGTCTATCTCGGCAGTCGTGGTCGGTGTCTAAACTTAAGCCTGAGTTTCTATTTGCTTCCCTACAATTATTGTTTTTTATATTTGAGCTATTACAGTTCCTCGTATCGCGATTCTCTGCACATTTTGCACACATAATTTTATTTTTGCACATATGAGCGATATGGTTAAAACGCCAACAATTGTATTATTTCCTCACCGATATGTATTCATAAACAGGATATCTATTCCAACCCACATTGACCTTATTATTCTCCATATTTTTATTTTTTAAATCTTCACTATCCACTTCAATAATTGCTTTAAATAACTCATTTTTCTGATTTGGTTTCATGCATCTCTTTCCCACTCATCTAAAATATTGGCAACTATAATAGTTCGGTTTATTACTTGTGGCACCGAAGGTTCATATTTTTCCCCAAGGTTTTCTTTAACTTTTTTTTCTACCGTATTTCTGGAAGCACTATCCTCACAGTTAATCGCTATAGCTCCATTTTGCCGATTATAGAGGTTTTTACTTTAATAGAAAGGAGAGAAGGGTCTATGTTTTTCTTTATATCTTCTTTCGTTGTTTTGTCCTGTAAATCTTAAGACTTCATTATTAGTGGTAAATTTTGTGTTTCTATTCCTGCATATTTCTTTTTTCTTTCGCATTTGTTGTTTTCTTTATTTCTGTAATGATCTGTGATTTATCTTTACCTATACTCTGTCTAACATAAATTGGCAGTACACGTCTTATGGGGAAGCTTTTTCAAAATCAGTAGTGTGCCATATTTTTGCACCATACTAGATTCAAAGAAACCCCATAAAAAGGGTTTACCCGCCACTGAATTTCCAATTGCATATGACGCAGACAGACAAAATTGTAAGCTGTTTCCTTCAAGGAAACTGTTTATTTGCGTAGGTTTTCGTAGCGCGCGGTCAGTTTTTTGATGTTACATGTGTTTTTCTAAATTTGGATTTTAATATTAATGTGAAGTTAAGTGTTTTTATGTTAATTGCCTACTAGGAATACCTTCAAAAACGCGCCTTTTATCTTACCACTTGGTGGTGTGGAAAAAGATAAATTTGTTTTATTTTTCTTAAAACAAATTATGTAAATGATAATTTCAATCTAAAGAAAAGGACGGTATCCCTACATACTATTCTTTCAGTTTTTTGCTAATTTAATATGCTTACCACGGAAACCTTGTAAGAGCTTTTGTTGGAATAGCACCTTAAATAGCACAAATATCCCTATCTTTCAGTTGCTCCGTGTGCATTGGCTCGAAGTGTTAAACAATGCTCATCTGCATTACATTTTCCCACACCTGGGGTAGAATCCTAAAACAAAATAAAAAGTGCTTTTTTTTTGTAAGAAATGCAATCTGCAATGAAGTACGATTTGCATATTGTAAATTCAAAAACAACAAGTGACTTTCGACAGTATCCGCAGCATAATCGAACTGCAAATAGCATTTCAGTCTTTTTTTTTAGAAATATAGCATACTTCCGCTTTCTTTCAGTGTATCTTGGGGTCGTTCATCTAGTTAAGCTTAAGTGAATAAATAAAATGAAATAGTTTCGATGGTTTCTTCGTATTGTGGATTTGAAAGTCTTCAAATCTCCATTTTTTTTATTAGAATATTAGAATATCAGTTATATTTCGTGATCTTATATTCGAAGTAGTTTCGATATCAATTAAGTTAAACGATTTTAAAGATTAATAAATATTTTTTTTGTCAATTTCGGCTATGCTCTACGAATAAATTCAATTCAATTTGAACAAGTTCTTATGTCAAGCGCATCCATTGACTTTTAATGGTATTATTGTAAAAAAAGAAGAATTTATGAAGAAGGAATTTTTTATCGATATCGTTGTTTAATTTTTTTCAAATTCATCGAATCTTTTAGGTGGCGCTACAGTCTTTGGTAAACCTGGACCTCTGTTAACATTCGCCTCCAAGTAGCTCGATCTTTTGCTAGCTGTCTCCAGTTTCGCACGCTAAATTGGCCGAGGTCCCTTTCTACTTGCGTGCGCCACCTTAGTCACGGTCTTCGAAGACTTTTAGGACTGGAGCGTTGGTGTCCATCCACTCTATATGATCCTGCCATCTCAGTCATTTGATCTTCACTCTTCTGGCTAGGTCGATTTCGCTGTACAGACTACAGAGTTCGTCGTTGTATATCCTCCTCCACTCACCCTGAATGCAATCACTGACGATCACAAAAAAAAAAAAACACTATGGGCCATGGTCTAGCTTCTTGATACTTATTTGTGTTGCTCATGTTGTCAATTTTTGGCACATCTGAGCGGGGCCTACGGTTTATCGCCCAGTCCGAACGGCACTCCTTAGAAGCTTTTTCGTAGGCAATTTAACTTTCGGGAGTTTGCCATTGCCCGCCGAAAGGGTTATGGCGATTTGAAAAATGGCTAGTGACCCAGCCAGGAATCGAACTCAAATTCTCTGCGTGATAGTCCAATGAGCTAACTACCTTAAAATTATATCTGTCTGCGGTTACGATCTGTCCGAGATGTCAGTGTTGAGTATCTGTTTTGTTTGACAGCATTTATTTGTTCTTGCTCTCATTGAACGCTAAACCCATTTTCCGCCGTTTCTGTCTCAATACTTGGAAAAGCGCCACTGACATCACGCTGCTTTCTTGCGATTATGTCCATATCATCGGCGTATGCGAGTAATTGGACAGACTTTTGTAAGATTGTGCCTCTTGTGTTTGCGCGTGAGTTTTACACTGTTCTACATCACCTTTACAACAACTTTTTTCACACCAAAGGTCTCGGTAAGATCTTTACCGACCTTGATGGAGCGGCGTGCATTCTCCATCGTCATCCTGCACAGACGGACGAGTTTGGCAGGTATGCCAAGATTCGATATTGCACTGTATGAGCTATACTTTATAGATGCTATCATACGCGGCCTTGAGATCTGTAAATAGGTGGTGTGTATCGATCTGTAGCTCATAGGTTTTCTCCAAGATCTGCCGTAGTGTGAATATTTGTTCGATGGTGGACTCTTCTGACCTGAAGTCACACTGATATGAACCTATCAGGTTGTTGATGAACGGATTCAGGCGTTCTCATAATATGGCAGATAAAATCTTGTATACCTATATGATGTTAAGAAGACTGATGAATTTGTAGTTGGCGGAGTTCAGATGGTCTCCTTTCTTTAGGGATCGGATAAAAAATGCTGAAGTTCCATTCATCGGTGATACTTTCGTCCGACCGTATATTACAGATAAGCTGGTGTATGCTCCTTACCAAGTCATCGCCTGCCACTTTGAGGAGCTCGGCAGTCAGGCCACCAGCTCCATTAGCTTTGCTCAACATAAATAAGATATTGCTATCTTCAGTTTATCAAAGTCCCTTGGGCGGAATTGTTGTTCTACAAATGCAAATCACCGTCGACAAAATACATTAAAAGCTAAGTGAAGAGTAAAGACCAACAAACAGCTTAGCGAGTCTCCAAAATCCTTTTTTTTAAAGAGTGAGAGCCAACATTTCTATGTTTTGCAAAAGTCTCCACCGTCAACACATAAATCGGTATGAAACTGCACACGCGCGTATGGTGCGCGTATGGTGATGTGTCTGGTACTGGAATACACATACAAACACGTAACTAAACGATCGCCAAATCTAAACGTCCGCAAGGAGCAATGACCGCAACGGTCTTGAACTCATCGTAGAGGACACACCCGAGGTTTAATTTGTGGATATGTTGGAAAAGAATTATGTAGTGTCCTCGGGATACATATTGGACGTTTTGCAAGACGCGTCAAAGACAATATGGAGCTTTGTAGTGGTACTTGATGTCTTGATCACAGCATGGTGTGGAACGAAATAGTGGGGTTTCTAAAGTACCATTGGGTCTTCTTCTGTCAAGTGTCCAAGCATTTTATATTCGTCCCAGATCTTAGTATACTCCGCATGAAACAAGGCATTTAACTGGAACTTTCTTTTCAGTTGCAGATATCTAACAAGAGCGGATTTATAAGAAGACTCCAGTATGGGACGAGATCCTACTTTGAATTGGAGTTGATCTATATATCTTTTTAAATGTGGAATAGTCTTTTTTTATCACAAACCAAATAATAATTCTCTTAATGTCTAGCAGTTATCTTATCTTATCGATCGAAGAACAAAAAGTGAAGAACATTTTGTAAATCCACACACTCGTCATTCTGATGGTAGAAAAATTGTGAAACTACCATTTTGGCGGAATATACTCGTAGACTTAAACTAAAACCTGTTATGGTGTATTGGCTTTATACGGTGGTGGTGAGCCCCATACTTACAGATGGCGCACAAGCATGGTGGCAGGCAGCAAATAAGAAAAGGACCTACGGAAATTCGCGGCGGCGGTTCAAATGCTCAAAGCATTGTGCATTCAGAACCGGATAGGACTATGCTGGGTGCCAGGATACTGCGGTATAGGGGGAAATGAACAAGCGGACGAGCTTGCAAGGAGAGGAGGGCTACTCGACAATAGTGAGGTTGCTAACATCAAACCACCCCTCTGTACCGTAAGACGCACTAACGAGGAAAAGCCCATAAAGGCCAACATAAGGTGGTCGAATCTGGAAAGACATAGTATCCAAGGCTCTATGGCCACTTATCGATGGTAAAAGATTTAGCGAACTGATTAAACTGAACAGGGGATAATCTTAGGATATTATTAGAAATCGAAAGGACACTGTATCCTGCTGAAACACGCAAAAAGACTCAAAATGACAGATACGGACATTTGTAGATTCTTCTGAAATTTACAAGCCGTTGAGAACATAACACACATGGGAGGCAATATCACGTAGCCGAAGGAAATTCGTAGGAAAATATTTCTTTGAGAACTAAGTGGAAATAGACGACATGGAATTCAAAGGCCTGCTTGGCTTTTGTTAAGAAATTGGGTGTTTTACCAGAGAGATTGTTTAGGTTTTCGTCATTTGAAGTTCAATTGAACTAGTCCCTCAGAGATCGCGATGGGCCCGTTTTTGTGCCTAGTGATGTGTCTTATGCAACACCCTGTTTAACAGAAATCAGTGGCCTATTTCAAATAAATATACTGGAGAAATTCCTAGTGAATATTTAGGGGAGGACCACAAAGAAACGGAAGGTATTTATATATAGGTAGAAACATTCATCTAGTTGGTTAAAATGCATTCGCGTGTTTGCGAATCTCCGTTTTGTATCAGATCCTCGCTAGAATTTTAAACCCCATAATTTGCATGCCTTGGCTACCCAAGAACTTGCTTTTTGACAACAGTCATAGTAGCATTTTTTTTCTGACTCTTTGTACCAATTTAAGTTAACAAAATATGTATTGTGTATCTAATTTGATTGCTATGTTAATAATATTTTTATTTCAATATTTATTTTAATTTTTCTAAAACCCAATCGAAAAAAGTGAAAATTGGAAAAACAAACTAAATCATTTCGATTTTACATTTTGGAATAAATTGTCATTATTATGAAAATAATCAAAAACAAGTACATTACTAATGCTTTTTGACTTTGATATAAGATCAGGATGACCCAATCGAAAAAAGTGAAAACTGGAAAAACAAACTAAATCATTTTGATCTTACATTTTGGAATAAATTGTCATTATTATGAAAATAATCAAAAACAAGTACATTACTAATGCTTTTTGACTTTGATCTTATATCAATAGTATATCTTACTGATCCTGATAAGGCAAAAGTATCTAGCGATAATTTTTTTGAGAATGCGGTGTCTTAAATTTTGTAAAAAAAATTATGATTATGATTCTCGAAAGTAATGACATCCACGAGATTTTGTTTTAGTGAAATGGAAAGGAAAAAGGGGGATGGTTTACCTTGTCGCTAAGGTCTTAGCACTGGAAGGCAATAGCTACCGTGTTGCATTCCTAAGAAAAATATTAGTAACGCCATCCATGTTTCGGTGCCAGCTATTTCGCAAGAGGGTTTTGTTTCGAAGTGAGACGTTGAGACTATTGATCATGGAAGCACTACAAGGCTCCAGAATTAGAATTTTTCTTTCCAAGTCGGTTTTCCAAAAACTAATATTCGCTAAGTATTGAGTCGATAATGTCTTCGGAAATTAAATTGTTTTTTTTTTTAAATACTTTTAAAAAATCGTAAGGAATACAACTAAAATGTGCGTTTTTGATGTATTTTGTTTATCGCAAAAGTCACTAGCAAAAAATAGAAGTTTCAAATTTGCGCTGTAATTTGTTCAAAGGCATAATGATCGAAGAATCAACACTTAAGGCAACAACACTTAATGATAGCGCCTAATGCTTAAGCAGTAAAGATTGATTTGATGTTTTAAGGAAAGCTTTGCTTGTTATATGGTGGTTGCATGCGTTGGTCCTTTCCTTTAGTTTATTGATCACCAAATTTGCTGGCTTGAATACGGCCCTGTTCGAAACTCGTTTTTCCATCGGCTTTTTGTTTATTGTTGAGATGAAAAACTTTTGGCGATGAAAAAATGCAGTCCACCGGTATGGATTATCTGACTCCATGTTGCGTTGTTTTTTGTTTTTTGTTTCTTATTTTTAGTTTTGTTTTAATTGCAGTGTTTTTATGTTCTTGTTATATTAAAATTAATTTCTTCCAATTGCAAAGTTGCCTTACGTTTAAAATTCCCTGCTTGAATTAAAGCTAGAATGTTGGAGAAGCTAATGTAACCAAAAAAGAATACATTGTATTTAAAAGTTCCGAATTTCTGAACTTCTGACTATGTATTAGTCTAACCTTGGTCACCTTATGATATGATGCATTCGATATTTCTCTACATCTGAAATAAATTATAACCAGTTCTGTTACAGTATGTTTGATAACATCGCACACGACAAAAATTAAAGAAGAACTTATAATAATTAAAAAAAATCAATTATACTGGTTTATTTTGTTTATTTACTTGAATGCTTTTCAATTAATATGTTGTCCACTCTCCTCCATTATCAATAATTGCTTGGAGTCTTCGAGGCATGCTTTCTACTAATCTTATAGCATAATCTTGAAACAAAGACCTTCATAAAACTCGTATTTTTCGTGATAATTGTTTGACCGTCGAGATTTTCTTTCCTTGGAGCTTTAGCTTCATGAATGCCCAAACATTTTCAATGGGATTTGCATCCGGCGACTGTGATGGCCAATCTAAAACATCGACGTCATTTTCTTGTTTCCACGCAATACACAAACGACTGCGATGTTTCGGGTCATTATCTTCTTGCAGTAACCGATTCTCATTCCTTCTTTTAAACCACCTTTGGGCAGATGGTAATAAAGCCTTCTTATAAATTTTGACCATGTTGGGTGCGTTTAAGTTATTTGTAAACATGAACAAATTGCCAAATCCTTGTTTTGAGAAGCATCCAACGTGCACCTTTGGGTGTTTGACTTCTTTACTTGGTTTAAAAGGGTTGTCAATAAATCAGGCATGTATAACGAGCTCGGTAAGCGGAAACAAAACGTAGTTAATGAAGTAGTTAAGAGTAAAACCATTGTGTACAAATCTTACTGAGTTAAAAATATCACTGAAAAAATATGAGAAAATAAGAGCTAACTATGCGGGAAAGGAACAGTGTATCATTTTATGCAAAACATCTACCGAACAAAGTCAAAAATACTTAAGTTGTTGATTTAAGTCAAAGCACTACACATTTAGGCAATAGGGAAAAATCCACTAATTGTTATAAGTGCAGAAAAGAGAGACACTTTAATTTTCTAATCAAGGATTTAATCATGGTTTTGCATCAGAGCACTGGTCTTTGTTACTAGGCATCTGTTCCGATCCCTTCCAGCAGAAAAAAACAGATTAACTGCTAAACATTTTGAGAGCCACATTCAATATGAATCGAGCAGCAAACATGTAGAAAGCTATAAGTATTTGTTAGCGTTATTGGATTCTGGAAGCCTAGTTCGTTTTATCTATTAAAGGTTCCTTCCTCCAGTTTTCTGTAAATATTAAACGATTCATTACGTTCGTATTTCGGATTCAACGGCAGTCCCCTTGTTAGAATCGAAAGTATAAGTAGACGTACTTTTTTTGAAATCTAATTTAAAACATACAGCATATAGCACATTTTTCCAATGGCTTATCCTGTAATTTTATTGGAAAAACGGCTTTAGGGCCTCAAATGACTGGAACAAGAAATGCCAACTGCATAAACCAAAATGCTCAAACAATTGTCATAGCCTGGCACATAAGGCTGTGTTCTGCCAATGAGTTTATTTAACATATTTTGAGGCGGATAAGATGGTAAGATTGATCTTGATATAAATATTGATATACCTGTAGCTATTGACTAAAGAGTGAGAGAAATTGTCAATCCTGATTAATTTTTAACAATTAGCTACCGCAAAATGATTTCAAAATGAGCATAGTTCTGTCTTGATGGTTGCATAGATTGAGCTCAAAATAATTTAAGAGAGTTGACTTACCTACCTTAGGTGGCGTCACAGTCCGGAGTCCTGTCCATACGTTCTACAGTCATCCCCTCTTTGTAGTTGGATCTCCACTCTTCGGGCTAGGTCGATGTCGCTGTACAGTCCCTACAGTTTGTCGTTGTATCTTCTCCTACACTCACCGTCAATGCACACGAGAACGAAAATCACTCGTAGAATTTTCTTCCAAAGAAGCCAAGAGCACACTCATCCATTTTTGACAATGTATATGCCTCTGCGCCATAGAGCAGCAGTGGGATTGATTATCCAGGCTTTATATAGGGTAACTTTTGTTGTTCGAAAGAAGGCCTTGCGAGTCAAATGCCTTCTTAGTCCAAAGAAGCAGCGATTGGCAAGTGTTTAGGCTCGAACATAATCAAGATAGGGAAACATAAGATATTGTCATAGATTAATGAAAATTAACGAAAAGCATCCTTATGTTTTGCTCCAACCGATGACCATAATACTTTTGCCTACAAGGTATCGGTCAAATACATTTGGAAATAATGAATTTCTCATTGTAGGTGCTTGCTGAGATTATCAAATTGAACAAAACAAATCACTCAAACATTTTTCTATCAAATTTTGAATTTTTCTGTCAAATTTGAATGTGCAATAAGCGACTCAGTCCGCTCTCTCTTATGTTTGCAAAAGTGAACGAAAATTTCATGAATCGACTCTGGGCTTACTATGGTTTATCTCAAACTTTTCTGTGTAATCGCACGTTTGCATGTGCGTGTATATGCAGCCGTCTGTTCTGTTATGTTATAGTTCCCACTTTATTCTTCGCTTAATCTCAGAGCAGGTGTCGTTGTCAGAATTTATAGCGGAGCCTAAGTCCTTCACTGCCTCAAAGTTATATCTGTCAAAAGTGACGTTTTGCCCGAGACGTCGGTGTTGAGTGCCCTTTTTTCTTGATAGCATATACTTGGTTTTGGCCTCGTTGACCTTTGAACCCATTTTCGCCACTTTCGTCGCAATACTCGTGAAAGATCCACTGACATCACGCTGCTTTCTTCCGATTATGTCAATAGCGTCGGCATATGTGAGTAGTTGGACTGAGTTTTGGAAGATTGTGCCTCTTGTGTTTTGTGCTATTTTTTCAAGTATGATGTAAAAAAAACAGCGTGCATTCTCCATCGTCATCCTGCACAGACGGACGAGTTTGGCAGATATGCCAAAAGAAGACATTGCTCTGTATAGCTCGTCTCTATCGATGCTTTCATATGTGGCCTTAAAATCGATAAATAGGTATCGATCTGAAGCTCATAGGTTTTCTCCAAGATTTGCCGTAGTGTAAATGTTTGTTCGATGGTGAACTTTCCTGTCCTGAAACCCTACTGATATGGACCTAATAGGTTGCAGATGAACGGCTTCAGGATCTCACACAAAATGGTAGACAAGATCTTGTATGCGATTTTAAGAAGACTGATGCCTCTGTAGTTGGCGCAGTTCAGAGGGTCTCCTCTTTTGAGGATCGGACAAACAATGCTGTGATTCCATTTATCGGGCAAACTTTCCTCCGTATCTTAGAGATGAGTTAGTGTATGCTCCTTACGAAGCCATCGCCTGCCGCTTTGAAGAGCTCTGCAGTCAGGCCGTCTACTCCATTAGCTTTTCTGAACATAAACTTAGATATTGCTATCTTTAGTTTATCAAAGTCTTGTGGACGCAATTATTGGTCTACATCGTCCATTATGAAAGGTTCAGTCTGCAGAAATAGTCTTTCCAAATTCTCAGCTTCGACTACGACTCTACTGTGATGCTCCCTTGTTCATCTCTACAGGCTTCGGTTCGGGGCTTGTATCCCCATGATATGTTTTTTGTCCTTTTTGCTAAAACTTCCGAGTCTCATTCCTGGAGTAGCATCTCTCAATTTCTTCGTCCGCGCACTTTTCATGCTTTTTCTTTTCCCTTCTGAGAAGCCGATGTTCGTCTCTATACATCTTGCTTTCATGTGCTTGCCGGTATTTGTCATCAAACAACGGGTTACGTTGTGGTGGTCTAATGAGACCTAGCACATCAGTAGCGGCATCTCTGATGGCTTTTTGACAGTGTTGCCATTGGTCTTCGATGCTTGATGCTGGTGGCAAGGGACCCCCTTAATTGATTAAAAGAGACTTTATCGGCAAAGGATTTGGCGATCTCTTGCGATTATAGCCGTCTGGCGTCGATGTTTCTCGCAGTGGTAGCTTGTCGTGGCGTTGTTCGGGTTATCCGCAACCGTAGTTTGGCTACAACAAGGTCATGATCTAAGCCGATGTTAGCTCTTCGGCACGTTCGAACATCCATAATACTGAAGGAGTGTCTTGCGTCGATCGAAATGTGGTCAATCTGATTGATGGTTAATTGATTAGGATTATCCAAGTCTACTTGTGAATATCGAGATGGGAAAACAACGTGCTAGCTACGACAATACCCCGCCGCAAAGTCGATTAGCCTGAACCTTTGGTGTCTTCATCTTTCCCCTCTATGTGGGCGTACGCCGACGCATTTTTTGGATGGCGGTTATGTCTGCTTTACAGCAGACCAGGGTCTTCCCTAGTTGTTCTGCTGCTTGTGGCCTTTTAAGGGACCTAACATTCCACGTGCATATCCGAAGATCGTTTTCGTTACTTCGTTTACATAGGTTGTCAAATAGTAGATCCGTCTGTATCCGAGGCTTGTCCATGGCCGGACAGTTAACCCGGCGGCACAACCCGCAACCTGGGGGCCAATTCCCTTTTTGATACTCCTAGGACGAGGGGTCGATTAGACCGAAAGCCAGTAACCCGTTCTGGGATGTGAGTGCTGCCGTTAGTTCATTAAGAGCTCTTCCACTACCATCTCATTTCTAAGACCCTGACCTTGTCTCGGAAATCCTTACCGGAGTAGCCCGCACAAGGTTTCATTTGTTCCCGGAGTTTTTACACCGTTGATTCTATCTAGAGAATTGATCCGCTGTCTCGATATTCGTCATTTACGTCCCCTTTAGGTCAATATGAATATACAAGAATGCCTTTGGTCTGAAAAATGCCCATCGGTCTTTAAACGATTTATGAAGTATATACGAGTATTTAGAAGATGACATTCTCATTGCAAAATTTTCTAGTGAAGAACATTTAGCCATCTTGTAGCAGGTTATTATGAAAAATGGTCGAAAATACCATACACCTTATATTTGATAAATGCATGTATTTGCAAACAAAAATTGTATATTTGGGTTATGAGATTATCAAAGATGATATAAAGCCTAATGAGTGTAAGTTTAACGCCATACGTAATTTTCCGACACCAACTTATACGAAGGATATTTATAGATTCTTGGGACTTTCCTCCTATTTTAGAAAATTTATTAAAAATTTAGCTTATATTGCCAAAACACTTTACTATCTTCTGGATGGCCTCAGATATTGGAAATAAAAAGAACAATTTTTATTTTTGTTTTGTCTCAAATGAAAACACAGATAATACTAATAAATGTTTTGATTAGGCACTTATATGAACATGTTTCAATTGCATATATTTTTCGCCTCATGCAGCAAAGTAGAAGGCACTTTACAGTCAATTCTAAAAGGCAACGTTCCCTTTGACACACTTCAAGTCGACCATATTGGGCCGCTGCCGAACTCGCTTGCAAAGAAGAAACACGTTTTCCTTATAAAGTTCATCAAACCCTACCCCTTCAATATGACATAAAGTAAGGAAGTCATATCTTATATGAAGCAGTTATTTAAGAATTATTCAAGGCCTAATCGACTTATATCCGATCGAGACTGTTGCTTTAGAGAATTTTCAGATTTCTTGAATTAGAAAAATGCCAAGAACGTTCAAATTGCCACACATTCTCCCCTATCTAATAGTCAAACCGAGAGAATAAATCGCGTAATTGTTTTGATGTTAGCCAAATAAGAATGTAATGCATATACGATGGGGATAAGCTAACTAACTTAATTTTCACTTAACAATAGCCTAAATAGGAGTACAGGTATTACACGAGGTATGCTTTGAAACAAATTAGAAATGCAAGGTTTGTGATAGTATCCGTGAGTATCTGTAAGATACTTTAGAAAATAAACGGGGTAATCTAACAGACAAAAGAAAAGAGGCACTTAGCAACATTCAAAAGAATCAATTAAGTAACAATGTTTAAAACTGTCGCCATAATACACACCAAGGTCATACAAGAAAGTTGAATATGACTAGCACCCACGTCCATTTGTGATGAAGATGATTCCTAGCAATTGTTTTAATTGGAAATAAGGCTTTCAGATAAACCGCTTACTTAACAAAGGCATCTCATCACCAAACAATATGAGACTATACAATGTGGAGGTGATAAGCCACTAGTTAATTCTAATGAAAATGATTTCACGAGAGCCTATTAATAATCAAAATTGAGTACATACCACTTAATAGTTATGAATTTGTTAACTACACTGTACCCATTTATTGCATTTGTGTTTTTACTTTATGTCTTATACGGCATTTAAATCCAAACCGAAAATCGAGATTTCGCGAAACCTCTAGGAATCTCTTTCATAAGCAGGAGATTTCTCATATATTCTTTAGATATGAAAATCTCTTAGCAATACTAGTTTTTGATGCAATCTCCTCAAAATCTTCTCGCAATTATGAGTTTGTTGAAGCAGGCACACCTTTTCAAACATTCGGCATGTCAGCAAAATAGCTGACAGGGTTTTTGTCGAAAGAAAATTCCAAAACACAAGAATTCCACAGCTAACACATTCGATTATAAGCATGAATGATTTAAAATAGTTGATTTATTTCTAATCTATTAAAATGCTAAATCCCACATGTCTTTACATCTGTTATAAGATAGAACAAGTTCAGTTATGAATTTATTGCGTTACTCTGTACAGAATGAGCATTAGTTTATATTATTAACGGAGGTGGTATAATGTATCCTAGGTCACTGCAACCACAGGTGGGCCTATTGTGATGTCCCCCATTTAAAGCTAATCTATGTTTGTTAGAAAGACAGCTTAGTCTTGATGTGAGCTGCCAGCTATGTCCGCCGCTTCGAAGTAGAATTTACCTAGGACGTGTTTCCCTCTAGAAATGCAGCTTTTTTCCATTAGCGGGTCCTTTTCTGGCAAGTTCGTTTGCTTTTTCATTTCCTTCATACCAACTGTGCCCTGACATCCAAATCTCTGTTTGCGGTGGCCAGTAATAGTAGGAGTTGAAGGCAATCCCAGATCGATTGATTTTGTTTTAAAGGCGTTAATCCTTTATTGGCAAGTAGGGCTTCTTTGCTGTTGGAGAAATGTAGGCGTATTTGTTAGTTATATTTCTATTTAGATACTCTCGAATGCAGAGCTCTACTGCGTGAATTTCTGTTTGAAATACGGTTCTGCTTATATCCATACTAGCATGCATGGTTCTATTTGTACGAACAGCGTATACCCCGGCCCCAACTCCTTCATTTGTTTTGGATCCATCTGTGTACCATACATGTGAATCCTTGGCAAAAGTTTGTTTTTCTAGTTCGTAGTTAAGACGTTCTAGAAATGTAACCTTAAAGTTGTTCCAAAAGTTATATCGTGGAACAGAAAGAGCATAGCCAATAAAGGATTACATCAGCGGTTTAATTTCTTTTAGCCGATCAAATTTATAACAATATAACTACCTATATTGTTGCACAACAAACAAAAAATGATCCACTGTTAAACAATAGAGATCTGCATGAATGCATTCTAAAAAATTTTCTCTAAATTTTACAGTAATTCAATGTACTCTTTTTAGTGCAATTATTCAAACGAGTGTACACTGAAAATGAGTACAACTCTTTCAAACGCAAACACTGTACAACACTCGATCACCTGATACCGAAATGAGTACATAGTTTGATTTTTCTCCTACATTTGGGTCCTTGAATGAATGAAACATGTTCAACTCAAACTCTTCATAAAAGATGTACATGTATACGGAGTACACCGATCATACTGAATGCACTGACTTAAATGAGTGCAGTTTGTTAAAAGCTATAACTCAGTGTAGATGAAAAAAAAGGTATCGTCTATTAATATTTTATATTTGGAAAAATGGAAATTAATGAAGTATATAGTTAATTTGTATGGTTTTAGAAATATTTGAGCAAACATATTTACACTAAATAGCCATGTGTTATAATTATAGCCGCGTTTTATTGGCAGGTCAGTAGCCAGCTCAGCATTCAATGCCAATAAAACAATTTAACTCACTCCAAACGTCATTTGATTTGTTGAATGAAATTGCGGGTGGGTTCGCAAAATTCCGAATGTTTTTTTTAACTCGCATTTAGTTTATAGGCCTCAGCAAATAGAATTCGCTTCGTAAATGTCATGCGCGACATTCTTTTTGTGCTTAAACTTCAGAATAAGTTAACAAAAGTAAGAAATTTGCTTAAATTTCACAAAAAAGTTAAACTTAAACACGTACAGATTTAACATGAAAAGTATTTTTCTCTCTATTATTTTTTAGTTCGTGTAAAAATAAACACATAATTAACGAACGCATCCTTCATAACCCTTCATAAAACAAAATCATTTCTTATAGCATACTTTGCGCCATCTGAATTTCGATTTTTAAAACTTTATCGGCAGCAATGAATGTTGGCTTATTTATTGCCCGCATTCGAGTTGTTGTTGTTTATAATGTTAAATTTTACTGCGCTGGTTACTGACCTGCCCATAAAATGCACCTTATATGTGTTTGATACTATGCGTCGCATCACAAACGCACAACAAACGCCTCCAACTCTCCTTTTGATTGCTGCACATATTACTAGAACAGTTCATATTTAATGTAAGTTTATTTCATTGTTTCTCTACACACTCATTTTCCTAATGCCCATAATGCCTCTATATATTGAATTCATCCTCCTCATTTTTAACCATCATTGGCAAATAATTAACTATGACATGATTCATTTATATATTAATTTACTAAGTAAACTTAGTAATTAGTAATTAGTGTACTCGGTGTACTCGGTGTACTCAGTGTACTTGGTGTACTCGGTGTACGCAGTGCATGCAGTTCACTGTACCCATTTTTATGAGTACACCACACTAAATGTTTTGTTAGGAATGGGTAAAGTACTCATTTGATAATCAAACATCAAGTGATCTTTTCGTTTTACTTATCAAGCTATGAGTATAGTAATGGAAGTGTTTGATATGAAACGAATGTCTTGAAACTAGTTACAAAGCCTTCATTCCAGATGTCTATTAAACAATTAAGCCAATAAATAGATACAGCGAGTCCCACTGTGCCCAGTATGCCTTCAGTTCGGGACTTTTATTGGATATTTCCTGCCAATCTGGTTTTTCTTCGTGTTATTTACAGGCGAGTATTGGCTCGATATCCGGATCCTCTTTTTGGGCGTTTCGCATTTCACTTTCATTCCAACCGTCAGTGGGCTCAGCTCTTAGCCGTTGAGTGGATACCGCATCTTTTTCTTCTTGTCGTGCGCAATGTTTGCAATCAGATCGCCGGGACAGAGCATCCGCATTAGAGTGAAGGGTGCACTTACGGTGCTGTATGTCGTAGTCGTACATCCGGAGTCGTTCAATCCGACTTGTTCTTCATGATTTCTAAATTGCAGCAACAACTTTAGAGATGCATGGTCTGTGGAAAGAATGAATTCTCGTTCGCACATGTACTTATGGAAGCAAGAAGTTTCCGCCTGGTAACACAGTAGTTCCTTTCTGGCCTAGAGAGCACCTTACTAAAGTAGGGAACTACTTTCTCTTGCCCGTCATGCATCTGCGAAAGGACAGCTCCAATTCCGACGTTACTGACATCTGCATCCATAATAAATGTTTTTTCTGGAGTATGGGGGCCTCACATAGTTGTTGTTTGAGAGTTTTGAAGCTTCTTTCGCATTCACTTGACCATTTGAATTGTTTTCCCTTTTCTGTTAGTTGTTGCAAACTTTTTGCGATCCCAGCAAAATCCTTCACAAACCGCCAGCTCGAGTGTAGTAGGTAGCGAGTCCCAGAAAGCTTCTCAGTTGGTGCTTGTCTCTTGGGACTGGCCAATTTTTCACTGCTTCGACCTTTTATGGGTCTGTAATTACCCCTTCGGATGAAATGATGTGTCCCAAATATTTGACATCTGGCCTAACGAGATGTCATCGGGTTAAGCTTAAGCTGTGCACTTCGTAATCTTTGGAACACTTCCTTTAAGTTATCTCGATGTTTTTGTTTTGCCGACCACGATGACATCATCCAGGTAGACCAAACAGGTTTTCTATGTTAGGCGCACAAAGGTTGCCGGAGCATTGCACAATCGAATGGCATTACTGTGAATAGCCAAAGCCCGTTTCCTGCAGTGAAGGCTGTCTTCTCACGGTCCTCCGGATGGATCTGTACTTGCCAGAAGCGACTCTTCAGATCATGTGTGGGGAATCATTGCGCTCCTGACAGTGTGTCCAGTATGTCGTCAATTTTTGGCAAGGGGTAACTATCCTTCTTGGCGACATTATTTAGCTGGCAACAATCAACACAGAATCTATTGATGCCGTCTTTCTTCTTGACCAGTACAACCGGTGATGCTTATAGCTTTTGATCAACCTTTCCTTTTCCATAGTCGAAACCATTTCAGCAACCTCCGTCTGCTTAGCTAATGGTAAACCCCTAGAAGGTTGAAGTATTGGGATTGCATCCTCAGTGTCTATTCGTACCAAATGTGTGCTGCCATCCTGTGAAGCAAATACGTCTGCAAATTCGTTGATTAGTTCCTCAGCCATCGCTCGTTGCTCCTGGTTCAGCTCTCTTCTGAGAGAGTGACTGCGTTAGCACAATCAACTTTTCTTCATCGTCCCAGTTGTTGGTCATAGCAGCTGCTTCAAATTGTCTTCTATATATTGGTGTAAGTTTTATCCCACTTCTGACACGAATGTAATATTTCGGCTATTGTTCGAAATGATAAAACGTTATTCTGTTTTAAAACACTATTTAACATTATTGTGGTATATATGTGATTAAATCAACTATCCAGTGTTGCATAACTTTAGGATCATACAAACTCGCCACGTTGGAGAGTTCAGTTATTACCCCAGTTTCAAACCAGAAGTTACGAGAAATAATACAGAATGAGTGAAATGAAGTGTCAGTGAATGGACGTGCATCTTGACTTCTCCGGCAAAACATCCATTCCAAGTAATCCTAAAGCATAAAAACTCTGGCAAAGTGTTCGGGTACCATAATTAAACCATAAATCTTAAACTTTATATTTTTCCGCGCAGTAAAATCCTCGCTCAAAGGCAAGAGAATGCACTAGATGCATCAGCAACATTTTCCACTACACCAAAGGAAAGCACCGCACCAACGAGCCTCTGCAACATGCGACCAAAGCCCCTAACTCTTGGAGAACTTCAGAAACACATAAACATACGTTTCTCCACCGAAATCTCCATCTGCGAGATGATCTAGCACAGAAAATATCTAAAATTGAACAAACTTGGTTTTCATATGCCGAGACAGAACTTGAAAAAGAAAAGCACTCTTCTTACTCACAATTAACACAATCAACAAATCTACATAAGGATTTAGCTGATCTAAAGAAAACCTGTGATGAACTGGAGAGAAAAGAGCTTGCAGCTGATGCCATTCTCTTCGGATTTCCGCAACTGGCCGAAGAGAACCTAAAATCAATATTTCACCATCTCTGCTGCACAGTTAATCATAAGCCACCAACATTGGAAGCTGTATTTTGCGCAAGACAACGTGATAACAATGATCCCCCAAACTACTCGTAAAATTTCACTCCTCACAGGGGAGAAATCGTGTATTAAAGGCGATAGCAGATTATCGGATGAAAGAAGGTAGGCAGCTCTGCCTTAGTGACGTCGGTCTTGATCTGGAGCCAAATATGAATGCGTTCATCTATGTAAACGAGAGTCTTACGAAGAGGAATCGCTCTCTCCTCCATCAAGCCATTCGACTGAGTCACCGCAAAAAGCTTTTCTCCGTCTCCACTAGATATGTTTCTGTTATTGTAAGACAGTACAAACATGGAAAAAATATGACAACTGACGATGAAGAGACCCTGAATTCTTTTGACAGAAGATGCCAAGAAACAACAAACGTATATGATGAGTCATCAACTGCAGCAGAAGCAACATAAATTTTTCTTTTAACTAAGTATTCTCTCTTTATTATATTACATTTATACTTTCCTTCGTACTTATATTCTTTGTCTTCTATCTTTCTTCTTTCCAATTTCCAACAATTTCTTTATATGTTGTTCGTAAATATACTGAGCTTTACATTATTTAAATCTGTTACTGTTAAATTATCTAGTCTGTTATCCCTATGCTTTTGCAAATGTGCTTTGTTGTAAGTCGCCTATGTAGCTATTATTGTTTTTTTTTTTTTTATGTGACTTGAAATCAGCAACATATCGGAAATGAACTCATGGGGTAATTCCAAAGTATCACAAACTCTAATTTATATTCTTTGTAAACATAAGAAGGGCTTTAATATTTGCCATCTGAATGCTCAAAGCGTTAAAAACAAAATTGATAATCTGCGATTTATGATCAATGATAGCATGGTTGATGTTCTCTGTCTTTCAGAAACATGGCTAAAGAAAGGAACGCGTTCCAAAATGTTCACTATGAATAATATGCGTTTTGTTTGGGCGGACAGATGCCGGAAGGGTGTCGCTATTTATATCAAAAAATGTTACAAATTTCGCGTCATCAAGAAATCAGAACCAAATCAATTGGTAGAATATATTTTAATTGAGTTAACAGGTGATGGTGGTAACTTACTGGTGGGTTGTGTCTATATGGCACCTGAGATAGCGAACTATGGACACATTAGTGACGTACTAGAAGAGCTTTCCCCTCTATACTCCAAGATCGTGATCTGTGGTGACCTAAATCTCAATTTTCTTAGTAGCGGAAATAATCTAACAAAAGTCGAAATTGAGTCACCCAACCAACACATTTTGAACCCAATAAGCTGCCTTCTTTAATAGACGTTGCGTTGGTATCCCACCCAAACCTAGTTATGCACTATGATCAGCTTTAGCACCTGCATTCTCACATCACGATATGCTCTTTTTAATAATTGATGCAATTCCTTTAATAGCGAATGAAGTAACTCATAAATCATAAAAACTCAATATACGGATATTAATCTGGAGTCACTCTTCAATAAAAGCCAGCGCTTGGTGGCCTATATATAGCACAAATAATACGAATTAGCAAATTGCATTCTTTTATGATAAAGTACAATATCTCTTTGACAAGTATGTTCCAGTTAAAATACGAAAAAATGTAAGTAACAGTTTACCATGGTTTATACAAGAAGTGCGTAATCTTATTAAAACTCGTAATCTATTGTACTCCAGGTGGAGATGATATGGATGCACATGCATCCTTAGAGAATTCAAAGCAGCTCGCAATGCAGTAACAGTTCTTATCCGAAGAAATAAAAAGACTTATTATAAAAACAAATTTAGTTCTGCTAATTCAAGTTCTGCTTTCTGGAGAAAAGTCCGTCAAATTGGACTTCCATCCGAGAAGGCTTCAATGCCAAACGATTTCGATAATGAGAAATTTGGATCCATCTCCGGAGCATGCAGTCCTCTGAGTCCTCTCCTATACAATCACAATTACGAAGGAACTTTTTCTCTCTCCCGAGTTGACGAAACAAGTGTTGGAAATGCCATTCTAGGTATAAGATCTAACGCAATAGGGGCCGATAACATTGATCCGCAATTCATAAAAATCTTACTGCCAACAATTATCCATCAAATCACGCACATTCTAAAAACAATTATAACCACCTCCGTTTTTCCTGAAAATTGTAAAATTGGAAAGGTTCTGCCATACCTAAAACCTAGCCATCCCAGCAAACCCAGGAATACCGGCCTATTGCTATTCTCTCTTTTTTAAGCAAAGTTTTTGAAACAATAATAAGTCATCAAATCAAAACTCATTCAAATGAAAAAAAAACTTATTACTAAATATCAGTCGGGCTTCCGGTCTTAGCACAACTGCATCACAGCACTGTTAAAAGTATGTGATGACCTACGTACCGGATTGGATAAAAACTTTTTGGGATTGATAGTATTCCTAGATATTTTAAAGGCATTCTATTGTGTAAATCACAAAAAAGCTTCAAACTCAATTTTTTTTTCGAAAGCTCATTATGCAAACTTGTCGGTTAATATCTTTTTAATCGCTCACAATATGTGTTCCACAATAATGAATGTTCTTCAAGTCGTCTTGTTCCTTCAGGTATTCCTCAGGGATCTGTACTTGGTCTGCTTTAATTTACGTGCTTTATAAACGATATCTCCAAATGTACGAGTATCACAACCTGTGAACATCACATTTACGCTGACGACGTACAAAAATGTATTCTTTGTTTCCGAAAACAGAAAAAACCCTAGCCACAATAAGGGTGAATAGAGAACTGAATACAAATTTACGAATGGTCTTAAGTATATCATCTTAATCTCAACCCTACTAAAACTAAAGTTATGGTCATAAGAGGATGCGGAACTATCGAAGTCCTCCCCCAGTTTTGTCTAAATCTTAGCCCAATCGAATATGTAGATGGCGTTAAAAATCTCGGAATTTATAACAAAACTGTGTCTAAAATATATGGTGCACTTCGTGAGCTCAGCCCCTCCGCCAATTACCTTCTAACGAAAATAAAGTTAAAGCTTGTTAAATCTTTTATCATACCTATTTTAACATATGGTTGCGAAATATTCTCTAATATGGACCACAAATCCAAAAGAAAACTAACGGTAGTCTATAATAACTGCGCGAGATATATATTTAGTGTCAGCAGATACGAACATATCTCCAACCATACTAAACAAATAACAGGATGTTCGTTAATGGGGTTGATGAATCTTAGAACCATGATGTCACTGCACAGAATTTTAACTAGCAAAGAACCGGATTATCTTTTTGAAGAAATAAGATTTGCCAGAAACCAAAAAACTATGCAATAAATAGCTTCTAGATGCAGATATCTTAATACCTCGCGTCAATTTTTTTATTCATGCGATTCAACTTTGCTTTCAACTAATGCTTTCAAAAAAAAAACTTCTTAGGCATTATTCAGTCAATTTTGGAAGAATATAATAAAAATTTACTCTAAAGCTCAGTATCTTCCTCTTTTATCTCTTTTTTCCCTTTCTTCTTTTTCTTTTTTTTTCTTTTCATACTTTTTATATATAAGAATATCTACTTAATTGAATTGTAACCTTAAATATTTATATTGTGGTATATATGTGATTAAATCAATTATCCAGTGTTGCATAGTTTTAGGATCATACAAACTCTCCACGTTGGAGAGTTCAGTTATTACCCCAGTTTCAAACCAGAAGTTACCAGAAAGAACTAGAACCCGACAAATGTAGTATAAATACAGGATGAGAAACTGCGGACGATAAGTTGATTTTTGGAAAGCGATGGAAAAGGACCTAAGTCGTACTAAGAGAAAGATAAGAGATTTGAATTGTGAAATAGAAGTGAAATTGTTTGTGAATTAATTGAAAGTTGTATTTAAATAATAATAAATAGAGTGTTTTGAAACAGAATAACGTTTTATCATTTCGAACCCTAGCCGAAATATTACATTGGTGTCAGAAGTGGGATAAAACTTATTCTGAGTGCTGTGAAATAAAAAAAAAAAATAAAAAAAAAAAATAAAAAAAAAAAATGGCACGTACATTGCTGGAGCTAAGTATACCCCAGCTGAAAATTGAGCTAGAGAAGCGGAATCTCTCCGCAGCTGGAGGGAAAAGTGATTTGATTCTTCGGCTACAAGAAGCGATCGAAAAAGATGGAAAAGATCCGAAATCCATTTTGTTCGACGTAGAAGAAGAACATGTGAGCACAGGAGTTGACATGGCCGTTATGATGGAATTACTCCTTGGATTGAATTCTAAGTTAGAAGAACAGAAGAATTCCATTGTTGCCGCGCAGAAAGACACTGTTGAAGAGTTCAAGAATTCTCTAGAAGCGAAATTCGAAATAATCGATCAAAAATTAAATATGCACGAGGCAAAACTCGCAAAGGTTGGAACCGAATTCCAGGAACAGTTCGTGAAAGTCGAGGAACAGTTCGGGAAGGTTGAAAACAATATTGAGAATCTTGCTAAAGAACTAGAGAGAGTGAAGAAACAGAAGGTCCGAGAAATTTCTACAGACAGCCCTAGAAGGAAAGAGATGCAACCGCCTGTTTTCGATGGCCAAACGTCGTGGCCAATATATAGAAGGCAATTTGAAGCAGCTGCCATGACCAACAACTGGGACGACGGAGAAAAGTCGATTGCGCTAACGCTGGCACTGAGAGGTACAGCTGCGGAATTGCTGCAAACCATCTCAGAAGATAAACAACTCAACTACGACGCTTTGGTTAAAGCCATAGAAATGCGGTTCGGAGATGACCATATGCAGCAAGTATACAGAGTCCAACTGCGCAGCAGAGTCCAGAACAGGGGCGAAACACTTCAGCAGTTGCAGGCCGATATCGAACGGTTGGCGCATCAATCTTATCCTAATGCCGGAGAAGACCTTATCAACGAAATGGCTGTAGAGGCATTTACCCAAGCGATTGAAGATAGGCAGTTGCAAATGGCTGTAAGAATGGCTGGAAAACGAACCCTTCCTGAGGCCCTAGCATTTGCCCTGACGATGAAAGCTGCCGACCAAGCATCTCAAGGAATCCACCGCGTAAGAGAAGTGACAGCCGTGGAATGCTCCTGCCAACGAGCAGACGTCGTGGAGCGGAACAGTGTGCGTGGAGGACAAGTCCGTTGTTGGAACTGTAACAAAATAGGACATCTGCAGCGTGAGTGCAGGTCTCCATTTAAACAACGCAGTTGTCCACAATGCGCTGCTAGGAGACGTAACGAAGAGGCATCTGGAAGGAATGACATCTATCCTGCCAGCAGCGCAACGTCAAGTCAACAGGCGGGAAACGTGTAAGAACCAACTTCGAGGGGCAGAAGTTGGTTTCTGGAATTGACGCCCCTAGGATCAAAATCCAAGTTTCCCAAACAAAACGAAGTAACAAGAGTCTTACAGTGGAAGCCCACATTGGCCAGAATAAATGCGTGGCCACCATTGACACCGGTGCCACCGCTTCCATTATAAGAAGGGATATCGCCCATGATTCATGGCTACACAATACCAGTAGCTACTGCTTGAAAACAGCAACAGGAGCGACGGCAAAGGTGTATGGAGAGGTTGTTCTTACGATCAATCTGGCAGGACTAACATTCGCCCACGTATTCCTAGTGGCCGATATATGTGACGAGTGCATCATTGGAGTTGACTTTATGAAGGCGCATAATGTAGTGCTCGACATCGGAACTCAAGTACTTAAGTACAGGAATGTCGAGATTCCAATGGTGTACGGGAATGAGAATGCCGCATGCCTTAGGACAGTAGTCAACAAGGAAGAGATCTTACCACCTTCCGCAGAGACACTAATTTGGGCGAAGCTGGAAGGTGATCTTGGGAGCCATCGATTCTATTTGATTGAGCCGGACTCTAAAAATCATTATCAGAATTACGTCGTGGGAAAGATGCTCGTTGAGCCGAAAGGCAAAATGGTCCCAGTAAGAATCTTGAATGTGGGAAATAAGAGCATCAAACTAAAGCAAGGACATTCGATCGGAGCGTGCGTACCGATAACTGCTATCACCAAGTTGTCGAAGGAGAATGCTGCTATATCTTTGCCATCAAGTAGCACAGCCGAGTTGAAAAGAACTATACTCAGGCAAACCGAGCTGAACCAGGAGCAACGAGAGATGGCAGAAGAATTAATCAACGAATTTGCAGACGTATTTGCCTCGCAGGATGGCGAATATGGCAGCACACATTTGGTACAACACCGAATAGACACTGGAGATGCAAGACCCATACGTCAACCTCCTAGGCGTTTACCCTTAGCTAAGCAGACGGAGGTTGCAGAAATGGTTTCGACTATGGAAAATGAAGGGTTGATTGAAGGCTCAAAGAGTCCGTGGGCATCACCCGTTGTACTGGTCAAGAAGAAAGACGGCACCAATAGATTCTGCGTGGATTATCGCCAGCTAAATAATGTCACCAAGAAGGATAGCTACCCCTTGCCAAGGATTGACGACACACTGGACACACTGTCAGGAGCGCAATGGTTCTCCACACTTGATTTGAAGAGTGGCTACTGGCAAGTACAGATCCATCCGGAGGACCGTGAGAAGACAGCCTTCACCGCAGGAAACGGGCTTTGGCAATTCACAGTAATGCCATTCGGATTGTGCAATGCTCCGGCAACCTTTGAGCGTCTAATGGAACGAGTCTTGCTGGGACTAACATGGAAAACCTGTTTGGTCTACCTGGACGATGTCATCGTGGTCGGCAAAACTTTTCAAGAACATCGAGATAACTTAAAGGAAGTGTTCCAAAGACTACGAAGTGCACAGCTAAAGCTAAACCCGAAGAAGTGTCATCTCTTTAGGCCAGATGTCAAATACTTGGGACACATCATCTCATCCGAAGGGGTAAGGACAGACCCAGAAAAGATCGAAGCGGTGAAAAATTGGCCAGTCCCAAGAGACAAACACCAACTGAGAAGCTTTCTGGGACTCGCTACCTACTACAGGCGGTTTGTGAAGGATTTTGCTGGGATCGCAAAGAGTTTGCATCAACTAACAGAAAAGGGAAAACAATTCAAATGGTCAAGTGAATGCGAAAGAAGCTTCAAAACTCTCAAACAACAACTATGTGAGGCCCCTGTACTGGCGTACCCTACTCCAGGAAAAACATTTATTGTGGATGCAGATGCCAGTAACGTCGGAATTGGAGCTGTCCTTTCGCAGATGCATGATGGGCAAGAGAAAGTTGTTTCCTACTTTAGTAAGGTGCTCTCTAAGCCGGAAAGGAACTACTGTGTTACCAGGCGGGAACTTCTTGCTTTGGTCTTGGCAACAAAGCATTTCCATAAGTACCTGTACGGGCAAAAATTCATTCTTCTCACAGACCATGCATCTCTGAAGTGGTTGCTGCAATTTAATAATCCTGAAGGACAAGTCGCAAGGTGGATTGAACGACTCCAGATGTACGACTACGAGATACAGCATCGAAAGGGAACCCTTCACTCTAATGCGGATGCTCTGTCCCGGCGACCTTGCAAATCTGATTGCAAACATTGCGCACGACAAGAAGAAAAAGATGCGGTATCCACTCAACGACTAAGAGCTGAGCCCACTGACGGTTGGAATGAGAGTGAAATGCGAAACGCCCAAAAAGAGGATCCGGATATCGAGCCAATACTCGCTTGGAAAGAACACGAAGAAAAACCAGATTGGCAGGAAATATCCAGTAAAAGTCCCGAACTAAAGGCATACTGGGCACAGTGGGACTCCCTTCATGTTCAAGATGGTGTTTTGAGGCGAAGGTGGGAAAGCTCGGATGGAAAGTCGTTTGTGATGCAGCTCGTTGTGCCACGGTCGAGAGTCAGTGACGTGCTAAAGGAACTGCACGATGGAGTATCCGGAGGCCACTTGGGAGTGAATAAGACGTTAGAAAAGGTGCGAGAACGTTTTTATTGGGTGCATGCCAAGGACGATGTCGAAAATTGGTGCAGAAAGTGTGTCACCTGCGCCGCCAGTAAAGGCCCGAGGATTAAAAATCACGGCAAAATGCAGCAATACAACGTTGGAGCGCCATTCGAGAGAATCGCAGTTGACATTGCAGGACCGTTTCCTGAAACCGAAAATGGAAATCGCTACATTCTTGTTGTTATGGATTACTTCAGCAAGTGGCCTGAGGCTTTTGCTATCCCTAACCAAGAAGCCAAAACCGTGATTGAGCAGATCGTTTACAACTGGGTGAGCAGGTTCGGCGTACCGATGGAATTGCACTCGGACCAAGGGCGCAACTTCGAATCCAAGATTTTCCAAGGGGTGTGCGAGCTACTGGGTATCAAAAAGACGAGAACAACACCGCTCCACCCACAATCGGACGGGATGGTAGAACGCTTCAACAGAACCTTGAATGAACACCTATCAAAGGTCGTTGGCGACAAGCAATGCGATTGGGATAGGCAAATTCCAATGTTTCTATTAGCCTATCGGAGTGCAGTACACAACACCACAGGTCACACTCCATCGGAAATCCTTTTCGGTCGAACAATCCGGTTACCTAGTGAATTGATGTTTGGATCACCGCCGTCTGAAGAGAACAGAAATGAAGACGACTATGTCGCAGACCTCAGACGGATTATTAGGGACGTGCACCAAAGAACAAGGGATAAGATCAAGATAGCCAGTGACCGCATGAAGACGAGGTATGATGTCAAGGCGACCACAACGGGATTCCAGGAAGGACATCTAGTGTGGCTATATAACCCTCATAGACGGAAAGGCATATCACCCAAATTACAGCAAGACTGGGAAGGACCATATAAAGTCGTAAAACGCATCAACGATGTTGTCTATCGCATTCAACGAGGAAGAGGCAAGATGAAAGTGGTTCATGTGGATCGAATACATCGCTATATTGGGCAGAATGGCGAAGAGTTTGTTCGGGACGAACAAGTTTAAGAGGGGGATATTGTGGTATATATGTGATTAAATCAATTATCCAGTGTTGCATAGTTTTAGGATCATACAAACTCTCCACGTTGGAGAGTTCAGTTATTACCCCAGTTTCAAACCAGAAGTTACCAGAAAGAACTAGAACCCGACAAATGTAGTATAAATACAGGATGAGAAACTGCGGACGATAAGTTGATTTTTGGAAAGCGATGGAAAAGGACCTAAGTCGTACTAAGAGAAAGATAAGAGATTTGAATTGTGAAATAGAAGTGAAATTGTTTGTGAATTAATTGAAAGTTGTATTTAAATAATAATAAATAGAGTGTTTTGAAACAGAATAACGTTTTATCATTTCGAACCCTAGCCGAAATATTACAATATTATTATTTTTCTATTTTATTTCAATGAATAATACTTTGTTGTAAACATATACAAAAGCTTGTTCACTTTATAAAAGATGTTATATTATCTTAAGTGAACGAAGAATTTAATAAATGCTAAATACAAATACAAATACAAATACAAAAGAAACAGCGTACGTTAAGTTGATATTTGGAAAGCGATAGAAAAGGAGCTAAGTCTTAATAGTGATCAATAAGAGATTTGAATTGTGATATTGTAATAAAACAGTTTGTAAATTACTTGGAAGTTATTTTAAATAATAATAAATTAATTGTTTTGAAATAGAATAACGTTATATCAATTTGAACCCTAGCCGAAATATTACACTATGTATAAGGAATGCGTAAACATAATTTTTATGTGTTTAGTGTGTTATGCATCTGCACAGGAATTTGATGGATTAATTATGTTTCAATTACCCATTATGTATTTTTTTTTGTGGAAACATCCTGCAAATTTGTGTTTTAAGTTTTAATTAGAAACGTGCATCTTGCTTTTCATCCATTTTTTACAAATGTCTTTTTACACCTACTGCCAACTTTTCACAATTCTAGATTAAAAGAAAAAAGTGTGTGTTGCAAGGTCACGAAAAGATAAGCGTATTTTGACGAAGTGTCCCTTCTTATTTTGGATATTCTTTGGTTTGCATGCCCTCGATAAACTTGTTACTGGCTACGAGGACGAAACCAGTTTCAAAATTTCTGATTGGAATTCTTTATCAATTGCAAGAAAACGTAGAAGAATACTATGTATAAATAAGAGTTGTCAATTTGTATGGTGAATTTCATCGGAAGAATAGAATATTTCAATGTGGGAGATGATTTTATGTCCTATATTGGAAGAATGAAGCGTTTACTTATACTAAATATAATAGTTGATGATGCGCAGAAGGTGTCATTTTTGCTGGGATTTGGAGTAGCAAAACTTTTGCTGACAGCTCTTTTAGAACCCAAGAAAGATTCAAGTTCTTAAATAGGAACCAAAAGAATGATGAGACGCTGGCTGATCATATTATGGTAATAAGGAGATTGGTAGACACTTATGCATACGTGGATTTCTCGGACGACGCCTTCAAAGATCGGTTCTTAATATATAAGAGATATAATAATAATAATGAGAAAACCTAATCTAAGTTGATTGATGCAGCACCAAAAAACTTCGAGGACTGTGCAATAGCTTTAAACGGCAAAATGGTTCAACACGACCTAGAAGTTTTGGGAGGACCAACAGTATTCAAAGTGACAGATCAAAATAAAGAATTTACTAAATTCAAGCCAGCTGCTGTGATTATATTTTTCACCTCTTTAAGGACGTCAATGGTTGGACTGCCTTTTTGTAAGCTGGAGAGAAAAGTTTAGATTCATACATAAGAAGCAACCAGTTGATGTCAATAAAGCTAAAGTTGATTCAACAGTGAAGTGTTGGTTTTAATAACAGAACAGAACCAACTTTCAAATTAAAAGCGCAAATTGTTTGTATAGATAAGTGTACCCCTATTTTTTGTGAACACTTTTTATTGCCTCTTAAGCTTCGTGAATAAGTCGATAAAGAGCTAGATAGGTTAAAAAGCGAAGATATTTTTTATCTCGTATGTTATAGCTCGTGGGCTTCCCAAAATGTTGTAGTAGAGAAAGAAGAGGGTGGTATTACAATTTGTGTGGACTGAAAAGGATCAGTCAATCATTTCGCAACAGCAAACCACTATCCTTTACCAAAAGTGGATGAAATTTCGTTCGGGTTGTCGGGTTGTGCATGTTTTTGTATACTTGACCTTTAAGGTGCCTAGCAGCAGTTAATACCCATAGGCGTTTGTATACATATCGAAGATTATTTTCGGTGGAGTGAAATCTACCATGGGTGAAATTTTGGACGATGTTATTTAGATGACATTTTTCTAGGTGGTAACAAATTTTGAGGAGTGTCATCTTCACTTACACATGGTTTTAGGCTACGTCCGAAAGTACCTGTTCCTAGCAAGAACCTTACCTTTCTAAAAAAAAATGCCATTTTCGTTTTGTCAAACGATTGTCAACGGGCATTCGAGCAAAGCAAACGCCTTTTAATTCAGAACAGCTTTTTAATTCACGACCCACCACCAAAAAACCAAAAAAAAAATTGTAACTCAATGCGACGCGAGTCCATATGGAGTAGGTGCCATTTTCAGGCATGTAATTCATGGTGATGCACATTCAGTTTTGTTCGCATCGAGTTCTCATAGTATTGCAGAGCAAAACTTTTTTTAACTTATTCGAGAGGGCTTGATTTTTATATTCTCAATAAAGAAGTTTCATAAATATATATATTTGGTAAGCAAGTCACTATTTGATCACCAGCCGTTAAAGAGATTTTTAGCTCGACTAAATCAGCTCCCTCAGTTACAGCACATAGAATCCAAAGATTGGCCATACATTTAGGTATGTACCAGTACACAATAAAATATATGAATGAATGTAAAATGTAAAATGTCAAATGCAGATGACCTGTCTCGGTTACCATTACCAGTCCCTACAAATTTAAAAAATATGCTGTTCGTAGCTTAAAAAGGATACAAACAAAATTCCTATCTTACTAGAATTACACCAAATTAGTAAGTTCGAGTGGTCTGATACGGCCTTTCCCCAGCGAGGGCAGGTGAAGATCTTCCATCAGACACTATGAGGATCGCGAGCGCTCGCTCATTGTAGTATAAGATTTTTACTCACTAAAAACACCTTCGATAGTTATGTTTGATACCGCAACTAAGTAAAACTTATCAAGCAGCTTTTTCATCACAATATAATCTCCATTCCCATTGAAAGATCCTACATGTTCAAGAGTCAGTTTATAGTGTTATTGTGACCAATTCGCTCTGAGAGATCGCCGCGACCGAAATCGTATCATGAAAGGGATCTGTCAGATCGCGGCGACCAATATGCCCCTTCCATCACATGTCTTGGATGGCGGTAATGTCTGCTTTGCAACAGACTACGGCCTCCGCTAAAAGTTGGTTGCCCTTAAATCGTGTTCATGGATTGTCAGCAGTAGATCCATCCGTAGCCGGGCAGTTACCCCGGTGGCGCAACTCTCAACCTGGAGTGCCAGTTCCATTTCTTGATACCTCTAGGATGAGGGGTCGGTTGGACCGAAAGCCAGTCACCCCTTCTGGGAAGTGAGTGCTGCCGTTGGTCTATTAAGGGCTCTTCCGCCACCATCTCTTTTCCGAGAGCCTGACTTAGTCTCGGAAATACTTACTAGCGTGAGCTCCAAATATGTCGGAATATCCCGGATGAGGTCTCATTTGTTTCAGGATTATTTCCATCATTGATTCCATCTGAATTCATCTGGTGTCCCGCTAGCGAAACACAAGGAAATACAAAAAAAATTCTGACTCAGCTTTTATTAAAAACATACTTTACAACATCAACCACTACCTTATTTGCATCGCCTAATGACATATTGTATTCAATCATAGAGCGAAAACACTGATTGATAATATTAACCAAGAATTAAATGACTAAATAAACAAAAACCAAATCAAAATGCATGCAAACGGAGTAGATTATTCTTTCCTCAGAAACCTATTTGATTTAGTTAAGTTTAATTTCGTTTATTTATCAAACTGCACATCAGAAAATAAGATTATCTTTGGAGTATAGGTTGTAGATTATTGAAACAAAAGGCATGAATTAGATAAAGAAAAATACATATTTAAAAATCTATACATAAATACGTGCTGCCCATTTTTGTCGTACGCTTATACACCGTTCTAGTCAACCGAATGGCATGATACTTACACCCTTGGAAAGGTCATTTCGCGTATATCTGCACAATGTGTTGGGTAGAACCTTGATCGGTACAGGAACAAAATTAGGTTATTTTACAACTCATTTACAATTTTACGTAGCTTACTGAAATATTTTTAAGTCTGTCCGCCTTTGAAAGTTAATAGTAAAGAAAAGGAAAGATGCTAGAGATGCTAGGGATAAGCGTATAGTCGAATCGTTTTTTGTGCATGTGGTTCTACATAAGAAATTTGTTTGACTCCTTTGACTTATGAAATGTATTGTTTTGTTGTTTATGTAAGTTTCTGACTGTGAAAGTCGCTACTACGATTGCAAAAGTGTTTCCCTACTCTAAGTGGGATAGAGGCTAAACAAAATGAAAAAGAGAAACATAGTGACAAGGGACGACACTTTTGTTGTGTACATGACCAAAGAATAGCTATAACAAGAAGGAACACTCCCCCTGAGGCTGAAAAAATCCACCCGTCGTACAAAAAACCAACAAAAACGTCTCATTAGATCAAATAGCGCAGATCTATTGCTTTTTTTCAAATTCCAAATTGAGTAAGAATGCATACGATAGTCTGCTCCGTAATTTTGTGCTCATGTAAATTTAACTTCCCTCTAAACATTTCTTATGAGTAATTTTTCTCCCTCCCCAGAGTGCAAAACGCTATGTAATGCATACGGACAAAGTGGAAACAGACTAGTTTTTCTCCAATTGTCTATGCGTTCGTGATTGGCTGGTGTTTCGAGAAGACTTATTTTTTTAAAAAGTTTTTTTAAAAACAACAATGCTGGAAAAATATTTAGTATAATGAATTTATTTTTAATCGACCTTTTCATATGTTTTGAAGTTAAGCTAGCCATTTATTTATCTGAAACGGTTCTTAACAAATGCGTTTTATAAATAAAACGACATCACTGAGAAAGAATGTTTAAATAATAATATAGAATATATAACATATTTAAAATAATTCTATTTTATTTTATTTTCGGGAAGAATTCATGTAATGATACCTAGAACGAACAAAATCATTCCCTTTTAATCATGCTAGCAGGAATGATAATTTATTATTTCGATTTAAAACTCCTTTGTTTTTGAAAATTATGATTACCTAAGGTATAATTTTGAATGAAAAAAAAAAACATCTTGCTTATTTCTAGGTTTTAAAATAAATGATGTTATTCAATGTTTTCGTCAGACAGGTTTATTTTTTATGAAAGAAAATGCAGGTCATTTTATGGCAGCATTAAATAATATGATATTTTTTGTTTTATGAAATGAATTACGCCTTAAAAAACTCTTAAATTAAGAGTAAATATTTTTTATTGCATTAAGATTTGATGATGTAAAAAAAGAGTATACGAGTATATATTTTGACAATTCAGTTTGAGTCACGCTATTCAACCATGGCTGTGAATTACAATTAGCTGATGAAGAAGGCGCTTCTCTAACATTCATCGACTTCAAACAATATGATAATGCAAATCTAGTCAGACCACCAAGGTTATTTATGATGGCCCTTGAGCAATTAGAAAATAAATTTTCTGCCAATTTCAACAATTTCATAAAAAGCTGTAGCATCGAAGCAATATTGTACGAATTATTGAAATCAGAATTTATTTATGAATGTTGTGCCAGACAGGATAAAAACTATTTAATTACTTTTTTTATAAAGGTGAGAATATAATTTTTAATTAATTAAGAAATACAACAAAGATGTTAACAAAAATAATTTTAATATTATTTCACAAACACCCTGTTGCAATGTTTAAGATTCTTTCTTACGGGCGTGTTTGGCTATCATGTTTATCATAATTCCAATTCACACAAAGGATTACTGTACCAAGGTCACAAAAAGATAAGGAAAATATTGCCCAGTGAACCTACTGTTTGATTAATATATTGTATACACGACAACGGTGGCTTTTGTGAATCGTCGAATTTCAACAACGGGCGAGCCTAGTATAAAATAAATAGAAAACAAAATACAAAATTTACTAAGGATATAATATGTACATATATTAACAGTACGAGTATTATTTCAAATGAAGCTGTAAGAAAATTCAGTTGGATTGCTTGGGACAACTTTCGAAAGTCTTTTAGTTCAAACCCTTACAGATACTGGGATACCATTCCAGATTGTGATGACGTTAATGAAAAATTTTCTGCGAGATGTGAGGCAAGTAAATCAGCTTCTATTATCGTTAATGTACGACTCATATAAATTTATATACAATTTGAAACCGAAATATAGACTAATAAATTGGTACCTGAAGTCGTTGATCGTAAGATAGGAAATGTAATGTATGTAATTAACGTAGACGGTAGTTATCACCCTGCTTATATAACACAGATGCTAAAAAAAAATCATTGGATTTTTCACCTTGTAATGTAACCGCGTCGCTTCGATCCAATAGAATAAAGGAAAGACAAAAGGAATTCAATAAAAATTATTCTAAGGATGATTATTATTTGTAAGGGAGTAAATGAATAAAATGGAAAAAATAGAACATAAAAACAAAAAAACATTCTTATCTTCTCTCATAAGTTAAGCACATAGTCTAAGTAGTATATATGTATATATGTTTACATTAAATTACATTTACAAAGGGAAATTCAAAACTAAGTTACAAGACTTAAATAACTGTGAGCTTTCCAGACTGCCGACCGACTTCTTCGAATGTAAGAACAGAAGAACAGAACTGCTATCCACCTTCTCACGTCGCTGTCGCTTCGCTTTACCTCAGCCACCAGACATTCAGCTGATTCAACAACCCATACCAGACCCCTGCCTTAGATATCCATGGCAATATTATTCCAGCCCCACACGCCCCGGCAACCACCAGTATGATCCTCGTCCAATTCGCCATTTGTGCGATTCGTTGCTCATGCTGCATGTGTTTTATTTACTTTTATCTGGGTCATCGATATCCCATATCTGGCAGTACAGTGACTCCCACTCCACATGAACTCTCAGTTACCTACTCTGTTGATGTAATACGATCTCCTTGGAATTGGGCCAAGCGAGGACAGCGACCAAAGAAAATTCAATACTTTGGTTCAATGATGTTATTGATGTGTCGGCAGTCTGGAAAAATTTTTATAAGTATAAAAATTATTGATATTCTACACTAAAGCTTATCTTATGGCACCCCTCCGCTTATGGTGGTTCCACATTCGGCCCTCCTGGTTTGCCGACTGCCTCCAGTCGGATTGAGTCCCATCGTCTTCTCCATCGCTCTCTTCAGATATCCAGGGCTTTATGCGATCAGCTGCTGCGGATGTCATATTGGGCCCGTCATGTTGGTCAACTTTTCGAACATCGTAGCGATCCTTTCCCTTGACTCGGATGATCTCATATGATCCCAAGTATTTGGCGTGTAATTTCAGTCACACGCTGAATGTTATATCATGCAGGTTATACTTTCTGGCCGCCTTTATTTTCCTGTCAAATGTTCGGCGGTTCTCCTGCTAAAATTTTTGTATCTCCTCGCTTGCCGCCCTTCCCAGTTCATCTAGAGCTCCCTCAAATTGGTTCAACATGACTTCCTCTAGTAGTCTTCTCAGCTGTTGGTCACTTTCGCACTTAATAGACATTCCAAACAACAGTTGAAATGGGCTACGCTTTCTAGATGCGGTCGAGGTAAGCACTTGTTGAATGCGACTTACATGCTTGTATCATTTGTTCGGGTCGTCCGCTGATACCTTCTTTAGCATATCAATGAGTGTCCGATTCATCCTTTCAATCTGTCCGTTACCTCGCGGAACTCCTTGAAGGCAAAGTAAAGTAAAAGCTGTTCTTCCGTCTCATACTATACTATCGCTTTGCAGCTCCAATTTTTTGGTTGCCTCTTCACCCTTCGTAGACCTTGGCTGCACATAGTGCATATGGACCACATACGGTCGTGTATGTACCGTATAAGTTCCTTCAGATACGCTCCGTCTTCGAACTTGTATAGAACTCCATGCCTTAGCCCGTAGTCTTGGTAACTTCCAGGTGCTGCACGAATTGAAATTATAAACTTTCAAAACTCATCTTTACCTTGAGCGACTCACGTTCAATACAGTTGGGCATCGACTTAGTGCATCCATATGACGCATGCAGTCCCGGAGCGATGTAATACTTCAGAGTCATATTCCTGTAGTAATATTGCCCATCGTGCGACATGCGGGCAGAGATCCCTCTTTTGCATAGTTCTGTGGAACGCCTTGCAGTCCGTTATTATTTTGAATTTCAGCCCGAGCAAGTAGACATTCCACGATTGCCAGTACCTCGTGTTCATAGTTCATATAGTTCTTTTCTGCTTCCGTTGCTTTGAAGCTCAGATAAAAGCTAGCATCCGTATGATGTTCCGTTTCCAGCTTCGGATTAAATAGCTTCAGTACAGGTTCATTGCATAGACTGCTCTTCAGGGCCTCAAACGCCAACCACTGCTCTGTCTCTAGCTCGTATAGTACTCCGCTACACTACGCTATAGTACTATATTCCCACCCAATAAGCAACACTTAAAAAAAAAACACTGTGGCGCCGGCAGCCCAGTATGGGCCATGGCCTAGCTTCTTGACACTCATTTGTGTTGCTCATGTTGTCATTTTGTCACATCTGAGCGGGGCCTACGGTTTATCGCCGAGTCCGAACAGCACTCTTTAGAAGCTTTTTCTCAGGCAGTTTTACTTTCGGGAGCTTGCCATTGCCCGCCGAAAGGGTGAGGGCGATTTGAAAAATTGTTAGTGACCCAGCCAGGAATCGAACCTAGACTCTCTGCGTGATAGCCCAATGAACTCGCATCATAATGAAGCTCAATTTCATCCGTATGGCTATAAATAGCTATTATCGGCGCTTCGGTAATTTTTTGTTTCAGCTCCTCAAAACACGTTAGTTCCTTTCCCCAAATACAAATTTAATGCTTTGTTATTAAACTATACAACAGCTGAGCTATAAGCGAAAAATCTGTAACGAATTTTCGCAAATATGAACATAACCCTAAAAAGCTATGTACAGCTTTCACATTCTGTGGTACTGGAAAATTAACAACAGATTCTATTCCCTTTTCATATTGTAGAATTCCGTCTTTCAATACGGTATATCCCAAATATTTAATCTGCGTTTTCAAGAACTTACACTTATCTAATGTCAACTCTAATTTATTATCAACTAACCTTTAAAATAAAAAAAAAAACATTGTGGCGCTGGCAGCCTGGTATGGGCCAAGGCCTAACTTCTTGGCACTCATTTGTGTTGCTCATGTTTTCATTTTTGGCACATCTGAGCGGGACCTACGGTTTATCGCCGATTCCGAACGGCACTCTTTATAAGCTTTTTTCGTAGGCAATTTTTTACTTTCGGGAGTTTGCCATTGCCCGCCGATTTTTAAAAATTGTTGATGACCCAGTCAGGAATCGAACCCAGACTCTCCGCGTGATAGATGATGCTGAGAGATGCTCCTCCACATTGTCAGTCGCTATCACAAGATCATCGATATGTATAGAAACCTCACTCGACCTTATCATACCATCAAAAACCTCACTCAAAAATCGCTGAAAAGTCGAAGGTGCGTTTCTCAACCAAAAAGGCATCCTTAGGAATTCATATTGCCCCAACGGTGTCACGGACGATGTATATTTTATCGACTCTGCAGCCATCTGAATGCACTTTTCAGATCTAACAAACTAAAAATGCTCTTATTAGCCAATCTATCTAACAATTCCTCAATCAAAGGTAATGGGTAATTATCCTTGGGCGTTATTTTATTCAGAATATCACCCGTTTTTTTTCTTCACTAATACAACTCGAGAAGTATACTTCGATTTACTAGGTCCAATAATACCTCGCTCCACCCACTCGTCTATTATTAACTGTACTTGTTGCCGTTCAAATTATGACAACCTTCGAGGAGAACAATAAAATGGTTTCTCGCTACTCAAATTCAATTGCATCTGACACTGGATCTGGGGATCGGGACGCTTGCAGTTTACATAATGCTTTTCAAAAATATTACAAAATCTTTCTTTTGACTCGAGGTCAATGCTATTTTCTCTTCATCTATATTTATGTTCACTAACTCTATACACTCATTTTCATACAGATGTTTTGACTTTTCATCTTAAAATTTTATTCTTTTTAATTCTAAGTTGGCCATTTTAATCAAATCTCTTCCTAATAGAAGAGAATATCCCATTGTTCCTTCTGGTACCACCAGTAACTCGCATTTAATCACTTCATGTTCAAAATTAATCAGACAATTAACAACTCTTTTAATAATTAACCGATTTTTATCTATTCCAAAATAACATGAACATAAATTATACTTCAACACGCAAATTGGGGGAACAAACTTTTCATCTACGATACTGATGGCACTTCCGGTATCAATTAGAGTTCCTAAATTAGTTTTATAATTATAAACATCGCTGCAAAAACTAAAATGCATATTTCTTACATAGTTAAGAGTACTATCTTCTTCACAGGGATCAATCTGGTGCACCATCGTCTATCTCTTCTTTAAGCGTTTTGCGGCGTAGTGTCGCATTTCGCCACATACAAGACAAGCACCCACTTGTCTCTTCGGCTTATGGCATTCGGCTGCTACATGTCCCACGGTTTTGCAGTTATAGCACCGAAACACCTTAGATGTAGACTGTGTTTCTGCGGCGATTCTGCGTGTTACCGACGGCTTTGGTAACGTCACGAACGCATCCAACAGCTCGCCAATGTCTTTGAACCGGTGTGTTCTGGCTTGCGCTCTTAAGTGGTAGTCCGGAATTCCTTCTATTAAATAATCCAGAAGCTCGTCTCCAAAAATGTTACACTTTTTCGCTGATATGGTATTATTGTGCAGATACTCCGGGAAGATTTCACCCACCATCGACACTCGTTCTTCAAATTTTCGCCTTAATGTTAGCTGGCTTGTTCTATCTGCGAAAAGGCATTTCATCTGCGTTAGTAAATTTTCTGTTGTAATTGTCATCAAATCTTTTCGAGAATGAAACCACTCCAACGCTTTGCCACTGAATTTATTTGAAATTGCTATTATTGTTGCGCAGCTGGGTTTCCCACAATTGGTAGCTATCCTCTCCGCTTCCGAAAAATCGTGCAACAAGTCTTTTATTTGGTAGAAATCGTGTGTTCTTGCTTCCTTCGTTTCATTTTCTGCACTTCCCCTCTCTCTAAGTAACATTTCACTTTCGCGTTTTAGCATTTCATTCTCCCTCTTCTGTAAATCTATTTCCCATTTCATCATGTTCGCGTTGCATTAATTTCCACTCTTTTGTTTCGAACTTCACTCACCACTGTACTATCATTATCCTCTTTATCAATGTGCGTACCATCATTATCATCATCATCGTCGTTGTTGATATCGATGTTGTCATCTACGACGTTGTCGCTGTTGTTTTCTTCATCCTCGCCGTCAGCATCTGGTGTTCCTGTGTACCGACCCCTTTCATCTTCTGGTACTTCCATGATGCGCAAACCAAGTTCGCTCTTGTTTTTCGTTGTCTTCCTTCCTAACTGTCGCAACAACTCTTACAACTGCGTGGCTGTATAGTTTTTGAATTTTTCAATTTCCTTTGTGTCGGACATTGCGATGTTTATTTTTTTTTCACTGTTTTTCTTTTTCTACGGAGATGGCATTTTAACCACATGAAATTGAATTCTGGATTGGAACAGGGACTACATTGTGGTGGAGTTTATTAAGCTAATAGTAACACTAGTTCGTAGACAACTAGCTTCAGATCAGAGTGAGAGATGTTGGCGGGGACCTACCTGTGTTTCACTAAGTGCCAAAACAGCTGGCTTGCACTTGCAGACAACAAACAACAGACATACAAAACAGAAACACCGACGATACTAAGCAAGGTCGTGAAGTGAAAATTTTTTTATCATTGGTTTACCGAATCAAATTATTGTAGGTGTTTTGGCCTTACAACAAGATGAAACAGTCCACCAACAAAATCGTCACTCACAACCTGCTATCCTTCGGTTGTAACATACACTCAATCATTGCTCTCGTCGTGCGTATAACAGAATACAGCAACAGCAACGACTGAGTGCCAGCAGCAGCACTTTGACTGAGGGCAGGAGATGAAAGGTGCCCGCACTATTGTTTTTTTTTTCCCGCTAAACGACAATTGCACTGATTATATTTCTTATTACTGTTCTTTTTTTCTGTTTGTAGGTACACTATTGCACTCGCGCACGGATTTGTGGGGAATGGGAGAATTGTTGATTTTCTTTTTTTTTTTAATTTTGATTTGTTTTTTTGCAATCAGACAGTTTAGCGAGTAATTAAGTACGAGTGCACTGATGATGCGTGTGTACTCGTCGGAGGTCAATACGGCATCTTTCAAAGGATTGTGTTGTAAGCAGACATACCCCTGCAATCTATGTCAACTGTAAGGGGAAACATATATCTAATCTCCGAGGATGTGAAGTAGCTAGAGAGCTGCAAAACAGATGAGATAAGTTGCTCAAGACGCAAAACGAACCCTCAAAACCTGTGCCCCGGAAAAAGCAATGACTCGATAAAATGACGGAAGCAAAAGAAAACCCAAATGTCTCTGTTATTAAAAACATTAAGGCGAAAATGTCTGGAGAAAGACCGCCAAGCGTTACAACTATCAGGCAATCTAACATATGCCCAAACCACAAAAATAAATTTTAAAAGGGCCGATGAATCAGGAGACTGCATCTCAAAGTGTTTTCCCTTATACTAGCGAAACTTGAGCAGCAAAACAAAGTTAATGAACTTATTTTCGAATAGTTAACAAAGATTGAAAATACGAGTAGGTTCAATAAAACACGAACTCACCCAAAAAAAAAAAGAAAGGAAAACTAAAATTACTTAAAATACCCATACACGACACAGACACGTCGCTGCAGACCAATATATTTTGTTGTTCACATTTCTACGCAAACCGTCTGTGTCGATGCCGATCGCGACACTGTTGTTAGAAAGACAAATAACTTCCGAAGCAGTTACCGTCGTAATATGAAAAAAAAACGGGAGCGGAAGCCGTCTTTCAAATCTCACTTTGGTATTTTGACCTGCTAAGTTTTTTGGAAGATCAGGAAGATTCTATTGAAGGAATATCAACGATGGATGAAAATGAAAAGGATAACGAAAGTTCAGAAACGGTGAGTAATTGTATTTTGTTAGTTTACTTTTAAGAAGATACATGTGTTAAGGTGAAATTTACATTTACATATTAGTAATTTCTTTCTTCTACACAAGACCTCCATTTTCGTCGTTAATGGGGACCGGAGAAATGCGACGCAAAATAAAAAGACGCAAATCGAAACACGATTTCCTTTATGTTTACATATTTGCTCTGTTCTCTAAATAATTGGTTCCAGCATAAATTTTTTAATAAAAACAAGTGTTTTTATTTATTCATTTAAAATAACAAACAAAAAGAAATTAAATTTATTTATATTCATATACGTATAGAAAAGAAATAAAAATAATAAATTAAGTAATTTACGTTTGAGATCGTCCTATTGTGCTAATATTCTTCTAAGTTTGGTGAGTCTAAATTATGTGTAACACTTTCAGCCACCTGATTTTGTTGTCTTTCTTTTTTGTTCAAAAAATTGTCCAATGTTTGTTGAATTTTAACAAATTTTTTTGGGACATAGATTTTTTTGTAACAACTGATAGCGTCAGTAACAGTTGTTGCCACTTTTGAACTGCGGTTTTCGTCGGGATCATTACCAGCAACAATATCCATTGCTTGTGAAATCAATTGCATCGCTTTAGAAATTGTTGCAGTTGTTAGTTTTTTTTTTCCGCTATGACATCAGATGCTGCAGAATTTTCCTCTAATGCATGTTCCACATTAATGGCAAGCAAACTTTCGTTGTCAAGCTCTTCCTCGTGTGATAACAATAGCTCATTAATGTCTTCCTCTCTCATTCCATCAAATTCAGCTTCCACAGTTAAGACAGTAAGCTCTTTGCAAACGTTTGGCATGTTATTAATGTCATCCTCATCTTTACGATCGCAGTCTGACCATAATTTCCGCCAAGATCCGTTCATACAGGATGTTTTAACTTCTTTCCAAGAAAGATTTATATTTTTGATTGCCATCATTATGTTGTAGTCCTTCCAAAACTTATTCATGGAGGGCTTATCATTTCCGTCTGTTGCTTCCAGAAGTTGCTTAAAAGTTCGTCTTAGATAGTAACATTTAAAGTTGAACATTACACCTTGATCCATGGGTTGTATAAGTGATGAAGTGTTGGGAGGCATGAAAACTATTTTTATATTTTTGGAAAAGTCATCTGAAAAAACTGGATGTCCTGGTGCATTGTCTATTAATAACAGCACTTTAAAACCTGAATTTTCGGCAGAACAGTAAAGTTTTAATTTCTATCCAATCCTTAAATAGAGGTGCAGTCATCCATGCTTTTTTATTTGCACGCCAATAAACAGAAAGATCACCTTTTTTTAACATTTTTTAGTGCTCTTGGATTTTCGGATTGGTAAATTATAAAAGGCTCAAATTTAAAGTCTCCTGCTGCATTTCCTCCCAAAAGAAGTGTGAAGCGATCTTTGCTGGGCTTAAATCCAGGGCACGACTTTTCGGTTTTCGAAAGATAGGTTCTTGATGGAATGCGTTTCCAAAAAAGGCCTGTTTCATCTACATTCAAAACTTATTTAGCTGAATACCCGCCGTCATCAATAATGGCTTTCAGTTCTAACTTAAACTTTTCTGATGCTGATATATCAGCACTAGCTGATTCACCTTTTAAGACCACACTGTGCAAGTTCGCTCGTATTTTGAATCGTTCAAACCAGCTGGCTCACCACTTGATGATGGGGTATTGTGTTTTAGGTCGTTATATATGGATAGGGCTTTATTTTGCTCAGCGGAATCTTTCGGCTTACTTGGTTTTCTTTCCAAGTACAAAGAAGTGACTCCATTTTTACTACGAGTATCAAGGAACTTCTTACTTTTGTAACTTGTTTCGATTGTGATGGTGTGACCGTTTTCGCAAACTAAGTTATTTTGGCACTATCTCTGTTGCAAATTGTTTTTACTGTAGTAGGTGTTTATGGTGGACTCAGCAGACTGCGATACTCGACGAACTACTTGCATCACCTCGTAAAAACAAGATTAGTTAAAACGCTTATAATGCCTTACGTTTTGTTTAATTGTTCTGTGTTCCCTTGTCTTGACCCTGTTTGTAAGAATAGACTAAAGGTTGCGTTTAATGACTGTATCCGTTTTATTTATAATATTCTTAGGTCCAGTAATGTGTGTCCAGTTTTACATCCTCAATTTGCGGTCTGAATCTTAATCTGTATTTAAACTTCCGCAATATATTAAAACTATATAAAATTATACAAACTAAATCTCCTATTTATCTTTTTGAAATCCTTCATTTTGCACAATCTAATAGAGGTAAAAAAACTAGTTATAAATTCATTCACACATTGCATTGGAGAGCGATCCTTTTTTGTACCTGCAATTCGCGTCTGCAATTATCTTCCACATGAATTGCAGGTAATCAACTCTTATGCCGTCTTTCAGAAAAAGCTTTTCCCTCATCTTTCCGATAACCGCATCCTAACATGACTTTTCTTCTTATTTAATGTTATAATTATAATATAATTTTATTTATTTATTTATTTACTTCTATCTCTATTTATTTATCCCTTTTATTTTATTTTTTATATTATCTTAATTGTTCTCAAAATGTATCTTAGTTGTTAATATATCGTATAAACTGTAACGTCTGGAAAACTATGCTTTTAAAAGATATCCTATCTTGTAGTATTAATATAATTTTTAACCTTAATACAAATACGAAAATACTTACTCATTTTCATACGCTCAAGAAAAATCAGCGTTGTAACCGTTATTATTATTATTATTATTATTATTATTATTATTATTATTATTATTATTATTATTATTATTATTATTATTATTATTATTATTATTATTATTATTATTATTATTATTATTATTATTATTATTATTATTATTATTATTATTATTATTATTATTATTATTATTATTATTATTATTATTATTATTATTATTATTATTATTATTATTATTATTATTATTATTATTATTATTATTATTAATGGCGGCACAAGCAGTGTCTGTAATTTTTCCGACTCGACGACCACGACGAAACGATCGAATTAATGTTTGTGCAGATTGTCTGTTCTGTGGGTAGCGAAGGGGTGTTTGCACAGACTTAAGGTTTGCAGCGACGTGTCTGTGCGTGTATGGGCTCTTTTACTTGGAATGCTAACGACGTTTTAGACAAACTCAATGAATTAGTGTTATTCCTTAGTACGAGTATCAATGATATTGACGTTTGTTTTATTTCCGAAACCCACTTGAAAATGGGTCGCGTGCAAGAATAATGGGTTTTGAGGATTACTACGCGTATAACCCATCGGGAAATGCTAGAGGCGGATCCTACTTATATATCAAAGAGACAATCGTGCATACCGAAGATATATATGCGATAAAATAGAGCTCGAGCCTGTGCAACTAATTGCCGTACGTGTAAAAATCGAACGCAAATCCTTTACCATTTTAGCCATTTACTTCTCTCCGCGATCGACGGTCACAAAATATGGTATATTATGAGGAATATATTTATTTCGCTTGGATCTCCTTTTATGATTGGCGGTGATTTTAATGCTAAACACACATTTTGGGGCTCAAGATGTGTTTACCAAAAAGGTAAATTGGTCTATGAAGCTGGTATGGAATACAACTGTGACTTCTATTCGACAGGTAAGCTGACTTATTGGCCGACAAACACAATGAAAATACACGATTTTGTCGATTTTTTCTTTTTTAAAGGAATCTTTAAAAATTATATAAAGGTTGATAAAAAGTTCGATCTTTCCTCCGACCAGTCTCTAGTCATACGGACAATGAGTGACACGCTCGTTAAAAGACAAGTACCGCTTCGACTAACTGGAAGAAATACCAATTGAGAAGAATTCAGGAAAGAAATCGAAAATAACGTGTAATTAAACGTCTCAATAAGATCACCACTTGAACTTGAAACTTTGTAATCTTCTTAAGGAGACTCTAAAAAATCACAAGAATTGCGTAGTAAATACGTATGTCTAAAACTTGACGGCAAGAAATGAAACCAATTACTCGCTTTGGGCAGCATTTAATAGCTTCAGAAAGTCAAAAACCCCAGCGCCACTAATTAAAATGGATAACAACGAATTGGGCGAAGGAGGATACGGAGAAAGCGGAGCTCTTCGCGGATTATCTATAAGATACTTTGCCCTTTGATGGGCAAACACTAGTACACTATACTAGTACATCAGAAAGGGTGTCTGAGAACTTTACAATAGCAAACGCAACTCTTGCTGAATTAAGGAATATTATACTATAATGAACTTAAAACTCAAAGAAAGCCCCCGGATACGACCTGATAACCGGAGAAGTCCTTAAAATGCTGCCTTTAAAAGCACTCGCTAAGCTTTTACATACATTATTACATTATTAACGCGGCTTTTAGGCTAGAATACGTTCCGTGCCAATGGAAAGCTGCAGAAGTAATTATGGCAAAAACCAGTTAAACCTCCGATTGATAAGACCGGTGTGGACTTATGATAAACAACTCTGGTGTTGTACCAAGAAAACAAATATTCGCATTTTACAAACTTTTAAAAATAACGTCCTACGAGAAATTGTACATGCACCGTGGTTTATAAGAAATAATGACCTGCATCGTGAGCTTGGAGTTACTTATGTCGAAGATGAAGCAAGAAACTTCGCAAGAAAACATAAGATCCGTTTAAACGGCTATATAAATAATACTGTCCTAGAAATTCTGGACGAACAAAATTAATTGCGCCGTCTTCAAAGAACTAAACCACTCGAAAAAGAGGGATATGTGGGATCTTTCAATGGAAAATCACCTACCAAACGAGCTTATATTGTGATAAAAAAGCTGCTTAATAAGTTTTACTTATTTTCGGTATCAAACATAATCATCGAAGGGAGGTGTCTTTAGTGGGTAAGAATCTCACACTACTATTAGCACGCGCTTGCTATCTTCATAGTATCTGCTGGAAGATTTTCACTATTTTTTCAAGTATGATGTTGCAGAAATCGCATGACAGTGCATCGCCTTTTTTACATCAAAAGTCTCGGTGAGATGTCTACCGACCTTAATGAATCAGTGTGCATTCTCCATCGTTATCCTGCACAGATGGATGAGTTTGGCAGGAATGCCAAAACTAGATATTGCTTTTTATAGCTCATTTTTATAGATGCTGTCATACGCAGCCATAAAATCGGTGAATAGGTGGTATGTATCGATCTGAAGCTGAGTCCTCTCCAAAATTTTCTGTAGTGTGAATATTTGGTCGATGGTGGACATTCCTGGCCTGAAACCACACTGATATGGAACTATCAAGTTTTAAACGAACGGCCCCAGGCGTTCAAACAATACGGCAGATAAGATCTTGTATGCGATGTTAAGAAGACTTATGCCTTTGAAGTTGGCGGAGTTCAGAAGGTCTTTCTTGAGGATCGGATAAACAATGCTAACGTTCCATTCATCGTGCATGATTTCGTCCGACCATATTTTAGAGATGAGTTGGAATATGCTCCTTACCAAGTCATCGCCTGCCACTTTGAGGCAGTCAAACGGCCCGCTCCGGCAGCTTTGTTGGACTTCAGCTAAGATATTGCTATTTTCACTTCGTCCAGGTCGGGTGGACGAAATTTTCGGTCTACATCATCCAAGTTGGAAAGCTCATTCTTTCTGACAGCGGTATTTGTTTTGTCATCTCCGTTATACAGTCTACAGAAATGGTCTTTCCAAATCCTCAGCATTGTCTGCAATAGAAAGCCACCTGGGAGTATATATGAAGGACAATACACAAAATAGATTATCCGTGCGGCATCGGATAAAGAATAGTGCCGCAGTGCGTCCCAGCTTATCGTAAGAGGCGGCTAAATGGGACACCAATCATATACAGGCAACTATGACACCAAAAATGAGCCTGTGACACTTTAACACCTTAAAACTTTCCCACAAGTTTGTATGCAATCAGTGGGTTCCCGCGTCTAGAGACTATCGGTGGGGTAAAAGAACAGTAAATCAATTTGAAATGAGCATACAAGTGTCAAACCACTCAAACTTAAGATAAAAACAAAAAACAAACACTGTGGCCCTGGCAGTCCGGTATGGGCCATGGCCTAGCTCCTTGACACTCATTTGTGCTGCTCATGTTGTCATTTTTGCCACATCTGAGCGGGCCTACGGTTTATCGCCGAGTCCGAACGGCACTCTTTAGAAGCTTTTTCTTAGGCAGTTTTACTTTCGGGAGTTTGCCATTGCCCGCCGAAAGGGTGAGGGCGATTTGAAAAATTGTTAGTGACCCAGCCAGGAATCGAACCTAGACACTCTGCGTGATAGTCCAATGAGCTAACTATCACGCCATCGCCATCAACTTAAGATAAACTTCAATGATCGCAATTAATAGCACTACCCCGCTGAGCACCACCATTGCAACGCAATCGGGATATCCCAGAGCAAGCAGAAGTGCTTGTGTCAGAGCCCGACGGATTCCGGGGGCGGGAAAAATTAAATTTCCAAAATATTTTCCTAAACTTCGGTTTGCAAGTTGGAACCTCGGATCGATGATCTCAAAAAGTTAAAAGTTGGAAGCGATTATGCGTCGCATAACTCTACAAATCCTGTGGGTACAGGAAACGAAGTGGTGTGATACAGGAAATAAAGTGCGTTTTCTTGATTTAAAAACTAAGGCATTTAAGATGTTCTACCATAGAACGGTTAATGGACGAAACGGTGTTGGTATCGTTATTGCAGCGTGTAAAACTCGTCATACACAATGAAACGTGGAACATTGTTAGCGCGTACGCTCCACAAAATGTATGCGACCAATCGGAAAAACATAAATTTTGGTCAGAGTTCGGTAATTTGCTTAGAAATATACTTATCGATGAGATGCTCTTCGTTGGCGGAGATTTAAATAGCCATGTCGGAGAAACAAATGTTGATTATGAGGACTGTCACGAAGGCTTTGGAACCAGAAATTCAGCTGGCGAAGTCATCCTTGAAGTATGTAGGGCGTACGGCTTAACCGTCTTAAATACAATGTTACTTAAACATAAACGACATTTTATCACTTATAGCACCGGAGGCCACGAAACGCAAATAGATTGTCACCTCTGCGAACTGTCGATGAGAAACCGTGTAAGGACTGTAAAGTAATACTTGGAGAATCGCTGGTAAGCCAACACCGTCTGCTCATTACAAAATTTTTTACAGCGGAACCTCCGAAAACCAGGGCATCGTTTGGAAAGCCAAAAATCCAGTGGTATAGTCTATCGAAGGAACGAAGCGCAAGATTTATCGCACTGGCTAAAGAAGTACTTCAAAATATAAATGGTATAGAAGACTCACTAAGCCCGCAAGAAATATGGAACAGCATGCACGAGGAATGCATAACACTCGCAAAGTCCCATCTGGGGACTATATCGAAATACCATTACGTTGGCAAAGAAACATGGTGGTGGAATGACGAAACCAAACGAGCTGTGGCCGACAAGAAGAGTGCATTCCAAGCGTGGACAAAATGCGATCGGAGCGACGATATCGAAAAAGCTCCACTGGCTCTTGAATACGAACGCCTTAAAAAGATCGCAAAGAAAGTCCTGGCTCGAACTCGTGCGGCAGCAGCGGAAAACCTGTACCAGGAGTTGGAACAAATATCCTCACGATCGGCAGATAAAAGACAAGCTATACAAGAAGTTCAAGAAGTTCAAACGTCGTTCAATACTAGAGCGCATGGACACCAATGCTCCGGTCCGAAAAGTCTTCGAAACCGCCCCCGAGGGACAGCGCAGTAGAGGAAGACCAAGACTCAGGTAGCGCACGGAAGTGTAAGAGGGCCTCAGCCAACTTAGCGTGCGAAACTGGAGGCAGCTAGCCAGGGATCGAGCTGGCTGGGGAAGCTTGTTGACTGAGGCCCAGGTCCACCCCGGACTCTAGCGCCACCTAAAGTAAGTTAGTATTTCTGGCTACTTAGTTACTCTGTAATTTTAATTATTCTGTAGCTATTTATTAAATAAATAAATAAATAAATTATAACTTATTATTATCATTTTAAATGTTGCATTTCTTTGTGTTGTCATCTTCGTAATCTTTTACTGCTTGCATCTTAATTAATCTTTGCCTCTTTTGAAGTTGAAATATTATCGATTACAGTCGCAGCGCAATCGCAGGAACAGCATATAGAGTAAAGAGAGAAGTAAAGGAGAAGCATACATCACACTTACGAGTACATCAATTCATTTTATAAAAAAGCACATAAAACGATACATTGAATACACCATTTTAATTTACACATTTTTTGAATAAATATATAGTCCACACAGATGTGTCTACAATAGGTTCTTTGAGGCATATAAGTCTCAATGTTATCCGCTTTGGTAGTTTTCAGTACAAAGACTAGAACTACAAACCGCTGTATTTGATACACATTTGAGAAACGCCATCATCGAGGGTCATGGCCTATAGCAAACAAGATTTTAGAACAGTGCTCAATTAGCTTAACTCGAACCACAGGCAATATTAATTCTTGGATGCTCATTGCGTTAGAGATGGTTACCAGTAAATTCAATTTACCCAACAAAGCCAACAAAGACATCATATTTAGTTAGCTATAAACTAAATAGTCAATGGCTGTATGGAACAACTTTCCTGAGGAGTTATGAAGTAGGCAAAACCTTTAAAATTCGGATCACCAACATAGATGAAGAAAGACGATGCTGTTGATTAATTATACTATTGCTCTAGTTAATTGACCACGAATATAATAGCTTTTTGCATTGTCTTCTCCTGGATCTCAATGTTCGTTTCCAATATTGGAAAGAAAATTGCGGACGAGAATGTCATCGAGAATCAACTAAACATAACCCAAGTTTGTATACGAGTATGTAAACCAGACAATGCCTAGGCGAGGTTGTTCGGTTGCAAAAATTCACTTTTCTTAGAATGAAATTCTGTTTGTTCCGGTCGAACCTATTGTATAGCTTATCGATGTTTATCCTCAAATATCGTGTTTCCATGTAGTTCACATTTATCTGGTATGGGCTTTTATTGGCTTGTGCCAAAATTCCATGATGCCACTAGATGTTGGATGGTACGGCGACGTTATTTTTCTTCGCGTTCTACATATTTTGGTGAGAGCTAAGAGTTGCGGCCTTTGGTCGGTCGTAAGATACTTGGACAACCAAAACGAACTATTCTTACTTACTTTAAGTGATGCAACAGTCAGGGGTGGACCTGGTCCGCAGTTAACAAGCGTCTCCGGCTAGCTCGGTCTTTGCTAGCTGCCTCCAGTTCTGCATGCTAAGTTGGATGAGGTCCTCTTCCACTTGCGTGCGCCACCTGAGTCTGGGCCTTCCTCTACAGCGCTGTCCCTCGGGAGCGGATTCGAAAACTTTTCGGACCCGAGCATTGGTGTCCATGCGCTCTACATGACCCAGCCATCTCAGTCTTTGGATCCTCACTCTTCTGGCTAGGTCCATATCGCTGTACAGTCCGTACATTTCTTTGTTGTATCTCCTCGTCCACTCACCGTCAGTTCAGAAGGGACCGACGATCGCCCGAAGAATTTTTCTCTCGAAGCAACCAAGAACACCCTCATCCATTTTTGATAATGTCCATGCCTCTGCGCCATAGAGCAGGACCGGGATTATTGAAGTCTTATAAAGGCTGACTTTTATTGTCCGAGAGAGGGCTTTGCTACTCAATTGCCTTCTTAACCCAAAGAAACATTATAGCAGAGCCTAGGTAGACAACGTCCTTAACTACCTCAAAGTTATATTTGTCGAGGGTGACGTCCTGTTAGAGACGTCGGTGTTGACTGTCCTTTCTGCTTGAGGGCATATACTAAGTCTTGCCCTCCATGACCGCTAAAAACATTTCCGCCGATCCCGCCTCCATTCTCGCTCCTCTAACATCACTCTGCTTTCTTCCGATTATGTCAATATCATCGGTGTATGCGAGTAATTGAATGAACTTTTGAAAGATAGTGCCTCTTGTGTTTGCTCGTGAGATTTGCACTTTTCTTTCCAGTATGATATTGAAGAAATAGTATGACAGCGGAACGCCTTGTCTTAATCCTTTTATGGTACAAAAGGTCTCAGTGAAATCTTAGCCGATCTTGCATCCTCCATCATTAGGGAAACAGGGACGGCAAGACCGGACAGGGTATAGGGTAGGCACTGAGAGATATCAACCTGGCGATATCCAGTGTTACAACTACCTTCTAAACATCAATTGTGCTTATAATACACCCACGTGGTAACAGCCGCGTAATGGTCAATGTCCATTCGGACTGGACCTGCTAAACTTATAAGTGCGAGTGCTGACCAGCAAACAAAAATAGCAGCACTACAAGTAGGGCAGCGGACGAATTTCCAAATGGAATTAACGGTGGAAACAATCCCGAAACAAATGAGACCTTATCCGACATATTAGGAACTCAGGCCGGGAAGGATTTCCGGGACTAAGTCAGATTCTAGGAAAAGAGATGGCACGGCGGAAGAGTCCTTAATGGACCAGCGGCAGCCCTCACATCCCAGAAGGGGTTACTGGCTTTCAGTCCAACCGAACGCTCGTCCTGGGGGTATCAAAATATGGAACTGGCCCTCCAAGTTGGGGGTTGTGGCGCCGAGGTACCTGCTAGTCCATGGAATCGAGAAAGGTATAAAGCAACAACAAGCCTCAGATATAGAGGGATCTACCGTTGACAACTCATGCAACGAACTATGGACAACGAACTTCGGATATGCACGTGGAATGTTAGGTCCCTTAACAGGCCACGAGCAGCTGAAAAAATAGCTGCCACCCTTAACTACTGCAATGCAGACATAAGCGCTATCCAAGATATGCGATGGCACGAACCGGACAAAAGGAGTATGAAAAACATCTACAATGGCAAATGTTATTGACGGCAAAAGCAGCGCCCATTTGGATGCGGATTCGTTGTTAGAAGCAGACATAGGCAAGATGTCTTGAGTTTCCGGCATGTGAATGAGCACCTCATAGCAATCCGCATCAAGGTAAGGCAAAGCTAGGAAGATAAGGCATTCGGAAGATATAGTTGGAGCGGACGGCCTGACCGCCTAGCTCTTCAAAGCGGCAGGCGATGACTTGGTAAGGAGCATTCACCAACTCATCTTCAAAATATGGTCGGACGAAAGAATGCCCGATGAATGGAACCTCAGCATTGTTTGTCCGATCCTCAAGAAAGGAAACCCTCTCAACTGCCCAAACTACAGAGTCATCAGTTTCCTTAACATTGCATAAAAGGTCTTATCCGCTGTATTGTGTGAACGCCTGAAGCCGATCGTCAACAACCTGATAGGTCCATATCAGAGTGGTTTCAGGCCAGGAAAGTCCACCATCGACCAGATAGTCACATTACGGCAGATCTAGGAGAAGACCCATGAGCTTCAAATCGATACACACCACCTATTCATCGATTTTAAGGCCGCGTATGACTGCTCTATAGAGACGAGCTATACAGAGCAATGTCTAGTTTTCGTATCCCTGCCAAACTCGTCCGTCTTTGCAGGATGCCGATGGAGAGTGCAGGCTGCTCCATCAAGGTCGGTAAACATTTCACCGACACCTTTGATGTAAAAACATGATTTTGACAAGGCCATGCGCTTTCATGCAATTTCCTTAACATCATGCTTGAAAGAATAGTGCAAATCTCACGAGCAAACACAAGAGGCACAATCTTTCAAAATTCTATCCAATTACTGGAATACGATGATGACATTGACATAATTGGAAGAAAGCAGCGTATTGGCGGTCAATGAGGGCAAGATTAAGTATATGCTGTCAAACAAAAAGGACACTGAACACGGACGTCTCGGACAGAACGTCACCCTTGACAGGTTTAACTTTGATGTACAGCGCAGTAGAGGAAGACCGAGACTCAGGTGGCGCGCGCAAGTGGAAGGGGACCTCAGGCACCTTAGCGTGCGAAACTGGAGGCAGCTAGCACAATATCGAACTAGCTAGAGACGCTTGTTGATTGAGGCCCGGGTCCACCCCGGACAGTAGCACCACCTAAATATTATGCTGATGTATTTGAATATTTATTTCAATGTGGTGAAAATGTAAACATAAAACAATATACGACAAAAATGTACAAAGAGATATCTGAAAGTATCATTTAATGATATACGAGTAAGTGAATTGCAATTCTAAGATCAGCTTATCAGAAAACTTACACCATCATCAAAACCGAGCACATCAAAAGCAGCATCTCTGATGGCGTCGATGTAATGTGGTCAATCTGGTTGACGGTTGATTGATCAGGTTTTCTCCATGTCTCCTTGTGAATATCGAGATGAGGGAACCGCGTGCTAGCTACGACAGTTTTTCGTCCCGCCGCAAAGTCGATAAGCCTGAATCCGTTATCGGAGGTGGTGTCGTGCTGGCTATATCTTCCGCTACCAAAGATGCCTTCTCTTCCTAGCTTTGCATTAAAATCGCCGAGGACAATTTTAATGTCAGCTATGGCATTGCTCGTAGGTCTCGTTCAAGAGCTCATAGAGGGCATTTTTGGTGTCGTCATCTTTCTCTTCTTTGGGGGGTGCAATCAGGTTTCTTTCTTTCCTCGACTTCTGCCTGCAGCTCCAATTCGTATCAGACCAACACAACAAAAGGAGTAAAAGCGATTTGTTTTATTTTAAACATTGTTGACTGAAACAACAAAATTAAATTAATATTTCTTGATAAATGCAATAGAAAAATATGTAAATACGTACGCTTCTATTGACACTTAATAGGAAAACATTTTATGGAGAAATAAAAATTACAAGAATGCTCATTTTAGATACGTCTCGTCGCCATTTGCAATTTACAATTGGAAATAGCTATTTTGAACTGGCAGATATTTGTCAAAATTTATTTGCATTTAACTGTACTGAGTTGACTAAAATGGAAATGTCGCTGTCAAACTTCGTCAATTAAATAACAAGTGGAGTTCAGTATTAGTTCATTCAAAGTTTTAGAACAGGAACAGGGAAAACTTGGAAAGTTGGTGATCTTTATATAGAATATTCATGGTTATCCACAAAATTTTAATCAAAAATTGTAGCGTGTAATTGACATGTATCATCGCCGGTGTGATTTTTTATGTTAGATTTATTTGAATTTTAGTAAATCTGTTATGTGTTACAGACAGTTTTGTAAACTTTTGGCAACTTGGCCAGCGGACAAAAGTAAAGTAGGAAGGTGAGAATATATTATTTATTAATACTTTTCAGAAATACTGTCAATTCAACAAATCAAGTAGAACTATTTTTAAACATCGTGCAAACTACGCAAAATAGTATCAGTTATGTTTGCGTAATTAACTTTACTTAAATAAAGAAAAAACAAGTAAATATTAGGGTCTTTCTACCAAAAGTTATCTAAGAAAAAAAATCATTTACACACTTCCAGAGATTAGTACTTACATTATTTTACATTACATTACATTACGTTACATTATTTAGATATATTAAATATATATACATTTAAATTTTATGCAACTTAATTATATAGCATTTGCATTTTTAAACATCTTTTGTTAAATATTAATAAAAAGTAAAATAAGAAATAAAGGACATGCACAACGGTTTAAAATACAGTGGCAAGCAAATCTGGACACATAATTTGTGGTTTAATGGTTTTTTAATCAAAAATATTTCCTTACGGATTTAAATATAGTCAGCGCTTTAGCTCGTTTTTTATATTTAATGGGGTTAAAAAAAACTCGTTGTTCAAACGTTAAATAGAGTTTATTTTATTCTAAATGTTTGGAATGTATAGATTGAAAAAATGTTGAACTTCGTAAGTAAATTGACTACTAAACTGTCGATTAAAAAAGCGACGTAAGTGAGATTAATCGGCCCCACGTGGCAATTTCCAGAAGTCAGCCGACTGAATTGAAATCTTGCAATCTTTACTTGAATGATTAAATTCCAAGCATTTGAAGTATCTTCTAACATCAAACCCTTTTTCTACTGTACGTTTATCCCATCCCACACTCAGTTTCCCTGCCTTTATTAGCGCATTATATGTCTTTTTATCTAGTTCTATTACACCGGTAAAGTTTCCCGTTTTGTTTTTTCCACGTTGTTTTGCATATAATCTTCTTATCCTTTTATTAACCCTTTCCTCGTTCTACGAACTTATGCGTAACGAGTTTCCCATTTTTACTGCATCGCTGCTGCTCCGCTTATGGGGTTGGTTAATGTCCCAGAACGCGTCTACATAATGCTCGGTCCTGGATCGCTTCAGTGGTAAGCCCCAGGCGTTGTTGCGAATTTGCCATCTGAGAAATCCAGGAATTCTTTTTCCGACCTCGATTTCTTACAGTTGGAGTGACCGTAGTTGATAGTGCCTTTTTAACCGGATTTTCCGCAGATCTTTTTTGAACGTGGCAATACCAGCTTATTCTATTCGCCTCAAGCTGTTCGGTTACAGAATTCTTTATATGTAGACTTCCTCTTATACGCGTAGATCTAACACAATCGCGTTTAGTGACTCCACTAGACATCCTTAACATTTTCATTTCCGCTGCCGTCATTTTGTTTTTAAACGCTTCGTACATTGTCCAGCACTGTGAACCGTATATTAGTGCTGGTCTTACAACCGTGGTGTAGAGTTTCCCCTTTAATTTAAGTGGAAATTTTCGGTCGCAAAAGATTCCCGAATTTTCCCGCCATTTCATCCACCCCACACTCACTCTGTGGTTTACGTCGTCGTCACATTTCGCTTCCATGTTAACATTTGGTCCTAAGTACTTAAAGATAGCGCTTTTCGGAAGAACTATTCCGTCTAACATTATATTCGGAACAGGTCGCAACGGATGCGCAAATGGGCACGTCAAATGCTCCGTCTTTGAACGACTTATTTTAAACCCGTTTCTCTCTAGCGCATTTCTCCATGAATCTAAGGCGCTCTGTAAATCTTCGACGTCATCGCTAAGTATAACTGCGTCGTCAGCGAAGAGAATTGGCGTTACATTTGCTTCGGGCATGCAGTCTTTTAAAAGATAGTCGAACACTACATTAAAGAGGAAAGGTCTAAGTACGCTTCCTTAATGCACTCTGACATTAAATGCTTTCTCGAGGTCGATAAATACCATGTGTAAATCCTTAGACGAATCTCGGTGCTTTTCCATTATTATTCGTAGGCTTTGGACAGCGTCCACCGTCGATCTTCCTTCAACAAATCCACACTGGCTATTACCGAGCTTTATTATTTGCCGAAGACGTTCGTTTAAGACTCTTTCGACGATTTTCATTGTGTGTGACATAAGCTTGATTGAACGGTAGTTGTTGCATTCTCGAGTGTCGCCTTTTCCTTTGTATAATGGAACCAAGAAGCTACTTCTCCATTGATTCGGCATAGGTTGTCCACATTTTAATTTATTTAAAAGTTTCGATAGCCAAACGCTGCCGTTTGCATATAATATTGATATCTTTTAGTATCTCATTTTGGTTTTTTAAACTATTTATAAAATTCGACTCTGACATTTCTTCAGAATAGAAACAAAATTTTAATCTTGGGTTACCTTTTTTTACAATGTCGACGTGATAGTTTTCTCTCAGGTTTTCTACTACTTTTTCTTTAATTTTTTCCATTGATTTTATGTTATCACATGAAACAAATATTGCCCCCTTGTTAAGTTTTTTTTATACTTGCCACTTGGATACCAGAATCACTAGGGTTAACACTAAATTTCATTTCATTTTTAGTTTTATCGGAACTTTGTTTACCTTCCGGTTTAATAACTAACGCACTTTTTTTTATTGGGTCTATAACTTAATTCGTGCGGTTTCTTAAGAGATGGCGTAAGTCATAAGGGAAAAAGTCCTAGCTTCAGATGGGCAATACTTTAAATTGTACATGTTTTTCTTAAAAAAACGTTCAAATTTTGAAAAAAAAAACCACACGAATTAAGTTATATACCCAATAATTTCACTTGCGTATGTTCTTTTTTCACTTAAGTTTTCACTATTATTTTCTTAATCTCATCTATTATTTTTTTGTCACTCCCCTTCTGCCAGTTTGTATAGATTTTCCGAATTTGTCTTAAAAATCAAGTATATTCAATTGAATTTCTTTTATACTCGCTTCAATACTTTGAAGAGAAAGCAATTTCCCTTTGCATTTTTCGCATAATATCACTAGGTATGGTTTGCCAGCCACAGTTTTGATATCGTAGTCCGTTAAACCAAAACATTTAGGATGAAACACACTACCACATCTACCTTTACACGGTATTGTCACTCCAGAACGGCTAGATTTCGCACACGTACTCATGATTACTCTTTATGAGTGAGTACGGTTGTCGAATGAACTTACTTTTTTTTGTTTTTTTTTTTTAAGCTCAGCGCTCATTACTTTAATAACATAATCGAAGTGCAGTTTTAAATTTTCAAGAAAGAGGGCAGTAGCAGTAGCGCATAAACTTTTTTGCCATGTTTAATGAGCAGTATTCTCATATTTGAGCCGCGAACAACATTATAGATCTTGCAGTAGCACGTATTATTCTTAGGATTCAACGTTCCCAAACAGAACTGATTGCAAATTTTGCTTCTGATGAATTGGTTTAAAAGTGTTTCTTCATACTGAGATTAGCATTAATCAGAACTCCCAAATACTAATACTCTTTAACTGCTTCTATAGGTTCCCATTCACACTTTCAATTCTCATTTCTCGAATACCTCCATCGCAGAGTTTTTGTGGTATAGGGCTCTTAGAATGTTAATAATTGTAATTGAAATTCCATTTTTGTGCAATTTTAAAAAAGAGCGCCCCTAGCTATAAAATAAAAGGCTGCAGAGAAGTCTATGAATAGAATATAAAATTTTTTAGCTCATTTCTTGTAATTTATGTTGAAAAAATCATCGCAAAAATTCATACGTACATATACATTACTTATACAATACTAATTTTAACATACGATCACATACACGTAGTAAAATTTGTAACCGTTATGCATTCATATGTATTCCCCTTGTTTCCTTTTTCATTTTCATATTTCATATTCCATTTTTCTTTGTAAAACTAATCTTACGAAAGAGCCTAAGATGGGACGTTTCACCCAAGTAGTAGTAGTAGTAGTTTTAAGTGTACCTTTTAGCTGTCTTTTTTTTGTACTTTTCTGGAACCTTCCATAGAACATTTTTTATATTTCGGTGCCGAAACCCGGGAAAAGCGTGAAATGGAAGTTACGGCTTGTGGTGCGCTTAGGTCACAATTGACGAAAGTAGCAAAGGCTGCGTCGGAATATTTGGAGTCAGGAGACTCACGCGTTAAAGATCAACACGTGGAATCGTTAGTGTCAATTAAAGATGAACTGCGTCCTCTTATTGCACGGTTAACGGCAGTGACTGTGTTAAAAACTCGAAAAAATTTCGAGAAAATAACCGCATACGAGGATACGGCGGTGTCGAAAATGGCACGGTTAAAAAATCGTTTAAAGAGAGTGCGATCTGTGAGTAGTTATCATCGCGCAATGGAAGATGTGTCAAAGGGAGAGGACGAAAAGGCAACAGGATATAAAAACATTACCGCAATCCCTTTGTGACGTTAGCGATTCGATTTCAATTCGATTCAATTCTTTATTCTGTGTACAATTAAGATAGGGATTTTTTATAGTAATCAATCTCAATTTTATATTATCAATATTATAATAAACAATTGCGGAATAATAACATAGCTTAAACTTAGATCTAAGGGAGGAAGAGAGGGAACGATGGGAAGACGAAGGGATTAGGACATTCTAATACGAGGGCGGGTCAATAAGTCCGTAACTTTTGGATTAAAACACAGATTTTTTGATAAAAAAATAATTTTATTTTTCAACGTAGTCTCCCTTGAGCTCTATACACTTTGTCCAACGCTTCTCCAATTTTTTTTATCCCTTCCAAAAAAAATGATTTGTCGAGGTCCTCAAAATAGGCCTTTGTTTGCGAGATGACTTCATCATTGGAGTCAAATCTTTTTCCACCAAGCCATTTCTTCAGGTTTGGGAACAAGAAGTAGTCACTCGGAGCCAAATCTGGAGAATAGGGTGGATGAGGGAGCAATTCATAGCCCAATTCATGGATTTTTGCCATGGCAACTGCACATGCGTTTGTGGTCGACTGTGAGCAAACGCGGCACCCATCTTGCGGAAAGCTTTCTCATGCCCAAGTGATCATTGAAAATTGAAACCACTGAGCCATGCGAGATCCCTACGGCTTCCACAATCTCTCGCACTTTCAATCTTCGGTCGGCCAACACCATATCGTGAATTTTTTCGATTGTTTCGGGTGTAGAGACCTCAACTGGGCGTCCAGGACATTCGGCATCTTCAGTGCTTGTACGGCCACAACGAAATTCAGTAAACCACTTTTTTACCATTGAAATCGATGGTGCAGAGTCCCCATAGTATTTATCAAGCTTAGCCTTGGTCTCGGTAATGGTTTTTTTTCGCAAGAAATAATGCTTAATAAGCACACGAAATTCACTTTTTTCCATTTTCTCCTCAAATTAGTGAGTAGTCTGATAAAAAAAAACTGTCAAACACAAACTAACTGACGCAGCAAGTTTAAATTTTGACAGGAGTCAACTGACAGATGCCTGTTGACAGGAGCAGTGTTGCTGTTTCAGTAAAGAGGTCAGAAATTCAAAAAGTCACGGACTTATTGACCCGCCCTCGTATGTATGTATAAAAAATAGCTATAGAAACAAAATATTTAATCTTTGAATAGCTTTGCTCCAGTAAATTGCTTTACCTCCCTGGGAATGAGTGGGTTCGCAACGTCCTATAGTTGAAGGATATGTCAATTCCCAGGTCAGTGAGGTCATGCCCAATTTCAAACAATATTCAGTGCCATATCTTTGCATTAAGGCTTATGGAGCGGTAGCTTTTCTTCAAATAGTGGATGACAAAGGAGTGGGTACATCATCATTTCTGTGTGCTAAGAGTCGAGTCAAATGCAACGTTCAAAACCTTGTACAGAGTCGGGTTATGGAGGTACGTCGTAACACTGCCATATCGGAATAGAGTCATTGTTCTGGAAAAAGCAACCCTTCTGACTTAATGACGCGTGGAATTTTCGGGGAGAAACTCGTAACGTCTATTCTGTGGGAACGAGGTCCTGAGTTGCTTAACGATTCCTTTAAGGCCGAACAACAACACAACGAGGCGTTCGAGCTCAACACAACACTATTGATAGAAACCGACGATCGACTAAACCAAATAGTAGATCCGATTTTGCGTTGCGAAAGATTCAATAGCTGGGGGAAGCTGTTGCGAGTAACATGCTGGTTTCTACATTTCATCCACCACTGCCAGTTTAAAGAGAAAGTACCTGCGCGATGTATATCTATACCTGTATTTGAAGTTGCCGAACGTTATTGGCTCAGGTATGTATGTACAATTAACAAATTTTTCTAATGATTTACGATATTTGCAGAAAAGAGCAGTGCCAAAGACTTCGTCAAGAATTTCCGAATTGTCCCCTTTCCTCGACGAACACGGACTTCTACGAGTGGGTGGGAGACTTCAAATGCTAGATGAGACATTCGACCTCAAGCATCCCATCATACTACCAGCCAGTCATCACGTCACTATTCTTATCGTTGATGACATGTCATGGAGGGGTAAGTCTCGTCCTTACCAAATTGATATCACGTTTTTGGATCGTCAGAGGTCGTCAACTTGTAAAGAAGAGAATACGGACCTGCGTTGTCTGTAAGAAGCTTTTCGGACAATCATCGACCCAGCCGTTTGCACCCCTTCCGATTCAAATAATTACCTAAACGAGACCGTTTGATAACTTAAGAATTGATTTGGCTGGTCTGTTATGTTGTATGCCTCGAGGGCGTGAGCCGCTCAAGGCTTGCCTTTTGATATTTACCTGTGCTGCTATTCGGGCGGATCATTTGGAACTCACCACTAGCTTGTCAACCGATTCCTGTCTGATGGCTGTAAGGCGCTTTATAGCGAGGCGTGGCGCAATATTTTCGGACAGTGCGAAAACGTTCAGAGGGGCAGCCTTGGAGCTAAGTAAAACTCAACACCTTCTCAATAATGACGTCGTTCTAGATTTTTTGTCTAACCGAATAAAGTGGAGCTCTATAGTGGAGCGAGTGTCCTGGTGGGGAGGCTTCTTGGAGAGGCTCATGTGGACTATCAAAAACACGCTAAAGGTCGTCATCGGGAAGGCAATGTTTGACTTTGAACAGCTGCGTACTATACTTAGAGAAGCAGAGGCTGTAACCAACCATCGGCCATTAACATATGTACCCAATGGCCCTCTGGACCTGGAGTCGCTCACGTCAACCAAGTTTCTCTTAGGTTGGTCAACGTCAAATCATTCTAATCCGGAGCAGACTATCAACGATTCTAGTATAAAGGAGCTGTGGAAACACCGATTGAAGTACAGCGCGAAAATTGCCAAAAGGTGGCGAGCAGAATATTTGCAGCTTCTACGGTCATTTCATCGTAGTAAGGTCAAGGCATCAGACCTCATTAATAAAGGCGACGTCGTTCTGTTGTTTGATCCTGCTCTGCCCCGCATTCAGTTGAAGATGGTCATAGTGGAGCAGATTTTCCCAGGCCGAGATGGAAGGATGCGAGCATGTGAAGAACGGTGCGCTGATGATAGTACGTTCCGAAGACCAGTATAGCTCCGTCATCCACTGGAGTTTCTATTTTGCCCCCGGTCGAGGATGTTGAAAAAATCATCGCATAAGTTTATAAGTACATATACATTTTCATCCGATTGATTATACTAATTTTAGCATACGATCACATACACGTTGTAAAACTTGTAACCGTTATGCTTTCATATGTATTTGCCTTTTTTACCCTTTTTTCAATTTTTCTTTGTAAAACTAGTCTTTTTACGAAAGAGCCTAAAATCGGACGTGTCAGCCAATAAAGTTTTAAGTGTACCTTTTAGCTGTGTTTTTTTTTGTACTTTTTCTTGATCCTCCATAGAACATTTTTTACAATCTCAGCGATATTAAGAAGCTTGAATACTTGGTTAACAGTTTAATGTTTTGCTCTGAACCTTGCTTGACATTTGTTTAAGACCTTATTTTCTTCAACCCATCTCGAAAGTCGGTTATACAGTAATTCACTAAACAATTTTGTTTAAGTAAAGTTTTCGGGAATATTCGCCGTTTCACAAATTCGATTAAATTCGTCTGTAAGTACTACTGCGAATTTATTTGTAGTTTTTGTAGTACTCGAACGGAATGCGGTCTTTACTTGGGGCTTTATTCGCTTTAGGAGACTAAATTGTTAGTGAGAGGTGGCTTGGTGTTGTATTCTAGTCAACTATACATCTTACTTGATTTTCGAAACACTTTTAGTATATTTTTTAAAATTCCATTCTCCTTCCCACAACAAGTCTTTCAAAATTTTGTCGCCTACAAAAAGGCTGTTAGAACAATCTTCTTCTTTGGGTTTCCCCTTTGCAGAACTTTCATAATCGGATAAAACTTAATCCTTTTTCTACGCATATTGTATGGGAGGTCTTCAGTAATCCCGGGATTTCATTTTGACTACCACTGATTCAGTATGTGCACATTTGCTAAAATTATGGCACGTTCACATTATGGCACTCCACCCTGTACCTATTTCAATACTATCACACTTAAACTGGTCAAATAACACCCAAACACAATAACTGTGTGTTCTTTAGGTGTATATCGCTCCATTGCTTTTTGTCTATTAATTCTCTATCTGTCTACAACATTAATGTCAAAGTACAATGACATTTGACGCCATTTGCAAAAATTATGGCACATTCCCATTATGACATTACGTTTGCCCCGTTCTTTATTTATTTAATGCCACCTCCAAATGATCAAATACAATTCCTGAATACCAAAGGTGGTTTAAAAGAAGGAATGAGAATTGGTTACTGCAAGAAGATAATGACCCGAAACATCGCAGTCGTTTGTGCAGTGCGTGGAAACAAGAAAAGACATCGATGTTTTAGATTGGCCATCACAGTCGCCGGATGCAAATCCCATTGAAAATGTTTGGGCATTCATGTGGATTTGTTGTCGGAGGCAGACTAAGACAAGAAATCCTGAACTTCCTACATGGGAGCGAGCGCCTCGTTGCAATCCGCATTAAGGCTAAATTCGCCAACATTAGCCTTATATGCGCGCATGCCCCCACAGAGGAGAAAGATGATGACACCAAGGATGCCTTCTATGAGCTCCTTAACAGGACCTACGAGTAATGCCATAGCTATGACATTAAAATTGTCCTCGGTGATTTTAATACAATGCTACTAGGAAATGAGGGTATCTTTGGTGGAACGATCGGAAAATATAGCCTGCACGACACCACCTCCGATAACGGATTCAGGCTAATCGACTTTGCGGCGGGGCGAAACATTGTCGTAGCTAGCACGCGGTTCCCACATCTCGACATACACAAGGGGACTTGGAGAACTCCTGATCAATCAACAATCAAGCAGATTGATTACATCGTGATCGACGCAAGACACTCCTCTAGTATTATGGATGTCCGTACGTTTCGAGGAGCCAACATCGACTCGGACCATTACCTTGTTGTAGCCAAGGTACGGTTGCGGATATCCCAAACTACGCCAAGACAAGCTAATGCTGTGAGAAAATTCGAGGTCAGACGACTGCAATCGCAAGAGATCGCCAAGTCCTTTTCCGATCGAGTGTCTCGATCTCGTAAGAGGTCCAATGCCGCCAGCATCAAGCATCGAAGACCATTCAAAACACTGCCAAAACGCCATCAGAGATGCCGCTTCTGACATGCTGGGTTACACTCGTCCACCACAACGAAACCCCTGGTTCGATGATGAATGCCGGCAAGCATATGCAGCTAAGCAAGATGCATATAACTCGGCGCTGCTTAGAAGGACCAAAGCTGCTCATGAGCTCTATGAGTGGAAGATTAGAGACGAACACCGGCTTCTCAAGAGGAAGAAGAAAGAGCATGAGAAGCGCGCGATCGAAGAAATTGAGAGATGCTACTCCAGGAATGATGTTCGGAAGTTTTACTACAAGGTAAAAATAACATGCCACGGAAATAAACCCCGAACCGAAGCCTGCAGAGATGAACAAGGGAACATCGTAGTAGAATCGCAGTTGATGCTGAGGATTTGGAAAGACCATTTCGGCAGATTGTATAACGGTGATGACGGATCAAATACCGCTGTCAGGCAGAATCAATCTTTCAACTTGGACGATGATGTCCATCCGACCTGGATGAAGTGAAGCTATATCGAAGCTTAAGTCCAACAAAGCTGCTGGAGCGGATGGCCTGACTGTCGAGCTCTTCAAAGCGGCAGGCGATGACTTGGTAAGGAGCATACACCAACTCATCCGTAAAATATGGTCGGACGAAAGTATGCCCGATGAATGGAACCTCAGCATTTTTTGTCCGATTCTCAAGAAAGGAGACCCTCTGAACTGTGCCAACTATAGAGGCATCAGTCTCCTTTACATTGCATATAAGATCTTATCTGCCGTATTGTGTGAACGCCTAAAGCCGTTCGTCAACAACCTGATAGGTCCATATCAGTGTGGCTTCAGGCCAGGAAAGTCCACCATCAACCAAATATTCACACTACGGCAGATCTTGGAGAAGACCCATGAGCTTCAGTTCGATACACACTACCTACAGTCTGTTTGATAACATGGTACACGACAAAAATTAAAGAAGAACTTATAATAATAATAAAAAATCAATTGTATTGGTTTATTTTGTTTATTTACTTGAATGCTTTTCAATTAATATGTTGTCCACTCTCCTCCATTATCAATAATTGCTCGGAGTCTTCGAGGCATGCTTTCTACTAATCTTATAGCATAATCTTGAGACAAAGATCTCCATAAAACTCGTATTTTTCGTGATAATTGTTTGACCGTCGAGATCTTCTTTCCTTGGAGCTTTAGCTTCATGAATGCCCAAACATTTTCAATGGGATTTGCAACCGGCGACTGTGATGGCCAGTCTAAAACATCGACGTCATTTTCTTGTTTCCACGCACTGCACAAACGACTGCGATGTTTCGGGTCATTATCTTCTTGCAGTAACCAATTCTCATTCCTTCTTTTAAACCACCTTTGGGCAGATGGTAATAAAGCCTTCTGATAAATTTTGACCATGTTGGGTGCGTTTAAGTTATTTGTAAACATAAACAAATTGCCAAATCCTTGTTTTGAGAAGCATCCCCAAACAAGCACCTTTGCCGGGTGTTTGACGGTCCGCTGGATTAATTTATTGGATTGTGTACACCAGGTAGGAGTGATAGGAGACCATGCCCAAAAAGAAGCTTCATCTGAAAAAATAACGTTGTTCCAATCTCTGTCCAAATTCTCGTTGGCCCAACTGGGTCGTTTTTCTACGTGTTTTTTTGACAGTGGTGGTTTCTTTATTGTGCTTCGAAATTTTACATTATTGGCTAGTAAACGTCTTCGTATCGTATCACAACACACATTTAGACCCCTTTTACGTAAAATCCCTTGTCCTCCACGTAACGATAGAAGAGGATTTTTTTCAAACACGCGTAGAATAATTTTGTCCTGCTTTTTTGTTGTCCACATTTTTAACTTGGGAATAACGGTGCACCCACTTGCTAATAAATGCTTTTGACTTTTTCATGTATTTAGCCGCTGTTCCGTATGACATTTTCGGTCCTTTTGGATGCGTGCACAAGAATACTGCTTCATAACGTGATGCAAACGCAACACTCATTTTAAAATACTTCCGTCTCTGACAAAAATTGAACACTCTTTAAATTTTTTTATTCAAAGCATCTTAGCAGAAGTATTTTTTTATCTGCTAATGCAAATGACACTTCCAAACCGGATTTCTTTTCTTCCTTAAACGAGTTTTGCCGTATACGATCTTATCAAACGGACTGTATTCATCGATTTTAAGATATAAGTACGAGGGCGGGTCAATAAGTCCGTGACTTTTGGATTAAAACACAAATTTTTTGATAAAAAAATAATTTTATTTTTCAACGTAGTCTCCCTTGAGCTCTATACACTTTGTCCAACGCTTCTCCAATTTATTTATCCCTTCCAAAAAAAATGATTTGTCGAGGTCCTCAAAATAGGCCTTTGTTTGCGAGATGACTTCATCATTGGAGTCAAATCTTTTTCCACCAAGCCATTTCTTCAGGTTTGGGAACAAAAAGTAGTCGCTCGGAGCCAAATCTGGAGAAGAGGGTGGATGAGGGAGCAATTCATAGCCCAATTCATGGATTTTTGCCATGGCAACTGCACATGTGTTTGTGGTCGACTGTGAGCAAACGCGGCACCCATCTTGCGGAAAGCTTTCTCATGCCCAAGTGATCATTCAAAATTGAAACCACTGAGCCATGCGAGATCCCTACGGCTTCCACAATCTCTCGCATTTTCAATCTTCGATCGGCCAACACCATATCGTGAATTTTTTCGATTGTTTCGGGTGTAGAGACCTCAACTGGGCGTCCAGGACGTTCGGCATCTTCATTGCTTGTACGGCCACAACGAAATTCAGTAAACCACTTTTTTACCATTGAAATCGATGGTGCAGAGTCCCCATAGTATTTATCAAGCTTAGCCTTGGTCTCGGTAATGGTTTTTTTTCGCAAGAAATAATGCTTAATAAGCACACGAAATTCACTTTTTTCCATTTTCTCCTCAAATTAGTGAGTAGTCTGATAAAAATAGCTGTCAAACACAAACTAACTAACGCAGCAAGTTTAAATTTTGACAGGAGTCAACTGACAGATGCCTGTTGACAGGAGCAGTATTGCTGTTTCAGTAAAGAGGTCAGAAATTCAAAAAGTCACGGACTTATTGACCCGCCCTCGTACAATAAACCACTGATGTTTTTCAATTGCCGATTACCGCTAACAACTAATTCATAGCGAAAACTGAATTTTACGACCTTAAAAATAAGACGCTTAATGGTTCCAAGGGAGGCTTTACTTTCGCCAAATTATCAAAAAGTTGGAAATATTTAACGCTTAGTGCTTTTTAAATTAATTTAAGGCTTTTTAAATTAATTTAAGTCCATTTCCACTCGTTAATGAAGTTATCTCTACTATTATTATTTCCGTTTACTCAATTAGGCATTGGACTCGATTAAAGAGCTAATAACGTTATATGTTTTTGTATATTATTTCGAATATAATCCTATTTAAGATCGTAACACTTAATTGTTTTCACAAAGTACACAATAACCTCTAATTAAGGCAATCAATTATTATAGTGAATTTTATTGTTAAGCACTTAAACATATGTATTAATATCAATGTTTTTTTTAGGGATCTGGGAGAACATCTGAGAGCTCACTTAACTAACGTACACAAATCAAGAAATAATAAAATAACCGAAGTCGACAATTTTTCGAAACAATTAATTTCACTTGAAAAACTTTCAAATAATTTCTACTGCGGGAAATATAAACGCATTCACTGTTCAACAGCAACAGGCCTAACGGCTCTGCAGTGTAGTAAAGTTTTATCATCCGAATTTTTACAATACCTTAACGAAAGCGGTAACAGCGAATGAAGAAGTTTTTTTTTAATGAGACATATATAGAAAATAACTGACTAAAAATTAACTGAAAATAAAATGCTTAAACTGATTAATATTCAACTAAAGGGTCTTAGGGAAAATTCAACTTGTGCACATATTCCAGTGCTTTTACAAGAAACAATAAAATACCTTAATGTCGGGCCGTGCAAAGTATTTCTTGATATGACGTTTGGTGGCGGCGGTCATACACGTGGTATATTGGAAAAAGCTCCAGATGCTAAGGTATATGCATTAGACAGAGACCCATATTCCTTCAAGCAAGCTAAACTATTATCTGACAAATATCCTGGGCAAATTATACCACTAATAGGAAAGTTTTCCGATCTTCCCAAATTATTTAAAGAACATGGGATACATCAAAATTCTATAGATGGAATTGTTTTTGATTTTGGCTGTTCTACGATGCAGCTAAATGAATCAGAGCGTGGTTTCTCACTATCAAAACATGGTCCCCTGGATATGCGAATGAGCTCACACTGTGATCAAATTACAGCAGCGAAAGTCTTGGCAACAATTTCGGAGTGTGATTTAGCAAACATTTTGAAAATATATGGTGGAGAAAAAGCGGCAAAAAGAATCGCCAGGGTAGTTGTCGAAACACGGTCTGCAGGTAATAAGATCGAAAATACTAAACAGTTAGCAGATTTAGTTTCATCTTGTATAGCGCAAACATATAAAATAAACAAATTTCAAATATCGACACACTTGGCTACAAAATCTTTTCAAGCTATTCGTATTTTCATTAACAACGAGTTGAATGAAATTAATTACGGAATAAGACTTGCGCACCATTTTTTGAAAACCGGAGGAAGACTTGTTACTATTACCTTTCATTCACTTGAGGATATAATAGTTAAAAGGCATATAAATGGAAACATGATGGAAGGCCTACCAAACCCCGTTCCATTAAAATATAGTGGTCATAATTTAATGTATGGTAAATACATCATTGAATCCCTATTAAAAACGAATTGGAAACAATTGCACAAACATGTTATAATTCCCGATCAAAAAGAAATTTTACTGAATTTGAGAAGTCGTTCAGCAAAACTAAGAGCTGTGGAAAAACTGATATAGTTTAAATTTAAACTACTCTAACAAAAAAACTTCGCAGAAAGTGAATTAGAGAAATTTATCCTATACTTTCTTTTTTGTATGCTCTGAAATAGCCTTAAAAGTGTGGAAAAAATTCTGATTTTGGTGTTTAAAATTCACTTTTGTCTTCTACAATTCAAACGCAAACGCCTGGAACTTAAAAATACATTCGGTACATAAATATGTGTGTGTATCCATATACAACACGCATTTATATTTATTTATTTTAGATGCGTATTTTTGTTTGAATAAAATCCATTATTTAACAATGAACTGTTTTCTTTTTTAATTAAACGAAATCAAGATGGATACTGGGTTAGAAAACTTTAAAAGGTAAGTTCTTGCTATTCCGAGTTACATTTAGTCAGGCAAAATATTCGCATATATTACAGTTTAAAAAAAAATCACTCATTAATCTGACAGTTTTTTTCTATCTTAATGACATTTTCAAATAAACTATAATTGTGTTCGCAAACGTCAAAAAAATGCGCATCGCGTAATCATAATTGCTTTTGTTATGCGATGCAATGATTTTTTTTGATGCTGCGTTGCATCACGATTTTAATTTTATTGACGTTTTGAACGCCTTGTTGTTTTGTGTGCCGTTTGTTTTGTTTTTATAAAAAAATGTCTAATGAAATTAGCAGCGACGAGTTTTCTAAAAACTTTTCTTAATAATATTGGCATTTACAATGACAACATATTTAAATATATTTTAGACATAAAAAAGAAACAATGGGTCGAAAAGTATTGTTAATTTCTTTGTCCTTAAATGAAAGAAGATGTATACCCAAGTGCAAACTTTTTTTTTCGAAGTAATAAAAACTTATACTCATATTCCCATTTTCGCATAAAAAGAAAAACATTTTTGGTGAAGAAACATCAATTTAAACAAATAAAAAAAAATATTAAGCTTTCTTTTTCTAGGCCCTCCAGAAAATTTCGAATTTCATCGCTAGTTGCTTTTTTTTTGCGCAGCGATTGCTTTCATGTTATATTTTAGAACGCGTTGCATCGCATCATTGCCACTTTTTTGCAATTATGAGTGCTTGACGATGCAGTACTGCGCTAATAATGCGATTATGAACTCACCCTGAACCGCATCACCACCACTAAAAGCATACAATTCTGACGACACCTCAGTCTCAAAAAATTTGCCGGTGTCCAGTAAAAAACATGAGGTGGCTGCTGCTGCTATTACCATAGCTTTGTTACAAATTTTAAAGATCTACGGGGCAATTAGCACTACAAAAGACAAACGCACAAATTCAAAAATCATTTAAGGAATAGCCATGATAGCACTAAGGATCCATTAAACAGGAAAGCAACAACCAGCCCTGATGGAACACATAAGTGAAGATTGGAAAACGGGAAGTTTTGTCCTTATACATATTGTGGTATATATGTGATTAAATCAAGGATCCAGTGTTGCATAGTTTTAGGATCACACAAACTCTCCACGTTGGAGAGTTCAGTTATTTCCCCAGTTTCAAACCAGAAGTTACGAGAAAGAACTAGAACCCGACAAATGTGGTATAAATACAGGATGAGAAACTGCGGACGATAAGTTGATTTTTGGAAAGCGATGGAAAAGGACCTAAGTCGTACTAAGAGAAAGATAAGAGATTTGAATTGTGAAAAAGAAGTGAAATTGTTTGCGAATTAATTGAAAGTTTTATTTAAATAATAATAAAATGAGTGTTTTTAGAAACAGAATAACGTTTTATCATTTCGAACCCTAGCCGAAATATTACATTGGTGTCAGAAGTGGGATAAAACTTATTCTGAGTGCTGTGAAAAAAAAAAAAAATTAAAAAAAATGGCACGTACATTGCTGGAGCTAAGTATACCCCAGCTGAAAATTGAGCTAGAGAAGCGGAATCTCTCCGCATCTGGAGGGAAAAGTGATTTGATTCTTCGGCTACAAGAAGCGATCGACAAAGATGGAAAAGATCCGAAATCCGTTTTGTTCGACGTAGAAGAAAAACATGTGAGCACAGGAGTTGACATGGCCGTTATGATGGAATTACTCCTTGGATTGAATTCTAAATTTGAAGAACAGAAGAATTCCATTGTTGCCGCGCAGAAAGACACTGTTGAAGAGTTCAAGAATTCTCTAGAAGCGAAATTCGAAATAATCGATCAAAAATTAAATATGCACGAGGCAAAACTCGCAAAGGTTGGAACCGAATTCCAGGAACAGCTCGTGAAAGTCGAGGAACAGTTCGGGAAGGTTGAAAACAATATTGAGAATCTTGCTAAAGAACTAGAGAGAGTGAAGAAACAGAAGGTCCGAGAAATTTCTACAGACAGCCCTAGAAGGAAAGAGATGCAACCGCCTGTTTTCGATGGCCAAACATCGTGGCCAATATATAGAAGACAATTTGAAGCAGCTGCCATGACCAACAACTGGGACGACGGAGAAAAGTCGATTGCGCTAACGCTGGCACTGAGAGGTACAGCTGCGGAATTGCTGCAAACCATCTCAGAAGATAAACAACTCAACTATGACGCTTTGGTTAAAGCCATAGAAATGCGGTTCGGAGATGACCATATGCAGCAAGTATACAGAGTCCAACTGCGCAGCAGAGTCCAGAAGCGGGGCGAAACACTTCAGCAGTTGCAGGCCGATATCGAACGGTTGGCGCATTTATCTTATCCTAATGCCGGAGAAGACATTATCAACGAAATGGCTGTAGAGGCGTTTACCCAAGCGATTGAAGATAGGCAGTTGCAAATGGCTGTAAGAATGGCTGGAAAACGAACCCTTCCTGAGGCCCTAGCATTTGCCCTGACGATGAAAGCTGCCGACCAAGCATATCAAGGAATCCACCGCGTGAGAGAAGTGACAGTCGTGGAATGCTCCTGCCAACGATTGAGCCGGACTATTTGATTGAGCCGGACTCTAAAAATCTATCAGAATTACGTCGTGGGAAAGATGCTCGTTGAGCCGAAAGGCAAAATGGTCCCAGTAAGAATCTTGAATGTGGGAAATAAGAGCATCAAACTAAAGCAAGGACAATCGATCGGAGCGTGCGTACCGATAACTGCTGTCACCAAGTTGTCGAAGGAGAATGCTGCTATATCTTTGCCATCAAGTAGCACAGCTGAGTTGAAAAGAACTATACTCAGGCAAACCGAGCTGAACCAGGAGCAACGAGCGATGGCAGAGGAACTAATCAACGAATTTGCAGATGTATTTGCCTCGCAGGATGGCGCAAGACCCATACGTCAACCTCCTAGGCTTTTACCATTAGCTAAACAGACGGAGGTTGCAGAAATGGTTTCGACTATGGAAAAGAAGGGTTGATTGAAGGCTCTAAGAGTCCGTGGGCATCACCCGTTGTACTGGTCAAGAAGAAAGACGGCACCAATAGATTCTGCGTGGATTATCGCCAGCTAAATAATGTCACCAAGGATAGCTACCCGTTGCCAAGGATTGACGACACACTGGACACGCTATCAGGAGCGCAATGGTTCTCCACACTTGATTTGAAGAGTGGCTACTGGCAAGTACAGATCCATCCGGAGGACCGTGAGAAGACAGCCTTCACCGCAGGAAACGGGCTTTGGTAATTCACAGTAATGCCATTCGGATTGTGCAATGCTCCGGCAACCTTTGAGCGTCTAATGGAACGCGTTTTGCTGGGATTAACATGGAAAACCTGTTTGGTCTACCTAGACGATGTCATCGTGGTCGGCAAAACTTTTCAAGCACATCGAGATAACTTAAAGGAAGTGTTCCAAAGACTACGAATTGCACAGCTAAAGCTAAACCCGAAGAAGTGTCATCTCTTTAGGCCAGATGCCAAATACTTGGGACACATCATCTCATCCGAAGGGGTAAGGACAAATCTAGAAAAGATCGAAGCGGTGAAAAATTGGCCAGTCCCAAGAGACAAACACCAACTGAGAAGCTTTCTTGGACTCGCTACCTACTACAGGCGGTTTGTGAAGCATTTTGCTGGGATAGCAAAGAGTTTGCATCAACTAACAAAAAAGGGAAAACAATTCAAATGGTCAAGTGAATGCGAAAGAAGCTTCAAAACTCTCAAACAACAACTATGTGAGGCCCCTGTACTAGCGTACCCTACTCCAGGAAAAACATTTATTGTGGATGCAGATGCCAGTAACGTCGGAATTGGAGCTGTCCTTTCGCAGATGCATGACGGGCAAGAGAAAGTAGTTTCCTACTTTAGTAAGGTGCTCTCTAAGCCAGAAAGGAACTACTGTGTTACCAGGCGGGAACTTCTTGCTTTGGTCTTGGCAACAAAGCATTTCCATAAGTACCTGTACGGACGAAAATTCATTCTTCGCACAGACCATGCATCTCTGAAGTGGTTGCTGCAATTTAAAAATCCTGAAGGACAAGTCGCAAGGTGGATTGAACGACTCCAGATGTACGACTACGAGATACAGCATCGAAAGGGAAGCCTTCACTCTAATGCGGATGCTCTGTTCCGGAGACCTTGCAAATCAGATTGCAAACATTGCGCACGACAAGAAGAAAAAGATGCGGTATTCACTCAACGACTAAGAGCTGAGCCCACTGACGGTTGGAATGAAAGTGAAATGCGAAACGCCCAAAAAGAGGATCCGGATATCGAGCCAATACTCGCTTGGAAAGAACATGAAGAAAAACCAGATTGGCAGGTAATATCCAATAAAAGTCCCGAACTAAAGGCATACTGGGCACAGTGGAACTCGCTTCATATTCAAGATGGTGTTTTGAGGCGACGGTGGGAAAGCTCGGATGGAAAGACATTTGTGATGCAGCTCGTTGTGCCAAAGTCGAGAGTCAGTGACGTGCTAAGGGAACTGCACGATGGAATATCCGGAGGTCACCTGGGAGTGAATAAGACGTTAGAAAAGGTGCGAGAACGTTTTTATTGGGTGCATGCCAAGGACGATGTCGAAAATTGGTACAGAAAGTGTGTCACCTGCGCCGCCAGTAAAGGCCCGAGGGTTAAAAATCACGGCAAAATGCAGCAATACAACATTGGAGCGCCCTTCGAGAGAATCGCAGTTGACATCGCAGGACCGTTTCCTGAAACCGAAAAGGGAAATCGCTACATTCTTGTTGTTATGGATTACTTCAGTAAGTGGCCTGAGGCTTTTGCTATCCCTAACCAGGAAGCCAAAACCGTCATTGAACAGATCGTTTACAAATGGGTGAGCAGGTTCGGCGTACCGATGAAATTGCACTCGGATCAAGGGCGCAACTTCGAATCCAAGATTTTCCAAGGGGTGTGCGAGTTACTGGGTATCAAAAAGACGAGAACAACACCGCTCCACCCACAATCGGACGGGATGGTAGAACGCTTCAACAGAACCTTGAATGAACACCTATCAAAGGTCGTTGGTGACAAGCAATGCGATTGGGATAGGCAAATTCCAATGTTTCTATTAGCCTATCGGAGCGCAGTACACAACACCACAGGTCACACTCCATCGGAAATCCTTTTCGGTCGAACAGTCCGGTTACCTAGTGAATTGATGTTTGGATCACCGCCGTCTGAAGAGAACAGAAATGAAGACGACTATGTCGCAGACCTCAGACAGATTATTAGCTACGTGCACCAAAGAACCAGGGATAAGATCAAGATAGCCAGTGACCGCATGATCATTTTGCGTTTTGTCAACAACCAGGCGGGTTATTCTGTAATTGTATCAGATAAAAAAAAATTATAAAATTGAAAACCATTTTGCTTTTGAGAGTATAAGAAGAAATTCTAAATGCTGAGAAAGCGAACAGAAAAAAATAAAATGAGATACATCGCACATATATTTCAAAAGTGACACAACTATAAGAACGTAATTTTCGAGACATCACCATAGAAGAGTTCGGAAAATTTTTACACATCAGTCATCAAAAGGCCATTATCTTAGTTTCATATCGGTGCCACCAGACGACACTTATGTCATTCTTAACTTTTCAAATGAGATCATACTATCTTCGAAAAAAAAGGCACATTTTCAATTGTGGCCTCAACCGCATTGCGACCGCATATGCGCATTCAAGTTCAAAATTGCATTATTTTGTGCTGTGCCACAAACGTAGAGTGTACACTCGTTAAATTTATAGTTAAAACAATTTTGTTGATTGGAGCTTAAAGAAAAATTTGCTTTACTTTAAGTTAAGCCACTTTTGTTGATCAAAGTAAATATGAATAGTTGGTTGTAATTGTATGTCGCAGTTGAAGAATGATTTGATTACATTTAGAGTTATGTCTTTTTTGATGAGATAGCACAAATTTTAGTTTTTTTATAGTTTATAAGGCACGAAAGGGTTTATTTTTTAAATAAACCGTTTCAACGGATTATGTCGGACATAGTTGTTTAGTTTTCAAAGTAAAGTCACCTTTAATAGAGTTTTGTATCATAACTCGAATTATGTCACTTTTAAAGTATAATTATGAATAAGTTCCTTTTTAATGTTTAACGCAAAATAATTATGCATTCAGGGAGTCGCGCAAGTGTTATGCTCCAAATAAAGAAGACCAGCAAAGTGACTCCAGAAGTTCATATAAAGCCCAAGATGTTCTCGACTTACCTCTTACCACATCAAATCCCGCTGGGGATGTTGTATACGAAGTGTTATGCAATTCAGAATGTCCAACCCTAATGCGTTTGATTAAGCTAAAACAAACGAAATGTAGCGCTTCGCCTATACATAGCAATGAAAGTGACGTCGACGATTCAGACTCAGATCCGAATTTCCTTCATAATTCTTCTGACTCTGCAAGCAGTTCCTCAGATGTTCAAACTGAAGTAAATATCGAGGAAAGAGAGAAAAAAGGAATAAAAAGGGAGCGTAAGCTCACAAATTGGATGAGTAAGAAAGTGAAACTTTTAAGAAGTTCTGGAAGATTCTATGTGTCGTTGTCGAAGTCGAAGAAAATATTTTCTAATGAGAAAGTATGCCCACCTTGTGGAGAAAAATGTAGATTGGGTTGCAGTCAAAAAATTAATGTCACCTTCAGAGAGGAAATTTTCGCTAGTTACTGGAATATTGCTGATTTGCAAAAACAGAGTGAATTCATTGCTAGGCACATTGAACTAATCAAACCGAAATACCGATACTCAAATACGCGAAATTTGGGAAATCTCAATTAGGCGTTCTTTTTTGAGGTTAACGCCGTTCGTATAATAGTATGTAAGGCATTTTTCAAAGCTACTCTTGACATAAATGATAGGCCCATTCGAACAGCATTACCAAAGATAAGTGACACCGGATTCCTTCAGTGCGAGATGAGGGGAAAGGATGGAAAGCAGCCCACTGTTGATCCTGAAATCAATGAGAGTGTTAGAGAGTTTATCAACGATATTCCGAGAATATCTATTTAAGAGCTCAAACTACGCGTGAATTTATTTGAGAGTGATAAAAGTCTTGCAGATCTTTCCCGCGATTATATAGAAAATCGTGAGGAACAACAGCTACCATTTGCTCGCGCGTCCATGTTCAATCGTATATTTCGAGCAGAATTAAACATTTCGTTTTATGTACCAAAGAAGGACCAGTGTGATCTCTGCGAATCGTTCAAAAATGCAGATGAAGAGGGGAACAAATCACTGCTTGAGTCTTTTAACACACACCAAAAAGAGAAAGAGCTATCTCGTAAAGAGAAAGATATAGATAAGAAAAACTCAAATGGTGCACACGTTGCTGTATATGACCTAGAGGCGATAATGCCGTTGCCAAGAGGACTAGTTTCGTAATTTTATTATAAAAGTAAAATGAAATGCTTTAATTTCACTATACCTGATGTGACTTAAATCTGAAAGACGTGGTGTTCCGAACAGATCTTCCGGAATGGTCAAATAAAAATACTCCAATTTGAAAGTTGGGAAATTTTTATTTGTATTTCCTATTATTTATAAACTATAAAAAACAGTTCTTGAATTATACATACATAGGTACATTTATATTGTACTTACACCTTGTGTGCGTCCCCACTGATCGTGTTCATCAAAGAAATGAAATATAAATGGCGTCTCGTTGGCTTTCCAGAAAAAACGAAGATGGAGTACTGAACTATAATCGGAAATGTGCATTAAACCTTACTCGAGCAGTGGGAACGTGCTTACAAATGGTTTGAAATCCGTAGTCGGAATTTACAACACAAGGAGTGTTACTTTTGGAACGAAACAGAAGGGAAACGTGGCGCAAACGAAATTGGAAGCTGTGTACTTCATTATATCAAAATGCTGTCGGAAAAGTCCAACAATACAGATTTGGAGGTTAGTTTTTACTCAGATAACTGTTGTGGGCAGCAGAAGAACAAATACATGCTCTCTGCTTACGCATATGCTGTTAATACATTCAAGTGTTATAGAAAAACTTACCACAGCAATATGCTGGCTTAATCCGAACAGCAAAAAGGAATGGCGCGCGTTCAGGAGTTAATTTTTGAAGATTTTTATGACTTAAAAATCCTGCAAGAAGAATGGGGAAATAAGTTTAGAGTAGATACTGATAGAATGCAAGTCAAGTGGCACGATATTAAGTTGATTTGAGCTAAAAAGGAACATCTGCTTGAATTCTTTTACAAAACATCATATGACGACATGGCGTACAAAAGGGTGAACGTACACAATCTGCGGAAAACCCAAACTTCAGGATGAATTACTATCTCGGGTTGATCAAAGCTTACTCAAAGAATATTCCATTAGCTGAGAATAAAAAGAAAAACACACAGAATCTAATTAACAAAAATATACTTCCAAAATCGTATTATGATTCATTCTTTAAAAATGCACTTCACTTAGATTAAAAGTGGCTTAATACCTATAAACTCGTATTATGTACATACATAATGTAATATTTCGGCTAGGGTTCGAAATGATAATACGTTATTCTGTTTCTAAAAACACTCTATTTATTATTATTTAAATACAACTTTCAATTAATTCACAAACAATTTCAATTCTATTTCATAATTCAAATCTCTTATCTTTCTCTTGGTAAGCCTTAGGTCCTTTTCCATCGCTTTCCAAAAATCAACATATCGTCCGCAGTTTCTCATCCTGTATTTATACCACATTTGTCGGGTTCTAGTTCTTTCTGGTAACTTCTGGTTTGAAACTGGGGTAATAACTGAACTCTCCAACGTGGAAAGTTTGTATGATCCTAAAGTTATGCAATACTGGATAATTGATTTAATCACATATATACCACAATATCCCCCTCTTAAACTTGTTCGTCCCGAACAAACTCTTCGACATACTGCCAAATATAGCAATGTATTCGATCCACATGAACCTCTTTCATCTTGCCTCTTCCTCGTTGAATGCGATAGACAACATCGTTGATGCGTTTTACGACTTTATATGGTCCTTCCCAGTCTTGCTGTAATTTGGGTGATACGCCTTTCCGTCTATGAGGGTTATATAGCCACACTAGATCTCCTTCCTGGAATCCCGTTGTGGTCGCCTTGACATCATACCTCGTCTTCATGCGGTCACTGGCTATCTTGATCTTATCCCTGGTTCTTTGGTGCACGTCCCTAATAATCTGTCTGAGGTCTGCGACATAGTCGTCTTCATTTCTGTTCTCTTCAGACGGCGGTGATCCAAACATCAATTCACTAGGTAACCGGACTGTTCGACCGAAAAGGATTTCCGATGGAGTGTGACCTGTGGTGTTGTGTACTGCGCTCCGATAGGCTAATAGAAACATTGGAATTTGCCTATCCCAATCGCATTGCTTGTCACCAACGACCTTTGATAGGTGTTCATTCAAGGTTCTGTTGAAGCGTTCTACCATCCCGTCCGATTGTGGGTGGAGCGGTGTTGTTCTCGTCTTTTTGATACCCAGTAACTCGCACACCCCTTGGAAAATCTTGGATTCGAAGTTGCGCCCTTGATCCGAGTGCAATTTCATCGGTACGCCGAACCTGCTCACCCATTTGTAAACGATCTGTTCAATCACGGTTTTGGCTTCCTGGTTAGGGATAGCAAAAGCCTCAGGCCACTTACTGAAGTAATCCATAACAACAAGAATGTAGTGATTTCCCTTTTCGGTTTCAGGAAACGGTCCTGCGATGTCAACTGCGATTCTCTCGAAGGGCGCTCCAATGTTGTATTGCTGTATTCTGCCGTGAGTTTTAACCCTTGGGCCTTTACTGGCGGCGCAAGTGACACACTTTCTGCACCAATTTTCTACATCGTCCTTAGCGTGCACCCAATAAAAAACGTTCTCGCACCTTTTCTAACGTCTTATTCACTCCCAAGTGGCCTCTGGATACTCCATCGTGCGGTTCTCTTAGCACGTCACTGACTCTCGACCGTCGCACAACGAGCTGCATCACAAATGTCTTTCCATCCGAGCTTTCCCACCGTCGCCTCAAAACACCATCTTGAATATGAAGCGAGTCCCACTGTGCCCAGTATGCCTTTAGTTCGGGACTTTTATTGGATATTTCCTGCCAATCTGGTTTTTCTTCGTGTTCTTTCCAAGCGAGTATTGGCTCGATATCCGGATCCTCTTTTTGGGCGTTTCGCATTTCACTTTCATTCCAACCGTCAGTGGGCTCAGCTCTTAGCCGTTGAGTGGATACCGCATCTTTTTCTTCTTGTCATGCGCAATGTTTGCAATCAGATTTGCAAGGTCGCCGGGACAGGGCATCCGCATTAGAGTGAAGGCTTCCCTTTCGATGCTGTATCTCGTAGTCGTGCATCTGGAGTCGTTCAATCCACCTTGGGACTTGTCCTTCAGGACTTTTAAATTGCAGCAACCACTTCAGAGATGCATGGTCTGTGCGAAGAATGAATTTTCGTCCGTACAGGTACTTATGGAAATGCTTTGTTGCCAAGACCAAAGCAAGAAGTTCCCGCCTGGTAACACAGTAGTTCCTTTCCGGCTTAGAGAGCACCTTACTAAAGTAGGAAACAACTTTCTCTTGCCCGTCATGCATCTGCGAAAGAACAGCTCCAATTCCGACGTTACTGGCATCTGCATCCACAATAAATGTTTTTTCTGGAGTAGGGTACCCTAGTACAGGGGCCTCACATAGTTGTTGTTTGAGAGTTTTGAAGCTTCTTTCGCATTCACTTGACCATTTGAATTGTTTTCCCTCTTCTGTTAGTTGATGCAAACTCTTTGCTATCCCAGCAAAATCCTTCACGAACCGCCTGTAGTAGGTAGCGAGTCCCAGAAAGCTTCTCAGTTGGTGTTTGTCTCTTGGGCTGGCCAATTTTTCACCGCTTCGATCTTTTCTGGGTCTGTCCTTACCCCTTCGGATGAGATGATGTGTCCCAAGTATTTGACATCTGGCCTAAAGAGATGACACTTCTTCGGGTTTAGCTTTAGCTGTGCACTTCCTTTAAGTTATTTCGATGTTCTTGAAAAGTTTTGCCGACCACGATGACATCGTCTAGGTAGACCAAACAGGTTTTCCATGTTAATCCCAGCAAAACGCGTTCCATTAGACGCTCAAAGGTTGGCGGAGCATTGCACAATCCGAATGGCATTACTGTGAATTGCCAAAGCCCGTTTCCTGCGGTGAAGGCTGTCTTCTCACGGTCCTCCGGATGGATCTGTACTTGCCAGTAGTCACTCTTCAAATCAAGTGTGGAGAACCATTGCGCTCCTGACAGTGTGTCCAGTGTGTCGTCAATCCTTGGCAAGGGGTAGCTATCCTTCTTGGTGACATTATTTAGCTGGCGATAATCCACGCAGAATCTATTGGTGCCGTCTTTCTTATTGACCAGTACAACGGGTGATGCCCACGGACTCTTAGAGCCTTCAATCAACCCTTGATTTTCCATAGTCGAAACCATTTCTGCAACCTCTGTCTGCTTAATGGTAAACGCCTAGGAGGTTGACGTATGGGTCTTGCATCTCCAGTGTCTATTGGTATTGTACCAAATGTGTGCTGCCATATTCGCCATCCTGCGAGGCAAATACGTCTGCAAATTCGTCGATTAGTTCCTCTGCCATTGCTTGTTGCTCCTGGCTCAGCTCGGTTTGCCTGAGTATAGTTCTTTTCAACTCAACTGTGCTACTTGATGGCAAAGATATAGCAGCATTCTCCTTCGACAACTTGGTAACAGCAGTTATTGGTACACACGCTCCGATCGATTGTCCTTGCTTTAGTTTGATGCTTTTATTTCCCACATTCAAGATTCTTACTGGGACCATTTTGCCTTTCGGCTCAACGAGCATCTTTCCCACGACGTAATTCTGATAATGATTTTTAGGGTCCGGCTCAATCAAATGGAATCGATGGCCCCCAAGACCACCTTCCAGCTTCGCCCAAATTAGTGTCTCTGCGGAAGGTGGTAAGATCTCGTCCTTGTTGACTACTGTCCTAAGGCATGCGGCATTCTCATTCCCGTACACCATTGGAATCTCGACGTTCCTGTACTTAAGTACTTGAGTTCCGATGTCGAGCACTACATTATGCGCCTTCATAAAGTCAACTCCAATGATGCTCTCGTCGCATATATCGGCCACTAGGAATACGTGGGTGAATGTTAGTCCTGCCAGATTGATCGTAAGAACAACTTCTCCATACACCTTTGCCGTCGCTCCTGTTGCTGTTTTCAAACAGTAGCTACTGGTATTGTGCAGCCATGAATCATGGGCGATATCCCTTCTTATAATGGAAGTGGTGGCACCGGTGTCAATGGTGGCCACGCATTTATTCTGGCCAATGTGGGCTTCCACTGTAAGACTCTTGTTACTTCGTTTTGTTTGGGAGACTTGGATTTTGATCCTGGGGGCGTCAATTCCAGAAACCAACTTCTGCCCTTCGAAGTTGGTCCTTACACGTTTCTCGCCTGTTGACTTGACGTTGCGCTGCTTGCAGGATAGATGTCATTCTTGCCAGATGCCTCTTCGTTACGTCTCCTAGCAGCGCATTGTGGCCAACTGCGTTGTTTAAGTGGAGACCTGCACTCACGCTGCAGATGTCCTATTTTGTCCTTGTCCTTGTCCTCCACGCACACTGTTCCGCTCCATGACGTCTGCTCGTTGGCAGGAGCATTCCACGGCTGTCACTTCTCTCACGCGGTGGATTCCTTGAGATGCTTGGTCGGCAGCTTTCATCGTCAGGGCAAATGCTAGGGCCTCAGGAAGGGTTCGTTTTCCAGACATTCTTACAACCATTTGCAACTGCCTATCTTCAATCACTTGGGTAAACGCCTCTACAGCAATTTCGTTGAAAAGGTCTTCTCCGGCATTAGGATAAGATAAATGCGCCAACCGTTCGATATCGGCCTGCAACTGTTGAAGTGTTTCGCCCCTCTTCTGGACTCTGCTGCGCAGTTGGACTCTGTATACTTGCTGCATATGGTCATCTCCGAAGGGCATTTCTATGTCTTTAACCAAAGCGTCGTAGTTGAGTTGTTTTTCTTCTGAGATGGTTTGCAGCAATTCCGCAGCTGTACCTCTCAGTGCCAGCGTTAGCGCAATCGACTTTTCTCCGTCGTCCCAGTTGTTGGTCATGGCAGCTGCTTCAAATTGTCTTCTATATATTGGCCACGATGTTTGGCCATCAAAAACAGGTGGTTGCATCTCTTTCCTTCTAGGGCAGTCTGTAGAAATTTCTCGGACTTTCTGTTTCTTTACTCTCCCTAGTTCTTTCGCAAGATTCTCGATATTGTGTTCAACCTTCTCGAATTGTGTCTCGTGCATATATAATTTTTGATCGATTTTTTCGAATTTCGCTTCTAGAGAATTCTTGAACTCTTCGACAGTGTCTTTCTGTGCGGAAATAATGGAATTCTTCTGTTCTTCTGCGGAATTCTTCTGTTCTTCAAACTTAGAATCCATACTTCTCCTTTGTTCTTCTGCGGAATTCTTCTGTTCTTCAAACTTAGAATCCATACTTCTCCTTTGTTCTTCTAACTTAGAATTCAATCCAAGGAGTAATTCCATCATGGCACACATGTCAACCCCTGTGCTTACAAGCTCCTCTTCTACGTCGAACGACATGGATTTAGGATCTTTTTCGATCGCTTCTTGTAGCCGAAGAATCAAATCACTTTTCCCTCCAGCTGCGGAGAGATTCCGCTTCTCTAGCTCAATTTTCAGCTGGGGTATATTTAGCTGCAGCAATGTACGTGGCATTTTTTTTTTTTTTTTACAGCGCTCAGAATAAGTTTTATCCCACTTCTGACACCAATGTAATATTTCGGCTTGGGTTCGAAATGATAAAACGTTATTCTGTTTCAAAACACTCTATTTATTATTATTTAAATACAACTTTCAATCAATTCACAAACAATTTCACTTCTATTTCACAATTCAAATCTCTTATCTTTCACTTAGTAAGACTTAGGTCCTTTTCCATCGTTTTCCAAAAATCAACTTATCGTCCGCAGTTTCTCATCCTGTATTTATACCACATTTGTCGATTTCTAGTTCTTTCTGGTAAATTCTGGTTTGAAACTGGGGTAATAACTGAACTCTCCAACGTGGATCCTAAAGTTATGCAACACTGGATAATTGATTTAATCACATACATACCACACTATTTAATGGAGTTGATATGTATTGTGGTATATATGTGATTAAATCAAGGATCCAGTGTTGCATAGTTTTAGGATCATACAAACTCTCCACGTTGGAGAATTCAGTATTTCCCCAGTTTCAAACCAAAAGTTACCAGATAGAACTAGAACCCGACAAATGTGGTATAAATACAGGATGAGAAACTGCGGACAATAAGTTGATTTTTGGAAAGCGATGGAAAAGGACCTAAGTCTTAGTAAGTGAAAGATAAGAAATTTGAATTGTGAAATAGAAGTGAAATTGTTTGTGAATTGATTAATAAAATAAAAGACATGGCAGTTGTTTAATTTTTAGACGATAAGGACTGCATTAGGAGGCAGTTTAATGGATGGATTAAATCCATTAGAGCTTGGGAATTCCAATTATGAATAGCTATAATCAGTTTTTCTTCCAATATTTACAATTAGCGCATTTTATTGGAAGGTCGGTAATCAGCACAGTTAAATTAAACATTGCAAACAAAAACAAGTCGAATGCTGGCGATAAATAAGCCAGCATTCATTGCTGTCGATAAAGTTTTAAAAATTGAAATTCAGATGGTGCAATGTATGCTATAAGAAATAATTTTGTTTTATGAAGGATGCGTTCGTTAATTATGTGTTTTTTTTAATCGAACTAAAAAATAATAGGGAAAAAAATACTTTTCATCTTACAATAAATTTGTATGTGTTTATGTTTAACAATGAAAATGAAAAGGAGGAAATAAAACTTTACCAAAAGTTTGGATTTCCAGGGGTAATTGGCTGCGTTGATGGCACGCACGTTGCCATTAAAGCCCCTTTACCAGAAGATAGGCATTTATATTATAACCGGAAGGGATTCTACAGCATTAATGTAATAATTGTTAGTACTCGTATTTCAATTAAAGTGATTTGTATGTATCATACATACATGTATATTTTTTTGATTTTGGCAGATATGTGACCACAAAACGAGGATACGGTATATAAAAACCACTCACCGTGGTGCAGCACATGATGTCTTGATATGGAAAGTTTCTAGTGCAAGAAACTATCTCCTGGAGCAATACACTGGAGGTAGACAAACAAATTCCTATGAAACATGGATACATGCACATACATCTTAATCTTGTTTGTTAATCAATTAACTGTATTAGGTGACGCAGGATATCCCCTGGAGCCATGGATTATGACCCCATATCGCACACCTATCAGTGGAAGTCCTGGGAGCAAATTTAATACCCAACATTCGAAAGCACGCAACATCAATGAGAGGATAATTGGGTTACTAAAGAATATGTTCAGGTCCTGTCTGAAGGCTAGACAACTATTCGGCGGAGAAGGCTGCTCAAATTGTAAATGTTTGTGCGGCATTGCACAACATTTAAGGATACTAACAACCCCTTGAGCGCGCGCTAATTATAAAAAACTATATTGTATAATTTACGTATTAGGCGTATTAACTTAAAAAAAAATGAATCATAAATAATATTTAACTAACAGCTGCAAGTTGATCGCTAATTTGGTCAATCTGCATTTCTCACATCTTTTTTTGAAGTCCAACTTCTCGCGTATCAACCCCTTTATGGCGAGATAATGACGGCGTGTCTCCTCATCGCTTTTCTTTCTTCGATCCCCAGCCTTCTCCAGACTCCTACTTATCCTGTGCAACTCCTTTGTAATGTCATCCAGTTTGGAAGACATTGCCGCAAAAAAAAACTTCTTGCGCTTCATTTTGCCTTTGAAGGATTTCTATGTGCGTGGCTTTCTTGTCTTTTTTGCGACAATATGCAGACGGTTCCTCCTGACTTTCATTTGCTGCACGTTCCAGTTCATCTTCTTGCAATGACGTCATGGAAACGTCTCGGAGAGTGGACGAGGAAGAATTGATGGAACTGGTATAGATACGGCCACCTTTATAATGCCAAATACCCTGGCATTCACGTCCGTGTCGGATTGCCTTCGCGACGTAATTCTGACGACGGCCTGTTCGAACTCAGAAAGAGCTACGATTTATCGTCTTTGTAGGCAGACTGCTTCCTTTCATCTCGTTCTTTACCTGCTTCTTCTTCGTTTTGAACTTGTAATCATCCCAAACCTAGAAAGTGAAAATTTTTAAATCATGTTTAAAACAGATGGCAATTTTAAACCTTTTCCTAAGTAGATCTGTCTTTACTCGGAGGTCTGTGGCTGTTGAGCTTTTCTGCAGAATCCTTCCAAAATCGCTCTGTGTCCATTGTGTTGGACGAAAATCCTTTTGCGATTTCTGCATTTTCCTCCATCATCCTATCAAAACTTCCTTTTGCTCCTTATTTGTCCAATCGGAATGTGTCCTATGTTAACAGTTACTTTATTGAAATTTATTTCATGTTAAATAAAATGAACGTATATCTTGGTTGATCTATTCGTCCGGAAAATTGCAAACGTATAAAAAATGACAGTTATTTCGTATTTCGAAATACGAACAATAATGAACTTTCGTTTAGTAAATTAACTCTCTATTCGTTTGAATGTCAAAATAGTGATTGTTCGACTTTTTCTCATTTTCGAATGAAAACGAATCTGAAAATAAGTCTGACTAAAAAAGAAAATACATTTTTTACAGAACTTACGATTAGGCATTTATGCTACAAAAGCCTTTTCGATTGTAATACGCATGTTGAAGTTCTTTCTTAGGCGACGCAATTTTTATCAATACATCCTATTATTCTAGATATGCCACTTTTCTTTTACAAAAAAATAGTTTTTGCCCGACGCGCTTCAAGTGCAGTGTAATTTAATTTTACCCATTTAGGGCAAATGTGAGACACGGTGGATTGCTCCAGCCCAAGACAGAGCTCACACACTAGTTTGGTAGGACCCATAGGCACACAATTGCAAAACGGTTGCCAGCTTAATTATACTTTGAATCGATGTATTTCTCACGCTTCTCTTTAGTTTGGTGTCTATTTCCGCCAACAGATCACTAAATGCTTCCTTGGACAGTCGAAAATATTTCAAAAGCTCAGCATTCAATGCCAGTAAAACAATTTAACTTACTCCAAACGTCATTTGACATGTTGAATAAGCTTGCGGGTAAGTTCGCAAAGTTGTTCGATGTTGCTTGTTTTGAAATGAGTGCTTATTAAAAAAAAATTATTTTTTACTCGCATTTAGCTTATGCCCTGAGCAAATAGCATTCGGTTCGAAAAAGGCGTGCGTGAAATTCTTCAACAAAAATGTTCTCAATTAAATATGTTTCTCTTACTTGAATTGCGTGTAAATAAATATTTTTGTGCTGAAACTTAAGAATAAAGTAAAAAAAGCAAGAAATTTGTTTAAATTTCACAAAAAAGTTAAACATAAACACGTACAAATTTAAAATGAAAACTATTTTTTTCCTTATTATTTTTTAGTTTGTTTTTAACACATAATTAACGAATACATTCTTCGATTGAAAATCCACCAACCTTCATAAAATAAAATTATTTCTTAAAGCATAGATTGCGCCATCTTCATTTCAAAATTTTTAAAACGGCAGCACTCAATGCTAGCTTATTTATCGCCAACATTCGACTTGTTGTTATTTTCAATGTTAAATCTTACTGTGCTGGTTACTGACCTGCCAAAATGCGGTTTCTATTGAACTAATTTTTAATAATTTCTTTTACAAAAATGCTTTTCACAACTGTCAAAATATATTATATTCGCAATAGTCACTTTTTTATTCACAATAATCTATAATGCCAAAGCTAAAATTAATCGACGCAATCGACAATTGTCGTGTAGGTTGCTGATGGACTCTCACAATAAGGACCAATATTTCCACATGCATATACATACACACATATGTTCATACATATACTGGTCTGCATTCGTTCTTTCCACCTCGGCGTACGACTTCTGAGGCTCGATTATTGTGGCGTTGCATACACGATTGTGGTCTACCTAAAAGCTGAGCAGGTGTAAGCGGCGATAAATCGGGAAACTTGTTTGCTACATATATGAGTGGTCTGTTTTTTTCTTATCAAGCTGCCAATTTCGCTAAGAAATATGTAGATCTAGAAAGAGTTGAACATTGTTCGCCCAACTGCTGTTTTCAATGCCAACTTTACCTCACCCACAAATCTTTCCCAAAATCCGTCCCACAAAGGTTCCCAATGATTTGGCACATGAATCATTAAACCTTTTATCAGAAAACTGTCTACTGACGATCGTCGATTTTTAATTTTGTGAGTGTGAATCAACCTTTCAACCTGGACGATGATGACCAACAATTCCGCCCACCCAACCTGGATGAAGTGAAGATAGTTATATCTAATGGAAGAGTTTCTTACAATTGGCTTTAGCTTAGTTTCTAGTTCCGTTAAGTGTTTTCTGAATGCAAATTTAGGCTAACAGAAATATTTGATAATACTGCAGAAGAAAAATTGTAGTAATGTATGCATGTATGTGATTTTTCGAGAGAAATACTAACACCCTTTCCTCCAATTCCTTAGGGTTTTGAGGCATCTCTTATCCGTTTTCTTTATCTAGCCATTTTAAACAATTCGTCTGAATCACTTAAACAATTCGATGGAGTTCGTTTTATTAAGTTTTTTTTTCAAAAATATTGAGGCAATGAATAAATGAGCAAACAATTGTCAAAACAAATTCTTTTAACAATAGTCACTTTTATGGTTTTTATTCACAATAATAAATCCTTTGTCCATTGAGTTACTCAATACCAAACTTGGAATCAGTCGATTCGATTAAAGATTAAAATTATTGTAATTTTCATCGCCTGAATCACTATAACACAATTCGATAGAGTTCATTTTATTAAGCTATTTCAAAAATATTTCGGCAATAAATAAATAAGAAACAAATGTCAAAACAAATTGTATTCACAATAGTCACTTTTATAGTTGTAATTCACAATTATTCAATCCTTTTTGAGGATTTCTCAAAGCTTTCTGCGTTATACTTGGAAATCCTTTTCGAACTATAAATAAATAACTGTCTGTACTTCGTAAATAGCAATACACTTTCCTTTTCTGCTCGTAATCAAAGGTGTATAAAGGCAGTAAAATCAAGGCCAGTGCTGTTCATACGTTCTTTAGGATATGGTGCGAATGGTTGAGCAGCTGAACTTTACAAACTGTGCAATTTTGATAATGGAGTGAACAACTTATTGAGCGTAAATGGGTTAATAGTACGCCTACACTGATCCGAAATTCAGTATTTCGGACGAATTCAACATTTCAGCCGAAATGCTGCATACAATTTCCAGCATATCGAAATGTTGAATTTCAGCGAAATGCTGCATTTCGTCTCTGCATTTAGAAGGTTGTCAAATCGAACAAAGCTTTTCAATTATTCCCCACGTCATTCAGCGCATATCATAGCGCTTACAAAAAGAACTTTAAAAGAAGTCAACTGTTCCAATATTTACAATCACTAACGACTTTGTGCGAAATTTCATTTCGAAATGTTGAATTTCGGGTCAGTGTACTATAAGATTGAGGTATTAGTATACGAAATAATTTGTCGTGTACGTCATACACTATAAGCTTTGATATGTGCAAAGATTTTGCCAATATCACTGGGTGAGCTTCAATTGGTGAGGGTGCTTCGCGATGAAGCTGTCGGGCTGCCGGCAATAAAATCGGACTTTCTAAATGGCAAACAAACGAAGAGAGAAAAAAGAAGATACTGTACCCACACGGATGGTGGTTGGTGTGAAAAACAGAATGGAGGCTCAAAAGAAAATCGCGAAAACCGAAATTGCAACAAGCAGCTGGTTCAAGCTGCGCACACAGGCTGCTCATCACGAGGGTGGTTCAGTAAAACCAAACCACCCAATATTGTTGCCAATATTAGGACACAAAACAAACACCAATTATGCACTTTTCCCGAATGGGGAAGACTCTTAAATGACTCACTTGGGGTCAACGGAGTCGCGAAAACTTTCACAAGTAATCGCTTAAGAGGTTACTTACTTACTTTTAGTGGCGCCAAAGTCTGGGGTGGCTCTGGGCCTCAGTCAACAAGCTTCTCCAGCCAGCTCGATCCCTGGCTAGCTGCGTCCAGGTTCGCATGCTAAATTGGCTAAGGGCCTCTTTAACTTGCGTGCGCCACCTGAGTCTTGGCCTTCCTCTACTGCGCTGTCCCTCGGGAGCGGATTCGAAGACTTTTCGGACCGGAACATTGGTGTCCATACGTTGTACATGACCCAGCCATCTCAGTTTTTGGAACTTCACTCTTCTGGTAAGGTCGATGCCGCTGTATAGTCCGTGATATCATGGTTGTATCTCCTCCTCCATGCACCGTCAATGCAGACCGGACGGAAGATCGCTCGAAGAATTTTTCTCTCGAAGTAACCAAGAACATCCTCATCTACTTTTGATAATGTCCATGCCTCTGCGCCATAGAGCAGGACCGGGATTATTAAGGTCTTATAAAGGGTGATTTTTGTTGTCCAAGAGAGGGCTTTGCTACTCAATTGCCTTCTTTGTCCAAAGAAACAGCGGTTGGCAAGAGTTATTCTTCGTTTGATCTGAGCGCTGGTGCCGTTGTCTGTATTTATAGCGAAGCCTAGGTAGACAAAGTCCTCAACTACCTCAATTTTATATCAGTCGAGGGTGACGTTCTGCCCGAGACGTCAGTGTTGGTTGTCCTTTTTGCTTGACAGCATATACTTGGTCTTCCCCTTCTTGAGCGCTAAGCCCATTTTCACCGCTTCCGTCTCAATACTCGCGAAAGCGTAACATACATTACGCTGCTTTCTCTTGACTATGTGAATATCGTCGGCGTATGCGAGTAGTTGGACGGACTTTTGAAAGATAGTGCCTCATGTGTTTCCTCGTGAGTTTTGCACTATTCTTTCAAGTACGATGTTGAAAAAATCGCATGACAGCATCGCCTTGTCTAAATCCTTTCTGGACATCAAAGGTCTCGGTGAGATCTTTACCGATCTTGATGGAGCAGCGTGCATTCTCCATCGTCATCCTGCACAGACGGACGAGTTTGGCAGGGATGCCAAAACTAGACATTGCTCTATATAGCTCGTCTCTATAGATGCTGTCATACGCGGCCTTAAAATCGATGAATAGGTGGTGTGTATCGATCTGAAGCTCATGGGTCTTCTCCAAGATCTGCCGTAGTGTGAATATCTGGTCGATGGTGGACTTTCCTGGCCTAAAGCCACATTGATATGGACCTATCGGGTTGTTGACGAACGACTTCAGGAGTTCACACAATACGGCAGATAAGATCTTATATGTGGTGTTAAGGAGACTGATGCCTCTGTAGTTGGCGCAGGTCAGAGGGTCTCCTTTCTTGAGTATAGGACAAACAATGCTGAGGTTCCATTCATCGGGCATACTTTCGTCCGACCATATTTTACAGATGAGTTGGTGTATGCTCCTTACCAAGTCATCGCCTGCCGCTTTTGAAGAGCTCGGCAGTCAGGCCGTCCACTGCAGCAGCAGAAACTTAAGTTTCGATATAGCTATCTTCACTTCATCCAGGTCGGGTGGACGGAATTGTTGGTCATCATCGTCCAGGTTGAAAGGTTGATTCTGCCTGACAGCGGTATTTGGTCCGTCATCGCCGTTACAGTCTGCAGAAATGGTCTTTCCAACTCGTCAGCATCGACTGCGATTCTACTACGATGTTCCCTTGTTCATCTCTACAGGCTGCGGTTCGGGGTTTGTTTCCGCGGCATGTTATTTTTACCTTTTGGTAAAACTTCCGAACCTCATTCCTGGAGTAGCATCTCTCAATTTCCTCGGTCGCGCGCTTCTCATGCTCTTTCTTCTTCCTCCTGAGAAGCCGGTGTTCGTGTCTCCTCCTCCGCTCATAGAGTTCATTAGCAGCTCTGGAGTTCAGTGCCGCATTGCGTGCTTTTTGCTTAGCTGCATGTGCTTGCCGGCATTCATCATCGAACCAGGGGTTTCGCTGTGGTGGACGAGTGAAACCCAGCACATCAGAAGCGGCATAACTGATGGCGTTTTGGCAGTGTTTCCAATGGTCTTTGATGCTTGACGCTGGCGGTATTGGACCTCTTAACAGATTAAGAGACACTCGATCGGAAAAGAACTTGGAGATCTCTTGCGATTGTAGCCATCTGACGTCGAATTTTCTCACAGCATTACTTTGTCTTGGCGTAGTTTGCGATATCCGCAACCGCACCTTGGCTACAACAAGGTAATGTTCCGAGTCGATGTTGGCTCCTCGGAACGTACGGACATCCACAATACTGGAGGAGTGTCTTGCGTCGATCGCAATGTGATCAATCTGGTTGACTGTTGATTGATTAGGAGCTCTCCAAGTCCCTTGGTGTATGTCGAGATGTGGGAACCGCGTGCTAGCTACGACAATGTTTCGCCCCGCCGCAAAGTCTGAATCTATTATCGGAGGTGGTGCTGTGCAGGCTGTATTTTCCGATTGTTCCACCAAAGACACCTTCTCTTCCTAGCTTTGCATTAAAATCACCGAGGAAAATCTCTAGTGAGATTCCCAGATGGTGCCACGGGGAGGCATGAAGTAGTGTTTATTAGCAGAGCTGCAAGATGTTCGGCTGCAGAGGCTCATTATCGTTATTTATAAAACCAGCACCTGTCGGAAGATGCTACTTCTACGAGGCGTTATACTTATCGTTGCCATCCCGCTTAAGAGGTTTCGGGGTACAAACAGACAGCGGTAAAGACACTTACGTGTTCGCGTGGAAATTAAAAATCTATCCCAATTAGGGGAGAGATTACATAAATATACTCATACAGGGTGAGTTTTTTAACTTGAGACATCCAAATTACTAGAAAAATACGTGGTATCGCGAAAAATGTTTCATACAAAAGTCACAATTTTCTGAAGGGGACATAAGATGGTGACCACGAGTTTGACCTTGAGTCCCATTTTCTGGCGTAATTTTCCGGCAAGCTTCAGTTATTCATCTTTGTTGTTGCCTTTTTTCTATAGCCCCACAAGAAGAAATCAAGTGACGTAAGATCAGGTGATCTAGCAGGCCATTGCCTCGGAGCCCCTCGTCCGATCCATCGTTGATGGTAAACATTGTTTAATACGCCCAGGGCTACTTGGGAATAATGGGCTGGGCAGCCATCATGTTGAAACCACATTGCTTGTCGCAACTCCAACGGCAGTTCTTCTAGCAATACTGGAAGATGGTCTCGCAAGAAGTTTCCATACTTTTCGCCATTCAAGTTGCCTTCAAGAAAATATGTGCTGGCGTTCAACTTGTTGCAACCAAAAAGGGTTTTCGGTAGCCCAGTAATGCATATTATGTCGATTGATCGTACCGTGATTGGTGAAAGTCGACTCATCAGAGAATAACACCTTGGCGAAGAAAAGCTGGTCTCGTTCAATTTGCTGAAGGGCCCATTCACAAAAGGAAACCCGGTTGCGAAAAACCTCACTAGAAAGTTCTTGATGGATTGAAACATGATAAGGATGGTATTTATGCCGATGTAATATCTTACGGACAATCTTTTGAAAAATTCCTGATTCACAACTTATTTGGCGAGGGCTAAAGTGAGGATGGTGTGCAACGGCAGCTAACACTGCTATTTCATTGTCCTCAACAGCCACCCTATCTGACCGATTCCTTTTCTTTGATTACACTCATTATTCACCAGTGAATTGTTGGATGACCTGATAAAAGATAGCGCGCGATTGTATCTGATCTGGGAAACGTTGGGTGTAAAGAGCAACATAACCATCGATGTTCCTTCCACTTTCTCTATAAATCAATATCATTTCAATTTTCTCTTGAATTGAAATAGCCTGCATTATTAATCTGGAAAACTAATAATAATCAGTTCCTGAAAAAAATATCGAACTTCTAACACCCATTGAGGAATACGACTGAGCAATGAAAATCAGGAATTATCATTTGAAAAATCAAGAGTGACCTTCCTTTCACCTTGAAAATGGGTCTCAAGGTCAAACTCTTGGTCACCATCTTATGTCCCCTTCAGAACCTTGTGACTTTTGGTAGGTGGAGAGAGGGCTACCAGAGAAGAACAGTGCCAACACAAGACAAGGCAGGAGGGCAAACGAGTAAACAGACGACAAAAGGACCAAAGGGAGTGGAGAATTTTTGGAGAGTGATTTGCACGCAACAACAACAGGGTGCCAAATGTAATTGCCCACCTTCGAGATGTTCATTAGTTTGATCTGAAATGGGACTTAATATTATTAATTTAGAATTTGAGGGAATACCTTAATTTTTTTGTAATGCTTGAAATTTCAGAAGTGGAGGCGTTGTACTTCGCCAATTCAATATCTTTCAGCTCGACCTATCTCAACTGTAGATAGAAATTGAACATCCTTATAGGCGCCAAGCATGTCAGAGTTCTGTCTTTTTCTTGAATTTTCCGATGGCACGAAAACAGTGAGTGGTAAGACATAAGAGACATTTCGAAGACTGAAATATTCTCCTTTAATTATGGCATTGATTAAATTTGTAGATCCCCCCTTCACTTTTTCCTCCGAAACAAACAAAAAACCGTTTCTATTCAACGACCTACTCAGGTAACAAATTACTTTTTCTCCATTTTCAAATGTCAGAGTGAGCACTGCGCCGACTCCAAAGTGCGATGCGTCGGTTTGCATCCTGATTCCTCTTGCATGTTTTTGAACACACTATCTATTACCCCACTCAATTCTCTATCGTGGTCTTTGTTTAAATCTTTTCGTTCTTTAATGGCTGATATTGCATTTTCTGCTTCCACACGGCTGATTTCAGATCTGGGCAGCAGTCAACCTTCCTTATTCTGCCAGCGTTCTCGCCCTGCCGATGTGGGAGTCGGATTACAATTTCCCGAACACGTGAGACAGTCCGCACAACCCCTACATTTCCACAACCTACACAGCGCCTAGGAGCCGAACAAGTATTTGATACTTATATGATTGTAAAAAAATGGCACAGATTAAATTATCTTTTTTTTTTAAAAAAAAAAACAGCTCTTAGTACAGGATTTTATTTGAAAATATATATTATCGGAGCCCCACGTTGGTCGCCAATTTTTATAAGGGGGATGAAAAACCGTGCACATGTATCTGAAAGATCGAACCAAGTGTACATTGTAACTCCAGAGGGATGCTCACACCAGAAAATTACCAACGAAATTTAATGCCATGGCTTACGGAAGGCCCACAATTCCGTACGATCACAAAGACTCTTAAATGACTCACTTTGGGTCAACGGGGTCGCGAAAACTTTCACAAGTGACCGCTTAAGAGGTTACGGGGTTTAAAAAGACAGCGGTTGAGACACTTTCGGGTTCGCGGGGAAATTAGAAATCCATCTCAACTAGGGGAGAGGTAGCACAAATATATATATGTATGAAAATGAAAAACGGTACTTAGCTGTCCTGTCTGGTCCTCAGGGCTGATGGGGGTGTGAGTATTTCCCGCCACAGTCAATGCCGTCTGTCTTCATCCTTAGGGGTTGTTTTGCTCTTGTTGTTTTGTTCCTTTTTCCGTTCTGTTTGTTCGTTATTTTCTTCTTTGGACTTTGTTTTTGTTTTCGTCGATTGCAATTTGGTTTTTTTTCTTCAACTGTTATCTTTTTTTTCCTTCGGTTTTTTGTTGTTTTACAAACCGCTATTACACCTTCTGCTATTACGGCTGGTTGTTGATTGAAATAGACACGCATTACGGCTAGTTCCTACTGACACAACTCTCTCACATATACATATTTTAGCTGCCAGAGCAAAGGTACTCACTTCTAGAGGTTCGACAGCTTCTCCTTGCGGAAACAGCCAATCACACCAGTCGATGTTTTGTCGAGTTTGTTATGTTCGTTTTGTCTGACTAGGGACTGCTTGGGTCCATATAACACCCTCGGACCTGGCACACTTGGGGAATAATTAAGTTGAGCCCGAATCAAGACCGCCAGGTAAGAAGGAAACCTATAACAATTGGGGGTGTACGTCTTCTTCCAGAGTTAAGGGGACAATCGTGGGAAATTGTGAACTTTTTTAAAATATGTTTTTTTTCAATTTGGTGGTTTGGGGGTCTTACAAATATTGAGTTGTGAAGCAAACAATGTAATTTAGGGTGCGCTCTTGGCCATTGCTGCTGGTGTCGACATCTCGGGACATCAAGGGGGGCTGACCGTCCGTCCGCAAGAGTCTTTAGGCCGTCCGCTCGGCTCTTTCCGGGGCACCAAAATGGTCATCTCTGGAAAAGTGGAGTCCAGTGAATCCCACCTGTTCCGTGGCATCCAATCCAGAGAATGACGGGAAGAGAAGAATGTGGACAGTACAAGAAAATGCAGGAGGGCAAAGAAGTAAACAGATGAAAAAGAGACCAAAGGGAGTCGAGGATTTTTGGGGCGTGATTTGCACGCAACAACAACAGGGTGCCAAATGAGAAGAAGAGACAGGAGTCTCCATGAGAGTGACGGGAGGTTACTCCCACTCAAACCCTTTACGCCTAGAGCCAGGCGGACGGTCTGGAACCCTCTGCGTATAACTGATATCACCGACGTTCTACTTTGTGACGGACGGTCACCCACTGCAATCCGGTGGACAACAAAAAAAATTTGTAAAATTAAAAGCTCTGTAAAGTCTGAACCCCTATCTGCGTGCCCCACACTACCGAAACACAATACCAAAAGGATTCACCGGCGATGTCGTTAAGTTGTATTGGACAGCGTTCAAAAAGTAGAACTGCCTCCACAAAGGCCCGTCGTAGTAGTTCCTCGTTTCGCCCTCACTTCACCCCATCCGATCATTATTAGAAATGGATAATAATAATAACCTGGAAATATGAACTCGGTTAGGCCATATACGAGTATCGTTGGCAAATTATCCTTTACTTTTTTTTGTATATTTTGAGAGGGACTGGTGTTGCATTGGAATGCAAACCCAATGTCGTGGGAATGGGACGTGCATAAGTGTGTGTGAGAGAGGGAAAGCAACGGTGGCCCAAGAAACGGTGCCACACTTCAGCAAATTTGCGGAGTGGTGCACACAAAAGCCAAAATTGGCCCATTGCACCCGTCTGAACGGCGAGTGAATGGGGATGTGTGTGTGAGACCTACGGTCCGAGCTAACAGCTATAGGGTAGGGTTAACCACTTCTTGGTTGACCATCAAAGAGTTTACACAAAAAATTAAATTAAATTCCTTAATTGATTAAGGAAAACGAGATTAGGAGGAAAACCAAAAAAGGAGGAGCGCGAGCGTTAGTTACAAAGGCAAACAAAAAAAAAACGAGGAAGACTAAAAGCTTCACGCAGAGCAGGAAGTGAGGAAGAAACAAGGACGAATTGAAGACTAACAGAAGAGGTAGTTCTACGGATAAACGATAAGTACCCATTGTAAAGCCATAGGTTTTTATCTATATGTAGTGTCGTGTTACCCCGGGTGAATCTTTTCGGGCATCCCGTACAAATTCGCGATACAAGTGTCAGGCTCCGCAATTAGCGGTTCATTCTAATCAGTGGTACCTCCTGTACCCCGTTCAAAAGAAACGTTGTGTTGTTGCCGCCTCTCGGCCTTATATTGTCCCCATTAGCTTGGAAATAATTCCATCTTGTAACGTTCTACAATCACGGATTCTTTGATTTTTTTTCTTGCGTGATATTCCTTTCGATTTCCATTACAGCATACGGTTTTGCACTTCCGATCGGAAAAAGTGCATGGCGCATGACCTAGAAAATTTTAAGGTGAAAGTTTCCACATATTCATTTTCCTGAACACAACCCAGCTGCGCAGCCAATACGTTCAGCAGAGAATTCGCTGCCATTGCAAATTTCCCCAGGTTATTTTTCTTTTTCATGCCTGATCCCAAGTGACAGATCGTCATACGAATTTTAACGACCATATGCGTGGTTCGGTTTCATTTTGATTCGAACGTTTTTTAAAGTTTTGTTTCGCCGGCAGCGAAATTTAATTTAAATTTAAATTTTTATTAAATCGGGGAAAATTGTGCAACATTTTGACGGCCAACGTGGTGCTAAACAAAATACCGAAAAAAAAACAGTGAAGATTTTCCGTGCAGTTTTGTTTTGCGCAAATTGATTCTTAGGGAATTGTTGTTTTTTTCTCGTTGGCAAATCTACTTTTGTTTTATTTCTCTTTTAGGTTAATTCATATATCATATCATATCCGTGTGGCATCGGATATAGAATAGTGCCGCAGTGCGTCCCAGCTTGTCGTAAGAGGCGACTAAATGGGACACCAATCATATACAGGCAACTATGACACCAAAAATGAGCCTGTGACACTTTAACACCTTAAAACTTTCCCACAAGTTTGTATGCAATCAGTGGGTTCCCGCGTCTGGAGACTACCGGTGGGGTAAAAGAACAGTCAATCAATTCGAAATGAGCATACAAGTGTCAAACCACTCAAACTTTAGATACACTTCATGGAAATGATCGCAATTAATAGCACTACCCCGCTGGGTACCACGATTGCAACGCACTCAGGTGATCCCAGAGCAAGCAGAAGTGCTTGTGTCAGAGCCCGACGGATTCCAGGGGCGGGCGAAATGAAGTTTCTAAAATATTTTCCTAAACTTCGGTTTGCAAGTTGGAACCTCGGATCGATGACCTCAAAAAGTTTAGAACTGTAAGCGATTATGCGTCGCAGAACTCTACAAATCCTGTGCGTACAGGAGACGAAGTGGTGTAATACAGGAAATAAAGCGCGTTTTCTAGATTTAAAAACTAAGGAATTTAAGATGTTCTACCTTAGAACGGTCAATGGACAAAACGGTGTTGGAATCGTTGTTGCAGCGGATCTTCTAAACAATACCGTTGGTATTTTGAAAATAAGCGACCGCTTGATGAGTGTTAAACTTGTCATACACAGTGAAACGTGGAACATTGTTAGCGCGTGCGCCCCACAAAATGGACGGTTACTTGCTTAGAAATATACCTATCGATGAGATGCTCTTCGTAGGCGGAGATTTAAATGGCCACGTCGGAGAAACAAATGTTGATTATGAGGACTCATTACAAAATTTTTCACGGCGGAACCATAGAAAACACGGGCATCGTTTGGAAAGCCAAAAATCCAGTGGTATAATCTATCGAAGGAACGAAGCGCAAGATTTATCGCATTAGTTAAAGAAGTACTTAAAAATATAAATGGTATAGCAGACTCACTTAGCCCGCAAGAAATGTGGAACAGCACGCACGAGGAATGCATAATGCTCGGAAAGTCCCATCTGGGGACTATATCGAAATACCATCACGTCGGCAAAGAAACATGGTGGTGGAATGACGAAACCGAACGAGCTGTGGCCAATAAGAAGAGTGCATGCCAAGCGTGGACAAAATGCGATCGGAGCGACGATATCGAAAAAGCTCGACTGGCTCTTGAATACGAACGCCTCAAAAAAATCGCAAAGAAAGTCCTGGCTTGAACTCGAGCGGCGGCAGCGGAAAACATGTATCAAGAGTTGGAATAAATATCCTCACGATCGGCAGATAGAAGAAAAGCTATCCAAGAAGTTCAAACGTCGTACAATACTAAAATGCCAAATATTTTTAAGCTCGCTGCACAGAGGCGAAAAAATTCAATGGAAATAACCTCACCGAAATTCATCAAAAACGCAGACGGTCGTTTACTAACAAATGAAAAGGAAATTTGTGATCGGTGGCTTGAATACTGCAAGGAGCTGCTTAACAAACAGTTTCCACATGATATCGTGCCGATAGCTGGTCTATTCGAGGAGGAAGTTTCGAACTTTTCAATCGAAGAAATAAGTGTAGCAATCGGAAAAATGAAGCGGGGGAAAGCGGCGGGACCAGACAGCATTCCATCAGAGTTTTGGTCAAAGATGGAGGGGATCGGCAGCGTTTGGCTATCGAAACTTTTAAATAAATTAAAATGAGGACAACCTATTCCGAATCAATGGAGAAGTAGCTTCTTGGTTCCATTATACAAAGGAAAAGTCGACTCTCGAGAATGCAACAACTACCGTTCAATCAAGCTTATGTCACACACAATGAAAATCGTCGAAAGAGTCTGAAACGAACGTCTTCGGCAAATAATAAAGCTCGATAATAGCCAGTGTGGATTTGTTAAAGGAAGATCGACGGTGGACGCTATCCAAAGCCTACGAATAATAATGGAAAAGCACCGAGATTCGTCTAAGGATTTACACATGGTATTTATCGACCTCGAGAAAGCATTCGATCGAGTGCCTAGGGATCTCATATGGGCCGCGCTGAGGTCTCAAAACTTACCGGAAACGTATGTTAGAATAATACAAGATATGTACGGAAACGTGAAAAGCTCTGCTCTGCTGGACTAACGAGAGAATTTCCAGTTAATGTCGGAGTGCATTAAGGAAGCGTACTTAGACCTTTCCTCTTTAACGTAGTGTTCGACTATCTTTAAAAGACTGCATGCGCGAAGCAAATGTAACGCCAATTCTCTTCGCTGACGACGCAGTTATACTTAGCGATGACGTCGAAGATTTACAGAACGCCTTTGATTCATGGAGAAATGCGCTAGAGAGAAACGGGTTTAAAATAAGTCGTTCAAAGACGGAGCATTTGACGTGCCCATTTGCGCATCCGTTGCGACCTGTTCCGAATATAATGTTAGACGGAATAGTTCTTCCGAAAAGCGCTATCTTTAAGTACTTAGGACCAAATGCTAACATGGAAGCGAAATGTGACGACGACGTAAACCACAGAGTGAGTGTGGGGTGGCTGAAATGGCGGGAAAATTCGGGAATCTTTTGCGACCGAAAATTTCCACTTAAATTGAAGGGGAAACTCTACACCACGGTTGTAAGACCAGCTCTTATATACGGTTCACAGTGCTGGACAATGTACCAAGCGTTTAAAAGCAAAATGACGGCAGCGGAAATGAAAATGTTAAGGATGTCTAGTGGAGTCACTAAACGCGATTGCATTAGATCTACGCGTATAAGAGGAAGTCTACATATAAAGAATTCTGTAACCGAGCAGCTTGAGGCGAATAGAATGAGCTGGTATTGCCACGTTCAAAGAAGATCTGCGGAAAATCCAGTTAAAAAGGCACTATCAACCACGGTCACTCCAACAGTAAGAAAACGAGGTCGGAAAAAGAATTCCTGGATTTCTCAGATGGCAAATGCGCAACAACGCCGGGGGTCTACCACTGAAGCGATCCAGGACCGAGCATCATGTAGACGCGTTCTGCGGTCTGCGACTTTAGACAACCCCATAAGCGGAGCAGCAGCGATGCAGTAAAAATGGGAAACTCGTTACGCATAAGTTCGTATAACGAGGAAAAGGTTAATAAAAGGATAGGAAGAAGAAGAGGGTTAATTCATATATCAAGCTATCTAATTATTTTATCCACTGGAACTGTATCTTATCATCGGTGGCATCAACGGGATCATAAGTAAGTCAGACTTTCTATTTGTTGTCTACATATATATCGACATATATTTAAATAAACATATATATATGATATATTGGGCCTATAACTTAATTCGTGCGGTTTGCTAAGAGATGGCGTAACTTGTATTATTCCATTGTTATTATTCCATTGGAACATGCGTTGGAAAGCTACGTCATTCATTTGAAGCGTGAACAACAATAATTTTTTTTCACTCAAATATGTCGAACTTTGTGCCCGAAAAAGTGTTTTTGCGGGGAGTTCTTCTTCATTACTTTAATATGAAGAAAACTGCTGCCGAAAGTCATCGTATTTTGGTGGAAGTTTATGGTGCACATGCGCCAGCTTATCCATTTTACCTTCGAACAAGATAGCACGGCGATTAGGGCAAATATTTATGAAATAAAAAGGCTTCTTGAGGATCCACCTGTAGATCCGAAGTCTTCTGAGTACTTGAAGGTCCTCACGAAGATAGAGTGGGCCATGGCCAGAATAGATAGGGCAAGTGCGCAGTCAAAGGAAGATATTGCTGAAAGGTGTTTCTGTAAATTTTCCCGCAACAAGATTTACCCTCTTCCTTTTTCATATCCCTTCGTTCCCTCTTTTCGTTGAGTGGAAGACCGAGCTCTGGCGGAGGTGGACAGCAGCCATGGTCCCATCAGCCATTGGCCCACCGACCACAGACCTCGGAAAGAACCCACATAGGTTCGGGCTATTGTAACCCTCAGAGGAGGAATGAGGTGGTTCGGTCGGTGAAGACCTATGGACGGTAGGGAGATCCCCGCCACACCAGGAGCCCAGGGTGCGACAGGAGATCTACCAGTAACACCGTTGTCGGAGCCCTCAGGTGAGACGGGAGACTCGCAACGGGCTGCAGCAGACAGGGCGTCTGAAAGTCATCGACGGGTGGGGACGGACGGTCCTTTTAAGCCAGACACCCCAACATGATGATGACGGGTGGGGGAGGACGATCCTCGGAGCTTATACCCCAACGAAAGCCAAGTGTTACAAAGGTTTGAGGAGACAAGAAGCATAACATCTCGTAATCGATGTGAATGCTAACAATAAAATGTTTAAGGGGGAAGAGATGACGATCTCTTTTAGGGCTACACCCCCAATGAGGGAGCTACGGAGGAGCGAGGGAGGTGTGCAGGCGGACGGCCAGTACAACAAGACACATCCCAACGTCGTATCAACTCTCCAAGTCAGGTTCGATTGGTGAAGGGCTGATGTAATGAGTAATGAGATAGCCTCCAACGTGGGAATTTAAAAACATAGATAGGAACAACAATGATATCAATACATAAATAATAATAATAACAACAATAACAAACAACAACAATAATATAAACAATAACAATGACAATAACATAATAAACAAAATGCATAAAAACATACCAGGCGGGAAGAAAGGCCCACAACATTAACAAACACAGAATCCAACGAAGCAAAAAAATAAAATACGTAATTGTAAGGAATGACCCGCTATTGTTCAGTCCCCCCATTCCCCCCAAATCTGAACACCAGAGTAAGTAGGGACCCGGGATAAAGTAGCACTGAGACACGTATACTTAGCTTTGTTTGGGGCGGAGGTTTAGAGAATGGCTAGACCGGGGTATAATCAGGTTCGGATTATACCCACACAACCTTCTTCCTTCGTCCCAACACTCCATCGACCCTCGATCAGACTTTCTTTCTCCTTCGCGTTTGTTGTTGTTTTGCAATTTTGAGTAGTTCGTTGGGGGAAAATTACCCGGAGATCAGCAATGAGAGAAACATTGCTTCTCGCAATTTTCCATTTAGTTCCATTGTCTAGGGAAATAGCTAGGCATAGCTAGGATCCACAAACTCTCATAAACTCGCTCAGTGGAGTTCCCAGTTATCACTGGAAGTGGGCGATTTACAGAACGCCTTTGATTCATGGAGAAATGCGCTAGAGAGAAACGGGTTTAAAATAAGTCGTTCAAAGACGGAGCATTTGACGTGCCCATTTGCGCATCCGTTGCGACCTGTTCCGAATATAATGTTAGACGGAATAGTTCTTCCGAAAAGCGCTATCTTTAAGTACTTAGGACCAAATGCTAACATGGAAGCGAAATGTGACGACGACGTAAACCACAGAGTGAGTGTGGGGTGGCTGAAATGGCGGGAAAATTCGGGAATCTTTTGCGACCGAAAATTTCCACTTAAATTGAAGGGGAAACTCTACACCACGGTTGTAAGACCAGCTCTTATATACGGTTCACAGTGCTGGACAATGTACCAAGCGTTTAAAAGCAAAATGACGGCAGCGGAAATGAAAATGTTAAGGATGTCTAGTGGAGTCACTAAACGCGATTGCATTAGATCTACGCGTATAAGAGGAAGTCTACATATAAAGAATTCTGTAACCGAGCAGCTTGAGGCGAATAGAATGAGCTGGTATTGCCACGTTCAAAGAAGATCTGCGGAAAATCCAGTTAAAAAGGCACTATCAACCACGGTCACTCCAACAGTAAGAAAACGAGGTCGGAAAAAGAATTCCTGGATTTCTCAGATGGCAAATGCGCAACAACGCCGGGGGTCTACCACTGAAGCGATCCAGGACCGAGCATCATGTAGACGCGTTCTGCGGTCTGCGACTTTAGACAACCCCATAAGCGGAGCAGCAGCGATGCAGTAAAAATGGGAAACTCGTTACGCATAAGTTCGTATAACGAGGAAAAGGTTAATAAAAGGATAGGAAGAAGAAGAGGGTTAATTCATATATCAAGCTATCTAATTATTTTATCCACTGGAACTGTATCTTATCATCGGTGGCATCAACGGGATCATAAGTAAGTCAGACTTTCTATTTGTTGTCTACATATATATCGACATATATTTAAATAAACATATATATATGATATATTGGGCCTATAACTTAATTCGTGCGGTTTGCTAAGAGATGGCGTAACTTGTATTATTCCATTGTTATTATTCCATTGGAACATGCGTTGGAAAGCTACGTCATTCATTTGAAGCGTGAACAACAATAATTTTTTTTCACTCAAATATGTCGAACTTTGTGCCCGAAAAAGTGTTTTTGCGGGGAGTTCTTCTTCATTACTTTAATATGAAGAAAACTGCTGCCGAAAGTCATCGTATTTTGGTGGAAGTTTATGGTGCACATGCGCCAGCTTATCCATTTTACCTTCGAACAAGATAGCACGGCGATTAGGGCAAATATTTATGAAATAAAAAGGCTTCTTGAGGATCCACCTGTAGATCCGAAGTCTTCTGAGTACTTGAAGGTCCTCACGAAGATAGAGTGGGCCATGGCCAGAATAGATAGGGCAAGTGCGCAGTCAAAGGAAGATATTGCTGAAAGGTGTTTCTGTAAATTTTCCCGCAACAAGATTTACCCTCTTCCTTTTTTATATCCCTTCGTTCCCTCTTTTCGTTGAGTGGAAGACCGAGCTCTGGCGGAGGTGGACAGCAGCCATGGTCCCATCAGCCATTGGCCCACCGACCACAGACCTCGGAAAGAACCCACATAGGTTCGGGCTATTGTAACCCTCAGAGGAGGAATGAGGTGGTTCGGTCGGTGAAGACCTATGGACGGTAGGGAGATCCCCGCCACACCAGGAGCCCAGGGTGCGACAGGAGATCTACCAGTAACACCGTTGTCGGAGCCCTCAGGTGAGACGGGAGACTCGCAACGGGCTGCAGCAGACAGGGCGTCTGAAAGTCATCGACGGGTGGGGACGGACGGTCCTTTTAAGCCAGACACCCCAACATGATGATGACGGGTGGGGGAGGACGATCCTCGGAGCTTATACCCCAACGAAAGCCAAGTGTTACAAAGGTTTGAGGAGACAAGAAGCATAACATCTCGTAATCGATGTGAATGCTAACAATAAAATGTTTAAGGGGGAAGAGATGACGATCTCTTTTAGGGCTACACCCCCAATGAGGGAGCTACGGAGGAGCGAGGGAGGTGTGCAGGCGGACGGCCAGTACAACAAGACACATCCCAACGTCGTATCAACTCTCCAAGTCAGGTTCGATTGGTGAAGGGCTGATGTAATGAGTAATGAGATAGCCTCCAACGTGGGAATTTAAAAACATAGATAGGAACAACAATGATATCAATACATAAATAATAATAATAACAACAATAACAAACAACAACAATAATATAAACAATAACAATGACAATAACATAATAAACAAAATGCATAAAAACATACCAGGCGGGAAGAAAGGCCCACAACATTAACAAACACAGAATCCAACGAAGCAAAAAAATAAAATACGTAATTGTAAGGAATGACCCGCTATTGTTCAGTCCCCCCATTCCCCCCAAATCTGAACACCAGAGTAAGTAGGGACCCGGGATAAAGTAGCACTGAGACACGTATACTTAGCTTTGTTTGGGGCGGAGGTTTAGAGAATGGCTAGACCGGGGTATAATCAGGTTCGGATTATACCCACACAACCTTCTTCCTTCGTCCCAACACTCCATCGACCCTCGATCAGACTTTCTTTCTCCTTCGCGTTTGTTGTTGTTTTGCAATTTTGAGTAGTTCGTTGGGGGAAAATTACCCGGAGATCAGCAATGAGAGAAACATTGCTTCTCGCAATTTTCCATTTAGTTCCATTGTCTAGGGAAATAGCTAGGCATAGCTAGGATCCACAAACTCTCATAAACTCGCTCAGTGGAGTTCCCAGTTATCACTGGAAGTGGGCGAGTACTCAGTGACTTAGGAGCTTAGTATGAGAGGGTACAATTGAAGACAATTGGAATGTATGAGAAGCCTAGTTGGACACGGGAGCACACACTAGCAAAGCTGGAAACCCCGTTGTTGGGTCCACTAGAGCTAAATAAATGTGTGTGTGAGTGGGTGTGAGAATCTGGCGGGAGTTTGTGGAAAGAAAAAAAAGAACTGGAACAAGGTTTTTTTTTATTCGAACGATTTTTTTTTTATTTGGAATTGCGAAAAGCAATTTTTCTTGTTGAAAGTTAGTACATAGAGTAGTGTATTTAAAATCGCGAAGTGGTTTTTTTTAGAACAGAAGGGAAAAGAGGATAAGGAGAGAAGAACACGGTCTGGATAGGAAAAGGAATAGCTGGACGGAGAGGGAAGGTGCATAACCGCCAGGAGATAGGAAAGTTTGGTATAGTGAAAAGTGTAGTGCAGTTCAGAAAACGTTTTTGTTGTTTCTCGTTTTGTTTGTCCCGCTTCATCCGAGGTTTCGTGATTCCTCAAAGATCACGTGGAGCTCAACATATTTTTCTCGGTGTTTCCCAGGTCTAGCTGCCATCAAAGCTCTACCTGGAGGTGAATCGAACCCGGGTGTGAATAGTTTGATTCCAAGTTATTTTTGATTCGGGGCAACTGTGACTGTTGCCGGGAATCAATCAGAACAAAGGGGTAATATAAAAAGTGAGTTATTTCTGTGATTAGGGCGTTTGACATCGGACGAGAACGAGGAAGATGAACGAGAAGAAAAAGAAGACCAGGAGGGTAACTCGGCGGCGGCCTTTAGGACACCAATCCCATCACCCCGAACTATTTTTCGACCTCCACCTCGACAGTTATCCCCTGCTAGGGAATACCATTTTATCTAGCGCTGCACGGAACGAATCGAGAAGTGGTGGGGGGGGGGGGGTAATAGGCTATACTTAGGGACTAGCATTTATGGAATTAAATTGATAGGTTTATTAGATGCAGTAGCATCGCGCACAATGTATATAGGGATGGTTGGGATATTTTTAAAAGCGTAGGCATAGTGTTAGGGAAAAGTAAATTAGCTCAGTTAGGTTAGCAGATGGGAAAAGTATAGAACTTTTAGGGGTCGTATCTCTACCAATTGTAGTAGTATAATATCTTGGCTTGGGTGCAGATTTTTGGGAACTGTCGGGAATAGTCTTGGATCTAAGATCTAACATGTGGAGCTTTTCGAGCCAAGAGTTTTGTGGCCTCGGGTAAAGTCAGAGCTGTACCAGACCGAATTGGGGAGATTGGAAGTAGTGTTAGACAAGATGTTCGAAGCAATGCCGGAGGGTTTTAGTCGCACTAACTTGGTAGAGCATAGGAAGAGGATGTTCGCAAAACCGATTAAACAAAGGTATTATCCTATCTCACCAGCAATGCAGGTTCACATAAAGAAGGAACTTAAGGAGATGCTGGAAGCAGGAGTTGTTGAAAAATCAAACAGTCCCTGGGTATCTCCAATAGTCCTTATTTAAAAGAAAGACGGTTCGTTTCGGTTCTACGTAGGCTATAAGAAATTAAATAGGGTAACAGATAGGGATGCTTATCCACTGCCATACATATCGACAACGCTAGACAAACTCAGAGACGCGAAGTACTTGTCGTCTTTGGATATCAAGTCGGCCTACTGGCAGATCCCGGCTGAAGAGGGATCTCGCCCGCTCCTTAACGGTGCCAAATAGAGGCCTTTTCCAATTCAAGCGAATGCCATTCGGCTTACACAACGCACCTGCAAAGTGGCAAAGATTCATCGACAGCGTTCTCGGTGCCGATCTCGAGCCACACCTCTTTGTGTACTTAGACGATATCATCATCGTCACATATTCTTTCGCAAAACATCTTGAAATATTGGAAGAAGTTTTTAAACGGCTGTGTGGAGCAGGGTTGAAAATTGGATGGGAAAAATGCAACTTTTGTAGGCCGTCATTGAAATTCTTGGGGTATGTTCTTGATAGAAATGGATTACGTGTAGATCCGGAAAAAGTGGAAAGCATGGTTAGGATTCCTGCACCAAAAAACTTGAAGGAAGTTATGGGTTTCAAATTTTGCGAATTTAGTTAGGCCTTTAACAGATTTGTTAAAGAAGAGTAGGAAATTTCTTGGACAACAGATTGCGAAGGAAGTATGGTATTGGTATGGCAAACAATCTGAAGGACCCGTAGAGTAGACTAGTGTGTTAAGCAGCTACAACAATTCTACTTTAACATCGTCCTCCGAAAGGGTAAAGAACATGTGGTATCCGACATGTTATCGCGTGGAGTCCCGGCAGTGACCGAGTTCTCGGAAGCGGAATCGGACCCTTGGGTGGTAAAAATGATGGCTAAAGTTGAGGCAAATCCGCTAGTCTTTCCAGCGTGGAGAGTGGAGAATGGTCACTCAAGTTTGTGAAGTGTTAGTACACAAAGATAGTAAGGAATGGAAGTCAGTATTAGGGAAGTCAGCTAGTTTAGGAATTTTAAAGGAATGTCATGATGGTCCGCTATCAGGACATATGGGGGTTAGGAAGACTTACGCTAGTGTGTTAGGTAAGTATTATTGGCCTAAAATGAGGTGCGATATCACGAAATATGTTAAAAATTGTAAAGTTCGCCAACAGGTGAAGCGAGTGAACGACGAGCCGGCTGGTCTTATGACGGAGAGGATAGGTATTTTAAAACCTTGGCAGATGATTTCGGTTGATTTGGTAGGCCCACTCCCAAAATCGAATAGGGGTCATATGTATATATTGACGGTCGTTAACTATTTCACAAAATTCCCTTTACTTTTCGCCTAAAAGTCAGCAACAGCAAAAGCGTTTGTAGGGAGTAAGAGGATAATGTGTTCCTTCTTTTTGGTATTCCTTCAGTCTGTGTCTGCGACAATGGTCCCAAGTTTAGGAGTAAGGAACTGGCGGCGGTATGTCAAGCCTACGGGTCCCAACTTAGGTTTACCGCTCACTATCACCCACAAGCGCATCCTGCAGAGCGCAATAATCAAATAATAAAAACAACGTTAAGAACATACGTCTCCGAGAATCACCGAGTCTGGGATACCCAACTGTCAAAAGTTGCATGTGCAATACGTAACGCGAAACATGAGGTTTAAGGCGTTACCCCTTATTACGCTAACTTTGCGGGGGATATGATCACTCACGGTAGGGATGCTCCAACCGTTAGTGATCATGAAACAAATAGGGACTTAGATTTAGGAGAGTTAGGAGAAAGATTAAGGAAACTTAGGCAAGACATAGGAGACAAACTTAAGGCGGCAACCAAGAAGTCTGCGAAAGCCTACGATCTCCGACTTAGAGACGCACAGTACCTACCGAATGAGATTGTATGGCGACGAAACTTTGTTTTATCAGATGCCGCAAATTACTATGCAGCCAAGTTAGCTCCTAAATTCATAGGTCCTAACACAATCGTAAAAAGAGTATCACTGTGGACATATGTCTTAGCAGACGAGACCGTGAAAGAACGCGTCACGTGGCATTGTAAGGACCTAAAGCCGTACTATGACACAAATGATCTCTAAATCTAAAGCACCAAACAAAGTAATCGTAAACTAAGAGTAATTTTGAAGTTTTTTGATAATTTTGAGCTGCATAGATGTGCTTTACTTTCGGATTTTTAAAGAATAAGGTCTGCAAGTATCGGGTTTTCCAATAGGGACTTGACAAGTTTGAATTTAATTTGTGAACGCACTCTTTCACTAATCATCACACCGTCACTGTCAATTTGTCCAGTAAGCTCAACATTTTCATCGTGGTAAAGTACACGAACGAGCAACGTCTGCAAATTATAAAAATTCTCTACCAAAATTCGGAGTCGGTGACTGCAACTTTAAGAGCGTTAATTCCAATTTTTGGTTGTAATTCTCGCCCTAGCAATAACAAGTTTAGCGAATCAGCGGCCGTTTTGGCCGAAATGTGTGGCCGAGTCGTTGAAAATTGGGTCAAACGAATCGACCGCTGCAAATGTGCCCGCAGTGGCCATATGAACGAAGTCAAGTTCCATTCATAAATGTTTTGATTGTACTTCAAGCCGATAATAAAGTTTTTGAAATATCTCAAATGGTTTGCGTTTTATTTAAAAAAAAAAGTTGTCAACTCCTTATTGGAAAACCCTTTATATTTTGTTTTAAAATACTTCTGAATTTCTTTTTGTTTGGCTTTGCCCTAATTGTATTTTTATGGGTTGGGTGTATTGGCCCTGATGTTCTTTTCATCCTTGACCCATAGAAAACTCTTGAGATGACTTAAGTTGCTTTGCAAAGTAAGTACATTTCCTTGGAGGTAAGGGTGGGGTTTATTGCGGTAAAATTTACCACAACAAGTTCTACTCTTTCCCTTTCCTCTCGGCTTCATTCATCCACATTCTTTCCTGTTGGTTCTTCAAAATCCTAGAAGGGTGGTGGGTCCATCAGCCATTGGTGCATCCTCCTTGTATCTTGAAGGATCAGCTACAGCAGGTAGGACGGACGGTCCGTTGAAGTAACTATTTGGAGGAAGGCGCGTCCTCCACAAAGGCCCGTCGTAGTAGTTTCTCGTTTCTCCCTCACTTCACCCCATCCGATCATTATTAGAAACGGATAATAATAATAATCAGGAAGTATGAACTCGGTTAGGCCATATATTGTTGGCAAATTATCTTTTTCTTCTTTTTTTGCATATTTTGAGAGGGACTGGTGTTGCATTGGGACTGAATGCAACCCCAATATCGTGGGAAAATATTAGCTCGGGCCAAAGGGAAATCCCAATCTTAAAAGGAATTTCCCCAGATGTGGGAAATAAGAATGGGACGTGCATAAGTGTGTGTGAGAGAGAGAAAGCAACGGTGGTCCAAGAAACGGTGGCACACTTCAGCAAATTTGCGGAGTGGTGCACACAAAAGCCAAAATTGGCCCGTTGCACCCGTCTGAACGGCGAGTGAATGGGGATGTGTGTGTGAGACCTACGGTCTGAGCTAATAGCTATAGGGTAGGGTTAACCACTTTTTGGTTGACCATCAAAGAGTTTACACAAAAAAAAAAGAAGAAAAAATGTATAAAAAAAATAATTACAATAATTAAATAAAAGAAAAAAATTTCTTTAATTAATAAAGGAAAAGGAGATTAGGAGGAAAACCAAAAAAGGAGAGAGCGCGAGCGTTAGTTACAAAGGCAAACAAAAAAACAAAAAGGAGGAAGACTAAAAGCTTCAAGCAGAGCAGGAAGTGAGAAGGAAACAAGGACGAATTGAAGACTGACCGAAGAGGTAGTTCTACGGATAAACGATAAGTACCCATTGTTTAGCCATAGGTTTTTATCTATATGTAGTGTCGTGTTACCCCGGGTGAATCTTTTCGGACATCCCGTACAAATTCGCGATACAAGTGTCGGGCTCCGCAATTAGCGGTTCATTCTAATCAGTGGTACCTCCTGTACCCCGTTCAAAAGAAACGGTGTGTTGTTGCCGCCTCTCGGCTTAATATTGTTCCCATTTGCTTGGAAATAAATCCATTTTGTAACATTGTACAAACACGGATTCTTTGATTTTTTTTCTTGCGTGATTTTCCTTTCGATTTCCATTACAGCATACGGTTTTGCACTTCCGATCGGAAAAGTGCTTGGCGCCTGACCTAGATAATTTGAAGGTGAAAGTTTCCATATATTCATTTTCTTGAACCCAACCCAGCTGAGCAGCCAATAGGTTCAGCAGAGAATTAGCTGCCATTGCAAATTTCCCCAGGGTATTTTTCTTTTTCATCCCTGATCCCAAGTGACAGATCGTCATACGAATTTTAACGACCATATGCGTGGTTCAGTTTTTTTTTGATTCGATCGTTTTTTAAAGTTTTGTTTCGTCAGCAGCCCGGCAATTGGCAAGATTAAATTTTTATTAAATCGGGGAAAATTGTGCAACACACCTACGCGAAGATGTCCATTGGTTTGATCTGAAATGGGACGTAACATTATTAATTTAGAGTTTGAAGGTATATCTTAATTCTTTTTGTTGTACTTCTAACTAACTTTCAGCTCGACCAATCTCTTCTGCAGATAGGAATTAAACATCCTTGATTTGATTTGTGGCCCGGGTCAACTCCGGACATATTTATTAATGCTTATTGCAAGCTATTTCTTAGAACTAACAATTTTCACTTAAAACTAAAAATAAAAACTAAAGGGTGGGAGCGGTTAAAAAAAAGTTAGGATGTGAAAAGTTAAGAGAGAGTTTGGTGAGATGGTAGTCGAAGAGAGGCAGAATATCGTTAACGAAGCATTCTAGACATTGGCTCCAAGTGTCCGTAATTCGTTCGGTGAAGATTTAGCCGGAAAAGTGGCGCAGACCTAAGATTGCGAGGGTTGGTATTAAAAGAAATAAGTCGAAGTAAGGATGGACAATCGATATTACCAACTAATTTGATGAATAAAGAGAATGTCGGCAATTTTTCGACGTATAGAAAGGGGTTGTAAATTTATAAGTTTCAGCCGATCAGTATAAGGTGGTAAGTTTTGGCTATCATCCCAGGGAAGACCACGTAAAGCGAATCGTAAAAACCTGCGTTGAACAGCTTCTATCCGGAGAATGTGAGTTCTGTAGTAGGGTGACCACACCTGGCTTGCATATTCAAGAAGAGGCCTAACAAAGGTTATGTAAAGAGATTTAGTAACATAAGGATTGGAAAACTCCTTAGACCAGCGCTTGATGAAGCCAAGGGCAGAGTTGGCTTTCTTTATTATATTATCAATGTGAGAACGGAAATTGAGTTCCTTATCACAGATAACACCTAAATCCCGCAACTTATTCACTAAGTGAACAGGAAGATTAAAGATTAGAAAGCAGCGAGTTGAAGTCGGGGGCCGCTTACGGGAATACGTTATAGCCTGACACTTATTGACGTTAAGCTCAAGAAAATTCTTCTGACACCAAGTACAAAACCTGTCAAGATCTTCCTGCAGTGGTAGGCTGTCTGAGGAAGAAGATATATATCTAAAGATTTTCATATCGTCTGCGTAAACAGATATGTATGATTTTTTTATGATGTAATCAACATCATTAATGGCCAGAATGAATAGTAAGGGGCCAAGGTGGCTGCCTTGAGGGACACCAGAGGAGGCTTTAATTGGGTCAGAAATCATGGACCTGAATAAAACATAGTACTGTCTTTCATTTAAATATGATCGAACCCATGTTATAAAGTTTATTTGGAAACCAAGAGCTTTTAATTTCAGAAGGATTATATCATGTGAAATCCTATCAAAGGCTTTGCTGAAATCGGTGGTAATCACATCAACTTCATTTCCAGATTCCAGTGCACATAAAGTGCTTGATACGAATTCCGTTAAGTTGGTAGTCGTAGATCTACCTTTGAGAAATCCGTGCTGGTTTTGGGAAACAATAGGTTTACAATGAAAAAGCATCGTGTCATAAATAATGCTCTCGAAAATCTTAGGTATGCAGGACAGCTTAGCAATTGGTCGATAGTTGGAAATATCATCTTTTCGGCCTTTTTTTATGTAGGGGAATAATAAATGACCTTTCCAGCTGTAAGAGGTTGGGCTAGGTGCATTTCACATTTCTTTAAAAATATAGGGGGAAGATCATCAGGGCCGGCAGAATAATCATCTTTGAGGTTTATTATTTTTTCTTTGACTTGCTCTAAAGTTATAGACACAGATTCTAAAGTTGTTTGTGGACAGCAGTTTAAGTAGGAAAAGTAAGAGTGGTCTGGCTCTTGGGAATGGGTGGCGAACGCTTTGCTAAAAAAAATTGCGAAGAGATTTGCTATAATTTGGGGATCGCCCGATGGCTTATCTAGAAAATTCAGAGATGATGGATAGTTATCCAATTTACTTTTAGTTTTGATGAACTGAAAGAACCGCTTGGGGTCGGAAATGAGTGTGCGGTCCATTTGGTTCAAATAGTTGTCATATAGAGTTTGACAAAGTACAGAGAAATTTATTTGGGCAGACTGGTAGTAAAAGAAATCGATGTCGGAACGCGATATTAAGTAAGTACGTCAGAGCTTATTTCTCTTATTACGAATAGATCGCAACTCTTTATTATACCAGGGTGGCGATGATGAGGGATTCTTTTTGGGTAAAAAAGGTACGGATTGGGAGAGACATTTAAAAATTTCGGTATAGAAGGATGCGAGAGCATCGTTAACCGTGAGGTTGGGATTATCGTAAAGAAAGTCAAAATTGGCCATACTGAGAAGGTTATTCAGTTCGGCATAGTTAGCCCTATGAAAACTAAAACTGTAAGAATACTCATAAGAAGCGCGATTAAGACCATTGTCATACGCCAATGTAAGAGAAAGGGGAGGATGGTAACTATCCAACTTAGAAAGAAGATGTCTGCTTTCTAAAACGATGTAGTTATCTGTATCAGTGGCGAAGACTAGGTCGAGTTGTCTGCCAATGTTATTGGTGACACCACTTAATTGATACAGACCAGAGTCAGTAAGGCAGTCGATGAAAAGGTTTTCTTTATCAGAGGTGGGATTTGTTGCAGTAAAGTAGGACTGGTCAGTCTGAGCCCATACAAGCTTAGGGAGATTAAAATCACCTAAAAAAATAACTACGTCGTTGGGATCAGCAGCATCAAAAATGCTGTCGATTACATCAACAGCTAGCTGGTAACCTTGAATTGGTTGAGAGGGGCGAATATAGCAGCAGCAAATATGTAGGTTGCGCTTGCAAATAGGAATTCTAGCGCAAACAAATTCAAAGAATGCAGTGGACGATTTTTGAAAGGGTTTAGACTCGAGACGAGAGTGTATAGCTAGAAGTACCCCACGGCCATATAAATTTTCCTCCTTATCTAGATCGTCGTCACGGTGTAAATCAAAGTCTTGGGAAAATAATTCATTATCCTTAATATCAGGGGTGAGATTGGTTTCTGTGAGTGCAAAAATGTCGTAGGGCAGAATCTGCGAATTAAGATATATAGCAGAGATCTTAGTTCGTAATCCTCTTACATTTTGATAATACAGGGACAGATATTTGGGAGGCTTCTGCAAAGAATTGAGTAATGGGTTAGGAGCGATGGTAGTTTTTGAAACTAGACCGTGTTCGCTGGAGGTGTAGTATGCGTTTGGAACTTACGTGAGACGCAAAAGAGGAGAGATCATTAACCACATCATCAGGAGTCATATCTAATTGCTCATGAAAACGTATAAAAAGTTGCCGCAGTTCATTGTGATTAGTGGGAAGGCCTTCTTGCAGAATGGAAACCATTGCATTGGTTTTCGTTATATCGTTAATACAGACAGAGTCTGGCTTATCATGAAGATATGCGAGATATAAACGAACATTATCGTATAGTCTGCGGTCTTGTAGTCGAGAGAGAACATACCGGCCATCTTCCCCTGAATCGATAAGGTGCTTGGTTAACTTTGCAACTTTGCCTTTGGAGGAAGTATTGGGTCTAAAAACGAAGGTGGTGTGGAATCAGGGTGGGACTCTAGCTTAGAAGGTGGGGAGGGATTTAAAATATGGGAGCGAATAAAGTTAGGGTATGTCGTTTTTGTTAGAGTGGGATGAGAAGAAGTTGTTGGGGTTTTTAAATGACTGAGAGGAGGATCAAGATTAAAAGATACACGTTTGGGAATTGGGAACGTTTTGTGGAAACGTGATTAGCAGTTTGAAGTGAAGAAGGAGTGAAGAAAGGGAATGTCCCAACTTTAAAACTCCAGTTTGGATCAGGAGCTTGTTTGTTAGGCTTTGGATTTTTTTTGTGAGAGTTGGGCTTCGGTAAAGGGTTAAAGGTAGTATCCTTGCGATGTTTGTTGTTTCCTCTATTTGGTTTTAATCTTTCCGTGGTTATTCCACCCAGATTGATGACGTCGGAAGCAGGGTTGATGAACATCCATTCATATGGGATGTTACCTTGAGGGTGTTGGTAGAGATCTTACGGTAGTTGATGACATCAATTTTAAATTTAGATTTAAAGAGACTAGTTAGCCTGGTTCGATCGAGATGTGTACCTCTTATTAAAAAGTCAACCGATTCGGCTTTGTTGGAATTGTTCAACTTTTTGATTCTCTTGTTCCACTCCGAAAGTGTCCACAAGGTGCCAAATCGTGAGATTGTGGGTTCAGGAGTTGGTGTATTTGGATCAATTTCCGGAGCGGGTTGTGGTGGAGAAGATGATGACCCAGGAGTTATTGGTGGTTCCATTATTGCAGATTCAAGCATCTCAGTCAGAATCGAGGTATTGTATGATGCAGTCGGTAGAGCCTGGGATTGCACCGGTATATCGTCGATTTTACTGGAAGCTATCCGGATGTGATCAGCAATTTCGTTTAAAAGCGCGCGTGATTCGGTTATCTCGTTGCTTAACTCACTCATTTGGCATATGATGTTTAAGAGCAACTGATCATTATTTGGAGGAGAGGGAACGCTCTTTCGCGACGTACTTTGAGATGAAAATCGAGGGAAGACCGTAGAGAACTTAAAGAGTCTGTTATTGTGGGGATGTACGATTTAATTATAGATTTAACACTATGGGATATACAGTTTTTTAAGTCTTCACTTATTTCGTGTTTATCGTTTCGTTTAATTAAATCACTATTTTGAGCCAACTGCATAGATAAGTTTCTAAATTGACTCTTATTATAGCTTGCAGATTGTTCGAGGGAAATTGATAAGTCTTCAACTGTTTTTAAAATGTCATCATATTTGGTGAATTGATTTTGAATCGATTTCAATGCATGGTTGTTGTCCGCCGCAAAATTGTTGACCGAATCACTGAGACATTTAATAGCAAGCAAGATGTGGGACGGAGTGATGTCCTTGCACTCATCACAATAGAACAAAAAGTGTTTTTAAAGTCCCTTAAATACGCGATGGATCTCTAACTCAAGCCAATACATAGGGCGTGGAACGACTTGCAACAAAGACCACTGCAGATCACCATAACAGCATTTGGATCATTTGTTAAGGCGCAATTTGCACTTCCACATAATTCAGACATGTTGACGATGAAGTTAGGGTAGGTCAGTTGAAAATTTACGTAAGACGCGGTGAATGAGACTTGGGTTAAATTTAATATTATTAGGGTCTTTCTACTCAATAAACAAATCGAGTCAGCAAAATACATAGGGCGGTGAATGAGAATTGGGTTATTAGCGCACTTTTACTCAATAAACAACAAAGGCGATGGCCGAGAAATAGCTTGTGCGAATTATTGCAAATTAGGCAGGAATAATAAATGAAAATAAATAAGCGGAGCGAAATTTAAGCACGTCTGAACTTAATGAATGACAAACAAAAGTGGCTTATAGAAGCCAATCATGTCAGAGTTCTGCTTTTTTCTTGAATTTTTCGATGGCACGAAAACAGTGAGTAGTAACTCGTAAGGGACATTTCCAAGAACTGAAATATTCTCCCTTAATTATGGCATTGATTGAATTTGTAGATCCCCCCCTTCACTTCTTCCTCAGCAACAAACAAAAAAGCCGATAAAGGCGTAGAAAGATTGTCCTGGTTTAGAGCTTGCCACATGCTTGATTCGTGATGTAACCAACCTGGTCCAGAAAGATAAATTTTTGAATGAATAAGAAAAATTGCTTATTTATTCCCCTAGTTTCCAAACCTTCGGGATTCTGCAGGCAGAACAGTGCCGCCAGCAAGATATATATTTTTAAGTGCTCGAATTTCTTTGACTGTGTTCTCCACATATGGTTTCCATTGTTTCTTTTTCCCTAGTACCCAGAACAAAGCCATTCTAGAGTCAGTTTACAAAAATTCTACCTCGAGCTGCTACTTAATTCATAGCGCAAAGGAAACGGGTGAAAAAGTTTCCGTTACAATTTGTAGAGTAGGCAACTGGTTCGAAAGCATACTGGGTGACATCCGCGAAAATGACGACTTGTGTTGTCCCTGAACAATGAAATGTGATTAATTGTCCAAGTTCACTGACATCTACACAGATTTCAACACAGATTTTTTCGTGTTCTGATGCCGTATATCCCACGAACGCATTACCCATAGACCTAGCAAACCAAAGGGATCATATATTTTATTTTTGACATTACCTTTAGTATATTGCGTTTTGTTCCAGCTAGACCATTGGACTTCAGAAGGAGCTCTACTCCCGACAAGTCGACAGAGAATTCATCCGCATTAAATCATTTATGGAGCCATTTTTGACAAAATGATTCTTGCGAACTTATGGGCTGTTAGGGTTCTATTTTCAAAGATTCACAGAGTTGCATATATAAGCTTGCACTGAAAATTCCGTGCGCATTTTGTTTACTGGACACTGTCTTGCAATCGGCTTCTGTAGAAGTTGCATGGACGAGGTGGAGGAGACAATAGGGTGCATAGGTGTCATCACTGGACACTGTCTTTTAGGTAAACATGCAAAAAGACTCGGCATCATTACAAACGACTTCTGCAGAAGCTGCATGGATGAGGAGGAGGCAATCCCTTAACTTCTCTGTACATGTCCAGCTTTTTCTCAAAAAAGAACTCCACTTAGGAGCCTTCTTCTACAATGACTTAAGCGATCTAAGGAATACGACGTTTGTCTCAATTGCAAACGCTTTAAGTGCTGATATTGTCGATTCGAGCTTTTGAATGTAAAACAAATGGCACCAATAAAGGTGGAAGTTGGGAGCTCCAAAATAGCTAATATACCCAATGGGACCTTTTTGCCGAAATGTCGTTTTTGAGGGATTTCATGAAACCCGGGGGGCAAGGTGTTGAATTTTGTTCGCAATTAAACATTGATATTGTTTTGATAACAGAACGCAATGTAATGAGTTGGAGGACCACACCAAAATGAATCGTGATCTCAAATTACTGGCGAATGCAGTAATAACATTTCCTACGAAGTGTTGGAAGATTTCTTCGCTTATGGCTTCTACGCCAGTAAAAACAGGAAGACTGCACTTGATGGCCTTTGCGAGCTGTTCGGATCCTCGATATAAATAATGAATGAGCGTTTCACTGCCAATCACTTGGTAGCAATAGACGAATGGTAAAAGATATTCCACCTGAGCTTAAAGCCGAGTTTTAAGAGGAGATATTTATATTAACTGCTCAAAAAGAAAGCAGTGCAAAAATTTAAAATAGCCGTTTTCTTTTTTTTTTGTTAATTTTTTTTCATTTCTTGCCAGCTGAAATGTTTTGTTTTATTAAGTTATTTTGTGTTATATTGTATGCTAAGTTCTATTTGTTTTAAATTGGAATGTGGGCATTTGGGCTTAGAAGGCAATTGAGTAGTCAAGTCTTCTTTTGGACAACAAAAGTCACCCTTTATAAGACCTTAATAATCCCGGTTCTGCTCTATGGAGCAGAGGCATGGACATTATCAAAAATGGGTGAGAGTGTTCTTGGTTGCTTCGAGAAATTTTTCGGGCGATCTTCGGTCCCGTCTGCATTGAAGGAGAATGGAGGAGGAGATACAACAATGAACTCAGCGAACTGTACAGCGACATCGACCTAATCAAAAGAATGAAGATCCAAAGACTAAGATGGCTGGGTCATGTAGATCGTATGGACACCAATGCTCCGGCCTGAAAAGTCTTCGAATCCGCTCCCGAGGGACAGCGCATGTCTATGTTTATTTGGTTGTTTCAAGATATTCACAGCAAATTATAAATAAAACCTTTTTGAAGTATGAATTGTTTATTTAAGTTCTACCAAGCGTAAGTGAATTACGAGTATAGCCGAAATAACCATTTAGTACAATAAGCGTTTACTATTTTAGAAAATTTAGAAATTTTTAGAAAATGTTGGAAATAAATTGGCTTTGCTAAAATTTGAACCACCTATTTATTCAACAATTGCCTGAAAAGAAACACAACTAGAATTATAGTTTAAAGCATCTTACATCTGCAGTTAAAAAATAAAGAAGATTGGGAAAACTCCCAGCGCATGTGCCTAAGCATTTGCTACTCGCTTATTGCACAAACGGGGTAAGTACCACTGTTCTTTGCTTTGCCTTGCATAAAGCCAGTAAATGAAACGTACTCTACCTCCATCTCTCTGGTGGTCTAGGCACTGAAAATACGACTAGAGCAGAAAATGAATTTTTACTTGTATCTGTAGTTCCGTCTCCATCTTCACAAAATCTTGCTTCTCAAATGAAAGCTAACTTCTTAACAGAAAATGCTTCAATAATTCAAACTACTCGGCCGCCCATAACGAATACATTGCACGATTTAACAGAACAGCTGTCATGTTCAAAACTGAAGTCCCGGAACGTGCCTTCAATCAAATCCAAAGCCTCGTCCCGCAGGAAAATCTCTCTCCAGCTACAACGTTTGGAAGAAGAAAGGTTACGTAAAAAGAAGTATTTAGCAAAAAAGTATCAACTTTTAGAAGAAGCTACATCTGAAGACGCGAATCAGAATATTCAGCTGATAACCTCAAAAAATTGCGTGAAGGACTGGCTACAATGGCAGAAGTCACAAGAGACCTCTAGGCCAGTAGTAGAAGTTTCAAATAACGTTACAAGGAGTAAGATACAGGTACCAAGCCCCAGCTTACACAACAACACATGGATTGGGCCCACAGCTCCACAACAGCACGATAGCAATGTATTGCACACAACTGACCAACATTTTCCTGTATAGATCTACACAGTGGGCTAGAAAATACGAGACTGTCACAACGTCAAATAGCTGCACGTCAATGCTTGCCAAAATAACTGAAAACTAGCCGTAAGTGGACTTCAAACACCGTTCGCAAGGAATCAGATTCGAAATTAATTGATATAGAAATGTCAGGAGAAAACATGAAAACAAAATAATGGACGCGGGGGCTACGTACTGCATTGAATGCATTGAAATTAGCTAAACAGTACACACACTTGAAGGGAATTTCGCTAAATTCCTTTTGCAACGCAAAGCCCCGTCTTTTGATAGGTTTGAGACATTGGAACTTGGGAATTCCACTTCGAACTAGATAGGGAGAATTTAACGAACCAGCAGCAACAAAACCACGTTTGGGCTGGATGGTGTTTTGTCCATCGACTCAAAGTCAGCGAAGAACTTAAGAGTAAATTACCATATACATAATTGTATTTGTCATCAAGAAGATGATTTGCTACTAAATAATTCTGTAAAAAAGTACTTCATTTTAGAAAATATGGAAGCGAAAAAAATTCTACTTTTAGCGCCTGAGGAGGATAGGGCAAGACAGATACTAGGAGCTCACTTTAATAATGTATATTTTGAGATACCATTGTTATGGAAAAATGAGAAAGCTACCTGAAACCAAAATAAAATGCAGAGTGCAGACTTAAATATCTGGAAAAGAGATTGATTAAAGAACCACATCTGCACAAATTAATCTGCGATTTAACTAAAGACTACTTGCACAAGGGCTTCGCCCATAAGATCGACTCTAAAGTCTTAGACACAGAAAAGACATGGTATTTACTAATTTCTCCGGTGTTAAATCGCAACAAACAAAATAAAATTCGAATTGTCTGGGATGCAGCATCGAAAGTAAATGGGATTTCTCTTAACAGGTCCTGATATAACTTCTCCGTTGCTCGGCATTCTTTTCCGTTTTAGAGAACGAAGAGAGGGCCTGTGTGCGGACATAAGAGAAATGTTTCACCAGGTCCACATAAAGCGGGAAGACCAACAAGCCCACAGATTCCTTTGGCGAAATAAAGAAACAAATAAAATTGAAACGTATTGACCTTTCTGTGCACAGTATGTCAAAAATAAAAATGCGAATCAGTTTATGGTTCAGTTTCCCGATGCAGTCAATTCAATTATCAGGACCATTACGTAGACGACTTCATTGCTAGTTTTGACAACGAAAAGAAGCGTCCCGAGTCGCAAAGAAAGTTGTGCATGTGTGCAGCCAAGGCGGAGATCCTCAATTTTCGATCAAACTCGCGATATGTTGTGAGTGATTTAGACTGGTATAGCGCTGAAAAGAAGTCAAATGTATCTATCTTAGATGCAGAAAAGGTACTTGGTCTTTGGTGGTCTCTAACTAGTGATAAATTTAACTTTAAGTTTAGTAATGATATGATTCCAGCTATAACGATAAGCCAGCAGATACCTACTAAAAGGGAAGTTCTTCGATTTTTAATGAAGATATACGATCCAATAGGATTAAATGCAAACGCTTAAGTGAACTTAAAAATTTTGCTGCAATCAATTAAGAGATATGGTGTTGACTGGGATGAACATATTTAATTAGAATAACTCGAAGTTTGTAGTAAATGGATAAAAATTCTTCCGTTATCAAAAACCAAAGTTGCTCCCTTGCGTCACATTTCCATACCAAGAACTGCTGCTGCTATTCTGGGTAGTAGACTAGCTTCAACGATCATCGAAAATGAAACCATATAGTTCACGTGGTGTGTTTATTGAACTGATTCAAAAACAGTCATATACCGGATTAGATCACCGAGTCACAAGTTTCAACAATTTGTTTCGATACGAATTGGAGAAATTCTTGAGAGGACAGATCCAATGTCATGGAAGTATATATATATATATATATACTCAAAGCTGAATGTAGCAGATGAACCCACTAAGAGCCGATTGAGATACGACTTTTCATCGTGCAGGCAATGGTACAGAGGACCAAACTTTCTCTGGTGTGAGAAGCAATCCTTTAGAAGAAGAAACCGCTGAGCAGCTTCATCATTTAGCCGTGCACCAATCATAATCGACCTGCATAATCGACTACCACAGGTTCTCAAAATCTTAAAATCTAAAGTCATCTTAATAAGGCTGAGAATTTTTTGTTGAAACAGGCACAAAAGGAAATATTTTCCGAAGATATATTTATTCTTATGTCCGCCATTAAGCAAGATAAAGTAGCTCTCCCAAAGACAAGTATTTAGACTTGAAATGGGAATAAAAACGACCGATTGTGCTACCAAAAGAGCAAAGTATAACGTATTTAACTTTGGATCACTATCATAGAAAGTTTATACTCGTACATCACTACAACGAAACCATTGTAAACCAAGTTCGTCAGCGCTTCTACATTTCCACTTTGGCGTGATGGTTAAGAAGGTACAACGTCAATGTCAAGGGTGTCGGAATAAAAGAGCAAGACCATGTATTCCTTTAATGGGTGAACTTCCAAGGTCCTTCTCCTATATTGGTATGGACTATTTTGGACCGATGACAATGACAGTGAGCAGACGGGTGAGACCAACTTCTAAGATAGCGGTGTTGAATGTAGGAGATTCCAAATACTGTGGTAAACAGGATCAAAGCTCCCACTTACCAGGGGGAGTGCTAAGGAATCTGGCAGTAATGGTCTTCCTCAAAACTATATGCCACGAATGATTCACAAAAACGATGTCTTTCTCGAAAGCAATATTGCTGATGCTTCCTGTTTTTCTTTCCTTTTCTATCACAACCTATGTATAAATATTTGAATCAAATTATAAATAAAAATCTTTTTGAAGTATAAATTGTTTGTTTAAGTTCTACCAAACGTAAGTGAATTATAGCCAAAATAACCATTTAGTACAATAAGCGTTTACTATTTTAGAAAATTTTAGCCCTTATTCAGCATAATAAAATTATGCAATACTGCTAAGCTAAAACTATATTTTATGCATTTTCAGGACAATTACCAAATAGCGCAAGCACTACAATTCATCTTTTACCTTCGTCGTATTGACTTCCACATTCGTCAACATCTACGTATGTGAACCTGTATCATGTGTCAAAAACAGTCATTAAAACAATGCTTAAATATTTTTTTCAGCGGATATATAATAGCGATGGGTTTCCCGTCAATTTCACCAAACACAGTTGGGCGCATTCCACTTAGCCCAAAAGTGTTGTGTTGTGTTTTAGTTGGATGAAAAAGACAGATCTTATTTTCTAACGTTCATAAAAAGGAGTTCAGTTTGTTTAACGAAGTTGCTTTTTTTTATTTTGACAGGATAACCATTCTTTCTTGTTTTTAAGCTATAAACATTTTCTATTCTTTTTATGTAAAAATACTTTTTGGCTGCTAATCAAAATTGAATAAGAATATAACAGTGTGTCAGAAGTGGTTCTACAATTCGAAAAGAGAAAAGGAAGTAAAAATAACTTCAATTACACCAAAATTCTTGCAATCCCTTTTCGGAATCTTCGCAGACACTGTGCGCCAGGCAGTAACGGAAGAAACGCAGGCAGTGACGGAAGCAACGCAGACTGCGATTTCAACTTCGCAATCTTCTTCAGGTAATTCTTCTTTGCAAACTTCCAGAGCACCACCGTTCTCTATGGAACATTATAAAGCATCAGATAAAACCACAGGTGAAAGTTACTTCTCACGCTTCGATTGAGCCTTAGAAATCAGCAAAATTCTTGCAGATGAGCACCATAACTTCCAGAAAATCTTACGTAATTACGCTTATATTAAATCGAGCTTGATAAAGCATTTCAATTGCAAGAATAATTAATTCGCTGAAAGTATAATATATGATGGAAATAACTTCTTAGATCGAAAGCTCATTGAACAATTACTTTATGGCCTTGAATCACGAAACACCTGTGATGAAATCATACCGAAAACACCAGCATCATTCGCAGAAGCCTCCGAGATCGCACACGCAATCGAGGCAACACTCGATCAAAACCTACTCCCTTGGTTGTATCTACATATAAACTGGGACATGCGATAATACAAATCAACAATAAAAACATAGCACGAACGCCACCATTTGCTTCTGTTAGCGGGAGACCATAAAACCCAGAAGAACAACCAGGTGATGGAGTCGAAGTTTCTAATTATCATGGATGTGAGGGACGGCATCTATGAGCGCAATGTAAATTCAAAAATGCAACCTACTGCGCCTTTGGACGGGTAGGCCGCATTGGAAAATTCTGCAGATCGAAGGCGTCACAGATTGCCGAAGAGCCTGAAGCACTTGATTCCATTCAATGCCTACATAAAATTAAAACTAAATCAACAGACAGGCGTATGATATTTATGATATCAGTGAACATCGATGGGCGTAAACTGGATATGGAACTGGATAAGGGTGCACCGTGCGGCATTATTAGTATGAAAATAATACATTCTATTAAGCCAAGATACAGTTTGCTAAAGAGTGACAGATAATTCTCAAGCTACACGGGTCACAAAATTCATTGCTTAGGACGCATTTAGGTCAACGCGACAGTGGGTAAGACGTCATGCAAACTTAATTTATATACTGTTGATGGCGATTCCGACACCCTCTTTGTGAGAGAAGGGATTTCTCATTTTGCTCACGAAATTAGTTTCATTGATATATAAGCTACATATCGACTACAACTCCAAAGATGACATCCCAGCAACGCACACGTCTGGAAGAGATTCTCGCTCGCTACGAAGATGTCTTTAATGATGTAGCAGGCAAACTTACAGGGCCACCTGTAACACTGTATCTAAAAGCAGGAGCTTCACCTGCTTTTGATAGGGCGAGAGAAATACCGTTGGCACTGAGGGAAGCATACGCAAAAGAAATCGACCAAAAAATTCCGTCCGGCTTTTACCAGCGTGTCACTTATTCGGAGTGGGCTTCAACAACCCATGTAGTTACAAAGAAAAATGGAAAATTACGTATTACCGGCGATTATGAGCCATCGCTCAATCCAAGAATTATAATTGACGAGCATCCCATTTCAAGAGCGGAACATATTTTAAATCAAATTAAAGGAGCCACAATATTTTGTCATCTTGACGTTACCGATCCTAACTTTCACCTGCCAGTAGATGAAGATTTTGCAAAACCCTTACCTTACATACTCTAACATATGAGTATGGTGGAAATGGTGCTGCAAGGGATTTCAAATTGGAGCGCGTGAGATCCGAAGGCATTCGCCTTAATCGCTCTAAGTGTGCCTTTGCAACTGCCCTTCACCCCAGAGCAGTGATTCCTAGGCAAGGGGACATATTATAACGCATTTATTCCTGATCTTGCGACTAGAGATAGGCCACTTCGAGATATGCTCCACAGAAATCACTTCAAATGGAATCTGGAAGCAAAAAGAGCGTATTCAGATGTAAAAATATACTTGTTTCGCCGCAGGTCCTAATGCCATATGATCCTACTTTGCCACTACTGCTGGAAAAAGACGCAAATGAAACAGGACTGGGTGCTGTGTTGTCCCACCAACTTAGTAACGTTCAAGAGCGTCCTATTGCTTACGCAAGCCGTACCATGAGCACTACAGAGCAGCGATATTTTCAAATGGAAAAGGAAGCCCTTGCAATTGTATGGGCGGTTCAAAAGTTCTTAATATATATCTACCCCCACCATTGGACGCTTATTACCGATCATAAGATCATAAACCGTTTGCACAGATTCTCCATTCGGAAAAGTCGCTTCCTGTTCTCTGCGTTAGACGTATAGCAAACGATGCCGACTCCTTTGAAAATTTCCACTACGACGTGATATTTAAACCAACAAAAGCTCACACAAACGCAGACTACTGCTCCCGAGCCCCGCTACCAGCGACTGCTTGTCGTTTGAATCGACTAACAGTGGATGAAGGGGACCAAGTATCTACGTATAAGAATATAAGAGCCGGATTGATAGCTCAGGAGACGAAAAAAGTCGAACACTCGGGAACAATACTTCAGCTTCTTGAGTCAGGCCAGTGCTTCCTTCGAGCAGGATATAATGTCCTTGAAGCAGACTATAATATAGCAGTAAGCTGTCAGGTTTTTGATCACAGAGTCGTGATTCCTAAAGCACTACGCTATAAAGTACTTGCTGGTTTGCGTACTGCACATCTAGTACTGGAAAAAATGAAGGGACTGGCGCGTTCTTTTATTTACTGGCCTGGAATCGACATGGATGCCAGGATACGAGTACCATCATGATCCACCTAAGTTCAGAATACACCATTAAGATTATCCAAAAGGGCCATGAGAGCGAGTACACGTTGACTTCGCGGGACGTTTGCGGGTATGTTGTTGCTCATTATCTCCGATGCCTACAGCAATGTGTCTGATAATGGAACCAGCTTTAAATCGTTCGAATTCAAAAACTTTCTGCATGTTTAATACCACAAGCTTGCGGCCCCGTACCATCCGTTTACAAATGGTCAAGCTGGACGCAATGCACAAACATTCAAGGATGCTCTCGAAGCAATGAGCACATCAAAATACTCTCTTCAGCAGAATTTTAAAGAATTTCTTCGCCATAATCGGAAGTCACCACACGCAATCACAGGCCAGTTCCAAGCCCAAATCTTCATAGGACGCTCCATTCATACACGCTAGGATCGTGTGGGGCCAGAGGATGTTTCCACAAAAGCGATAGGAAACAGTACATGATTACGAGATTGCCTATTTCGGAAAAACCTACATCAAATACGAACAGCTGACGCAAATCACCACGAACAACTGGCACTTAATCTATTACCAGCAAAAGAGGGTTTACGAGACCGCAAACCGAAGTCACTGGGAAAATTTCCATCTTACTACGTATATCACCAACTACCGAGTTTTCACCGATGCTTTTGGATCAATCAATGAACCGACAAGATGTTGTGAACGAAAGCAAATTATTAACGGAGGAGGCAATCTCAATGTTACCTACCGATCTCACATCAACTACAGTCTCGAGGCAACAGGAAAACACGGCTATGAGACACATAATACAAAAAATTCGAGGAGATCGACGAGGCAAAAAAGACCACGAATTATATTTGTTGGATGAACAAGACATATCTTATTTTCTATCGTTTAAAAAAAGTTTGTTTTAAGAAGTTGTTTTTTATTTTATTTTGAAAGTATAACCGTTTGTTCTTGTTTTTTAAAAACTTGGTAGCACAGACATCTCTATGGCGTTTAGTGGTGGCTCATCTGGTGCTTGGTTAACAAACTTAAGTTGTTTTGAAAACATTTTTGTATGCGTATGTTTGACATTTTTAAGAATTCATCGGAAATATTCATCCGAAACGAAGAGAATATGATTTGGAAGCATTGTTTTATATCCGCTAAATAGATAGCGGGTATAGATTGACTTAGCGTTGATCGGTATGTTATTGTTGTAATTAACATACAAATAACTTTTTAAGCAGATAGCTGATTTGCAAAAAAAACACGACTAGTATTCACCTATTCTGACATTAGCTGTGTTTTTTGCATGAATGTTAGCTATCTTTGCAAGAAAACGACCCATCCCCGCTTAAGATTTCATCATTAAAACTGGGCAGCAGAGATATACGAGTATTTATTACGTTTTTTGACACTTCATCTGTAAGTTCATAAACAATTTTGAAAAAACCAATTAATGTGATGAAAATTTGGGTACAAATATATATTGAAATTCTAAAAATGGAAAACGCTGAAGAAACTCAGGTAAGGATTGCAAATAAATATTTAAATTGGACGAGAAAAAATGTATTGTCTTAGATAATCAATTCATTGATGCATACCGCAAGCAGTCCTCAAAAGGATATATACAATTTGGAGGAAGCGCTTTGGATAATTTTCTCAGAAAGTTCTAGTTGCAGCTCCTCGAGCAGCAGTTTCGAAGAATCGGAGGTGGAATAAGAGCAGCACATAACGTGCTCCAATTTCATTAGAACCATTGAGGCATACAGTAACGATGAGTTTGGGCCCCATATGCAGTTACAGAGGTCAACAGTGGAATATTTAGGAAGTAAATAGTTACTTTCTAAAATATTCAAATAATTCTCAATCTATGTTTCTACCTGAAACATCTCAAGGGAGGAGATCGAGAATTGACTGTCGGAAGACGATTCTTATGTACATATGGTACGTAAGCAGTAGGCTGACATTTCGGCAGCTCGGCAATTTATTTGGTATTCCAAAGTCGTCTGCTTGGATTGCTATTCAACCGATTAACTCTTGGTTTATTTCAATTGGAAATAATTATATCAAGTGAGGAAATATAGACGAAATACGGAGAATGTTCGACTTTTTATCAACATCAAGCTACTACAACAGGAAGCAGGGTTACAGCCTCGTTCTTCAAGCAGTCGTTGATGCACAAAAGAAATTAATCAACATCACTTGATGTGAGCCCGGTTTACTGCAGAGTTCTTCGAAGACCTAAACTGTACTCAAAAGTCCAAACAGATCATAATAATATGTTTCCCAATAGATCGTTTGTACTGGGTGATTCCGTTTATCCATTAACGAACTGGCTGGTGCCACTTTTTTGCGATAATGGTAATTTAAGGTATACACAGCGGAGGTTCAACTACATTTACTCAGCGACCAGAATGACTGTACAACAGTGGATTGATTCCGGAGGCTTTCGAAGTCTACAGAGCAGGTGGATTTGAGATCAGTGAACAGGATAATTGTTAGTGCATGTGTTTTACACATTTTCATTCACTTTATTTTATTTTTATAACGAATTCATATTAACAATTAACAATTTTGACTTAAAAACTAAAGTTATATTATAAGTTTTTTTTGGGATATTTACTTATTATCAATGCATCGAATTCAAAAAACAAAAATAACACAATATGATATTAAAACGCTGGTAGTAGGTTAGGAAAGTTGTATGTAACAGTTATTACGAATAAATTCTGATTCTTCATTAAAATCAAAATTAAGCAGCCATTTTTTAATTTCTCTGTTAAATTTAAAACGTTTTCTAATACATCGTAGTTCAATAGATAAACTATTAAAAAGTCTGGGTGCTACCGCGGTATAAAAATTTAAGAAAATATGAGTTTAATACGGTTGAATACTAGCAAGGAAAATATTATTACTGCGAAGCTCATAGGCATGTTCTGATTAAGTATATTACAATTTCTAAAGAAAACAATTTTGAGAACTTTTTAATGATATAAATGTTTTAAAGGAATTTTAACGAAAAGACTAAAGTTATGTTCACCACGGCGTTTTTTCCATATGATTGTAAGAATGTGTTTCCATACTGTAACTTCGATCGGACTAAGCCATAGTACACAGTTTCTAAAAGCTTACGAGACCAAATTTTTGTCGAAGGTGATACAAATCCCACGGTACCAAAGATTGAGAAATGCAAGCAGCCCGTGTCATCGTTCCCACGAGCAGAGGAAACTTCCATCGACACCTGAGTTATCAGCAAACATCCGATGCTGACCATGCAGTAGCACTTTATTTGGGAACGCTTCGAGTTAGGTATCGATTGCAATTTTAGTTCAGTTTTAAGTTAGCTTTAAGAAGCAAAACAATAAAATATATTTTTTTAAATAAATAATATAAAATAGTTTAATTGGCGCCCAACGTGGTTGGCTCGAGGTAACAAGTGACGAGTGAAAAATTCAACAAGTCCGACCTCAAGTAACTCGTGTTTGAATTTTTAAATAAACATTATAAAATCGACCTTAAGTAGCTCGCGTAAGGTTTTATAGTAAATTCTTGTTAATGCGGAATAACTTAAAATCCGTCAGTGAAAGTGTGCCCTGTTTCCTGTCCCGGGTCAAACCCACAACTACCTAAACGATCATCATCAAACATCGATAGATTTCGAAAACCACGAGGGAATGTACGAGGGCGGGTCAATATGTCGTGACTTTTGGATTAAAACACAGATTTTTTGATAAAAAAATAATTTTATTTTTCAACGTAGTCTCCCTTGAGCTCTATACATTTTGTCCAACGCTTCTCCAATTTTTTTATCCCTTCCAAAAAAAACGATTTGTCGAGGTCCTCAAAATAGGCCTTTGTTTGCGAGATGACTTCATCATTTAAGTCAAATCTTTTTCCACCAAGCCATTTCTTCAGGTTTGGGAACAAGAAGTAGTCGCTCGGAGCCAAATCTGGAGAATAGGGTGGATGAGGGAGCAATTCATAGCCCAATTCATGGATTTTTGCCATGGCAACTGCATATGTGTGCACCCTTGCATTGTCTTGGTGGAAAAGAACTTTTTTCTTAGCCAAATGAGGTCGTTTTTTTTTCAAATCGTCATTGAATCGGTCCAATAAGTTGGCATAATATTCCCCATTGATTGTTCTTCCCTTTTAAAGGTAGTCAATGTGGATTATCCCGCGTGCATCCCAAAAAACAGTCGCCATAACTTTATTGGCTGACAAACCCACCTTGGCCTTCTTTGGCGCCGATTCACCCTTAGAAACCCACTGTTTTGACTATTGTTTGTTCTCTGGTGTGTTGTGATGGATCCATGTTTCGTCCACGGTTACAAAACGGCGCAAAAACTCCTCCATATTGCGATTAAACAACGCCAAACCTTCCTGTGAAGTTGTTACACGATTGCGTTTGTGGTCGACTGTGAGCAAACGCGGCACCCATCTTGCGGAAAGCTTTCTCATGCCCAAGTGATCATTCAAAATTGAAACCACTGAGCCATGCGAGATCCCTACGGCCTCCACAATCTCTCGCACTTTCAATCTTCGGTCGGCCAACACCATATCGTGAATTTTTTCGATTGTTTCGGGTGTAGAGACCTCAACTGGGCGTCCAGGACGTTCGGCATCTTCAGTGCTTGTACGGCCACAACGAAATTCAGTAAACCACTTTTTTACCATTGAAATCGATGGTGCAGAGTCCCCATAGTATTTATCAAGCTTAGCCTTGGTCTCGGTAATGGTTTTTTTTCGCAAGAAATAATGCTTAATAAGCACACGAAATTCACTTTTTTCCATTTTCTCCTCAAATTAGTGAGTAGTCTGATAAAAAAAAACTGTCAAACACAAACTAACTGACGCAGCAAGTTTAAATTTTGACAGGAGTCAACTGACAGATGCCTGTTGACAGGAGCAGTGTTGCTGTTTCAGTAAAGAGGTCAGAAATTCAAAAAGTCACGGACTTATTGACCCGCCCTCGTATATGAGATGCCTTAGTAGCACAAGCAAAAAGGAATCCAACTTAATCGACCAGCATGGGATGTTCGCCACCATTCCTTTAGCGTAAGAGTTACATTATTAACCGCGTTTTATTGGCAGGTCAGTAGCCAGCTCAGCATTCAATGCCAATAAAACAATTTAACTCACTCCAAACGCCATTTGACTTGTTGAATTGGCTTGCGGGTGGGTTCACAAAGTTGTGAATGTTTTTTTAAACTCGCATTTAGTTCATAGGCCTGAGCAAATAGAATTCACTTCGTAAAAGGCATGCGCGAAATTCTTTTTGTGCTGAAACTTAAGAATTGCATTGCAAGTGCAAACATTGCGCCATCCGAATTTCAATTTTTAAAACTATATCGGCAGCAATGAATGCTGGCTTATTTATCGCCAGCATTCGACTTGTTGTTGTTTGTAATATTAAATTTTACTATGCTGGTTACTGACCTGCCAATAAAATGCACCTATTTTAAGATAAAATTATATTAATTAAAAATTAAATATCAATTAACTAGAGGTTCCCTTTCTAAACTTTGAGTGGATATGTACGTGATTACAAATAAAAGAGATATGCGAATTAAAAAAAAAAGGGGAAAAGAAAGAAATCTGTTTTAAAAGGAAAAATAAGTTTTTGAGAAAACTTTTTGTCAGAAAATTAAATTAGAAGTTACGTAATAATAATTCAAAGAAGTAAAATAAATCTTTGAGAAAACTTTTTGTCAGAAAATTAAATTAGAAGTTAAGTAATAATAATTCAAAAAAGTAAAGCGAATACTAGGATAATAAGTTTATATATACGAATTACATATATAATTCTTAGTGAAATTTTTAGTTCCATAAACAAATCCATTTACATAAAATTTGAAGAGTTTATTCCTCTTATTAAATTAAACCCATTCCAAAAAATTCCCAACCCTGTGTTACGCCCCTCTGTCTTGAATGTTGAAGACCGCCAAGGAAATACCCCCAATGAAAATATTTCTAATGCAAATAACGATGTAAGAGCAACTCCAGAACTTGAGGCACTTATCACGAACATAGCTACCAAAGGTTTTACAGATGAGTGCAGGCATATTATTAGATCCATAGTAAACCCTGATAATCCGATCCGAAGAGGTACCGACCAAACTATATATCCCAGATACAAAGCCGACTTTGTAGGTTTAGACGAAATACCGGATGTTGTCCGAAGTTCAAGAGAGTTCTCCGGAACTCCCGATGAGTTCAACCGCAAAAGCGTCGAGAGAATTCTTGGTATTTATCACCACCTAAAAGGAACTCCGAAATATTTTAGAATCGTACAACACCCCGCTCGACTGGGAGTGTACATCAATGTGATTGACTCTCCACTATGCAGATCGACGTGATCTTGGTACACTAGAGTACCAGATGACGACGATTGTGCAAGGTAATAGAACAATAGAATCATACAAGCAATCGGTGTACAACAATCTTTCACTGATCCTGAACAAAGTCGCTAGTATGAACCTACTGCCAGACGCGTTATACAATTTAACGGCATCCTATAGGAAAAAGGCACTTGATACCTTTATACTTACTTACGACGGATGCATCAGACTATGCAGTCGGGGCCGAACTGTCGCAATAACTTTTATTTCTCGGACTCTCAATAAAGCGGAGGAACACCATGCCGCTAACGAGAGAGAAATGCTGGCTTTAGTATGGGCTCTGAAGCCATTAAGAAATTACCTTTATGGACAAACAAAAATTAAAATTTTCACAGACCACCAGCCTTTGACATACACATTAAGGAACAAAAACACAAATAATAAAATGAAACGTTAGAAGGCTATACTCGAAGAGTATAATTATGAAATTAAATACAAGCCTGGAAGAGCCAATGTGGTTGCAAATGCATTCTCAAGACCTCCAAAAGATACCCAGATTTATACCCTTACTGCCACCCAACACAGCGATGAAAGTGCTGGACATGAGCTTATTCAAATTGTCGACGTACCAATCAACGTTTTCAAAAACCAAATCTTTCCTTCCGTAGGAAATAGTCCATCATATGAATTTCAAATAGTCTTCCCTTCATACCATAGGCACACTATAATTGAAACAAACTGCACCAAAGAAAAATTAATAAACATCCTCAAAAAGTACCTAAGTCCATCCGTTACTAATCCCATCAAAACCGAAGAGCGAATTTTAGGCCAGATACAGGAAATATATCCCACTCACTTTCATCAATACCGAACGCGCTACGCCAGAAATTTTCGCATCGATCTCCCAAGAAGCGGAAATCATAAAAGAACATAACCGTGCTTACCGTAACACGCGCGAAAACAAAATTCAACATATACAAACATTTTATTTTCTCCGCATGAAACAAAAAAATTGAGAAAATTACCAAGATTTGCATAATTTATAAGGAGAATAAATATGAAAGGCACCCTAATAAACCCGAACTCCAACCAACCCCCATTCCTACATACCCCGGTCAGATGATCCATATTGACATTTATTTTACGAACAAACATACTATTTTAACTGCAATAGAAAAGTTCTCGAAGTACGCCTTAGCAAAAATATTGAAATCAAGATCCGCGGTAGATATTAAGGAACCCCTTAGAGCGCTGATATTAGCTTCCGGCGTCCCACAAACCATAGCCATGGACAATGAAAAATCCCTAAGCACTAATTCGATTACCTCCATGTTGGAAAATATGTTTAATATAAACGTTTTAAAAACTCCGCCTTATACAAGTTCCGTAAACGGCCAAGTCGAAAGATTTCATTCGAGGCTTTCTGAATTGATCCGCTGTCTCAAAAAAGATAACACCCACTCTTTTTTTTCCGAACTATTAGACAAACGTATTTACGAGTACAACCGGTCCCTACATTCCGTAACCAAAAAACCGATAGACATATTTTTTGGTAGACAACTACTAAATAACCCAGAGAAACTTGAACTTGTACGTCAAGAAAGCACGAAAAGATTACAGGCAAAACAGCAAGCTGATTTATAATATCATAATAGGAAGAAATATCCACTTACAATTTTTACGAGTATCTATGTTAAAATGAATAAGATAAAAGGAAATAAATTAAGCCCAAGATATAAAAAAGAAATAGTAGCCCGAGATAATAATTCAAAAGTAAAAACTAAGTCAGGAAGAACTATTCACAAAAATCTTATCAAAAATTAATCTTTTAACAGGTCACTGCTACCATTATGCCGCACAGAAACTCAGATACTAGATTATAGTAACTCCCAACTTATTAAAATTAGTACCGGTCGTGCAAAAGTACAAAATGGATCGTTTAAGAATATCCATATAATCGAGATTGAAACCTACGAGGTAACAAAAGAACAATTGGAAGCTTTGCTAGCGTCATCAATTCGAAAAGATAATCCCTTGTATCCCATCCTTACCTTTGAAATTTGCCGGTTAAAAATGTACATTTCTAGATTAATAAATAAAATAAATAAATAATAATAAATAAAACATTTCAATACTACCATCTACATCAATGGAAGAACAATTTTGGCTAAGGAAATCACTCATTACCAACCTCTACCGGCAATACTGCAACCAGCATATGCACCTAGTAAAACAGAAAAAATGCTGTCCCTAGAAATGATTAACCGTACGAAAGAAATAGAACAACTTCAAACTAAGGACAAGCTAAACTTATCAGCGAACATCATCCTCATAGAAATTTTTTCGGCCATCATCATATTCGAATGCAGAAAAACAAGTAATATAGTAGAAGCCATAATCCAAGTAGAGTTGCAGTCTTAGACACCAATAACACAACATCCACCACCATTGGTATTAAAGATATTCCTCACCTATTGCAACTCACGAGGACGTTCTTCTTTAAGGGCGGAGGAGTTAACGCCACAAAAATGCAAAATGCAAAACACATATGTTCCAGCGGTACCAAAGATTGAGTGATGCAAGCAGCCCGTGTCATCGTTCCCACGAGCAAAGGAAACTTCCAACGACACCTGAGTTGTCAGCAAACATCCGATGCTCACACGTTCGACGACACCTGAGATATAAGAAAACATCCACTGCTGACCATGCAGTAGCACCGTATTTGGGAACGCTTCGAGTTACGTATTGATTGCAATTTTAGTTCAGTTCTAAGTTAGCTTTAAATAACAAAACAATAAAATAAATTTTTTTAAATAAATAATATAAAATAGTTTAATTTACATAATGAATATTGCGGATAACAGGTATTTCCTTAATATGGACGTATGGGTACCACAGTTCATTTTACTATCTATGTTTCATCCCAGATATTTGTAGACTTGAACATTTTCAATAAAAGGCATTTAGAAGAAAAGCTCTTACTTGCATCATAAGTTACTATTTTCTTATTAGCACAACAAGTATGGGAACTAACACATAAACTTGTACAATCAGCACAATGAAAGCAGAAATTAGGGACATAAAGATCCGGTGTGGATAGCTTAAAAACATAATTTTTATTTTCTTGCTAATGACCACTTAATGCATACAGAATCAATGCCTTAGGACCCCTAAGTCGTGGTTAGCATCTGCAAATAAGTTAGGAACCGTACTACAGGAAACGAATACCCTATATCATCAGAAAATCCAGTTTTCTTACATTTTAAATCCAGACTAAATATTGAATTAATAAATATTAGAAATAAACAGGACCCAATACTGAGCCCTGTGGAACACCTATTCTAATATAGAGGCATTCACTGAAGGTCTTGTCGATCTTGACCATTTGTTTCCTGTCGTTAAGGTATAAGGCAAAACAATCAAGCATGAAGCCTATAAAGCCAGCTTTTTCTAGTTTGATTAATAGGAGCTCATGGTCAATGGTATCAAAGGCCTTTGTTATGTCTGTGTATAGCACAGCAGTATATTTTTGTCATTTAAACTGTCGTATATATGACAACTAAAATTCAAGAGTGCGTTTTCCGTCGACATACCAGCTCTTAAACCGTATTTATTGGGAGACAAAAAAAAAACACAGTTTTCTCAAGAAAGTCAATAATTCTGCTTTTGACCACTTTTTCAAAGATTTTACAAAATACTGAAAGGAGTGATATTGGCTTATAATTGTTTAATAATTTCCTATCATCTTTCCTAAAGACAGGTATTAACTCAGCAATCTTCATACTATCAGGAAAAGTTCTGCTTAAGATACTTTAATTAAAGGCATGTGCCAGAATAACACAAATATTTGGGGCAATTTCCTTAAAAAAAACATTAGAATAGCTATTCCGAATAGATATGGGTCGAATGAAGAAACTATTTCTTTATTCTCTATCTTTATTGAGACATTCTTCTGCGCACCCATTAAAATGCAATTTATCACAGCCAGCATTGGCCAGGGAATTTTGGGCAGCAATAGCAAAAAAATTCATTAAAGACATTAGCCAAGTTCTTAAAAGTATTAAAGACATGTGCCAAAATAACACAAATATTTGGGGCAATTTTCTTCAAAAAAGCATTAGAATAGCTATTCCGAGTGGATGAACTAGAATTGTTGAGCATTATAATATTCCTATGCAATTCAAATGGAGATATGGGTCGAAAGAAGAAACTATTTCTTTATTTTTTTTCTTTTTTGAGACATTCCTCTGCGCACCCATTAATAGGCAATGTATCATAGTCAGCATTAGCCAGGGAATTTGAGGCAGCAATAGCAAAAAAATTCATTAAAGACATTAGCCAAGTAAGAAGTATTAATCACCTCTTTATTATAATTAATGCTCGTTGGTACTCGTACATCAGTTAAGACATTTATGCTGAACAACTCATTTGCGACACGCCATTCCTTTTTAAGGACCCCTTTAGCTTTGTGAAACTTATCTATGTACAAACTCTCTTTACAAATAGGATCCTCGGTGGAAACTTCTTTAGTTTTTTTTCATATGCCTTGCATATTTGACCATTACTAGGCTGTTTCTTTCATTTTAAACGTAATTTTTTTAAACAATTTTTATCAGCAAGTAATCAGACATCCGAGGTTTTAACTTTTATTTCTCTTTTTCGTTTTGGACACTACAGAACACAATTAGTATAATTAAGCCTTTCATAATTAATTCTAATTGCAGCTGTACAAATGTTAGAATCCACTTGCTCCACTTATTTGCCAAAGAAAAAGAGACATGTCATGGAGTGATCAGTTATTTTAAAATCTGATATCGTGCTAATCAAAGCAAAATGGGAGATACAATTCTCTCTGGCAAAAATATGGTCGTTACATGTTTAGGAAGAGCTAGAAAACCCAGTCGGTACATTAATGCAACTGTCTATTCCATTGACGGACATAAGTGATAAGTATTTTTCTGAGACTGCTGATTGTTTTAAAATGTCTATGTTCATATCCCCAAGAGTGAACAGGATTTTAGTTCGTTCCTCACTAAGAAGGGCTGAGACTTCTTCCAAGAAAACGATCTTTCTTTCGTCAGCCTTTTCAACTCAAGAAATATCTTTAAGAATACAAATAAAATTTGATTACATTTCATTTAATTCATTTCCGAATCTATTGTGAATTTTCATATGATAACAAAAATAATTGGTCTAAAATTTGATTTTGGCGTCGACCAGCCATCGTTTTTGGTATTTGAAAAATGAAGTTTAGTCTGGCATGAATAAAAAATTGACTCAGCCAATACAGACACATTTGTTCACCACGAAACACGCGTTTTGCTCAGCTCCGCTCGTATTTTTTAATTAAAATAAGCTTAAGTTGAGCTCGTTTTGCTTTGCAAAAACTCTTGCAAATTTTCATGGCGCCCGAGCAGGGATTTATTAGATTATTTCATATAAAACATATTATATTGTACATGCATGCTGGTAAAACAAACAAATGCGCGTTCGAACAATCTTGATTATTTATTAATAATTAAATACAAATGGCTTAAAGCTATTAGGTTGTTGCAATGTGTCCGAATAGGACGGGGAGTTTTTCTTCACTCGGAATGATTCAGGTTGTAGATTTTAACGGTTGTTTTGTGCTTGAAACTCTACAACAGCCAAATCTACATGTCAGTGTTATGCCTTCACACGCAGATTTTTCTGACTAAGTTCCAATTATACAAATGAAAAACATATTGTGTGAATTATGTTAGAAGTACCAAAAAAAAATGTACTAGAAGAACTTGAAGCAATAAAATAAATTTGAAAAGGGTGAAACGATTTTTCGATTCCAACGGAAAAGTGTTGTATAAAGAATTTGCAAATTATAATAATAAAAAGTTGAAAATAAACTTAATTTTCAACAGGTTTCTGTACATATAGAGCAAAGGCGCTTTGTGTATAAACTAAGTTCATACTGAAGTGTAACAAGAATGAAAACCTTGAGCAATTAAAGCATCAACGGTCTGAAATTCAGGCAAATATTCTACGGATTTAAACAGCAATTGAACAAAAAACAATTTCGTTAAATCCAACCGAATTACAATGTCGATTGGATGTACTAAATTATACTGATCAAGCAGTGATTTGTCAATCGGACATAGAGTCTGCTGATAATAGCGATACTTTTCGTGGGGAATTGGAAGACATTTGCGTCTTTACGAAGTTCCTAATAATGTCAGTTTTAAAAAAGAGACGTAAATCTAGTGCAGTCAAATACTCATTTTGAAAACTAAGTGGACAATGATCCTACGCCTCCAGATATTGAAAAATCAATCATCTGATTTCTTGTCTATCTGGTGAAGCTTTAGGAACGGTTAAAGCTTTCCAGATAACCGAACAAAATTATCCGAAAGCTCTAGCCAGTTTGAATAAAATGTATGATAATAGTTGTTGAATAATTTCCGACAATATTTCAAAGCTATTTAATCACCCAGAAATTGCTAAGCCATGGGCTTCTGCACTCCGCAGTATGATAGACACAGTATCTGCAATATACGATTTGCTTTTATCATTGGGTGATGAAAAAAGTATCACACACACAATTATCATTCACCTGGTAATGTCGAAGGTTGCCAGTTACAAGGTCTAAGTGGGAAGAGCAGTTAGATGATAGCACTCTTCCCTTATGGAGCGACTGTGAAGCGTCTCTTAAAAAATGGTATCAGCACATTTCTGCAGAAGAAACATAAACATCGTGGGCTATACTCAATGATCGGCAGTCCAAACCGAAACAGGAAATTGGTTGCCAACAGGTTCGTGTGCAAGCACCCAACAACATAAGCAGCAAAGGCAAAGAATGTATAAATGCTGGTTCTGCAAAGCAACTGAGCTTTTTATAACGGCATGTCAATCATTTACATCACTCCCTGTTTCTCAAAGGTTTGAGTTGGCTAAAAGTATTCCGATCTCCATTAATTGCCTTCGAAAGGGACATAGAGTTTCAAAATGCAAATTAAGTCGTTGCAGTGTTTGCAACCGCTCGCATCATACTCTGTTGCATTAATATGTTGCAAACACATTCAGTAGTGAACTAAAACCTTCGACTTCCCAGGCCATACATACCTCTGCTTTGACTGAAGTCGAACTGCCACTGCAGTTGTGCAAATTAAAAATAACTCAGGTGAATATTGTTTAGCTAGAGCCCTACTTACTTGATTTTGGTAAAGAAGGAAAATATTTAGAACAACTTGGCGTTAGGAAAGCAAACACTAAAGTTACAAAGCAAATTGCACGCAAGAGTAAAATCACGATTGAATGACTATCAATTCTCGGTAGATAATGGGTCATGAGTTCAATATCAGCGTTTCAACCTGATCATGCGATAAATACCAGGAATTGGAAAATTCCATGCAATATCCAGTTGGTCGATCCATATTTTAACAAAACATAAAAAATTGATTTGTTGCTGGGAGCAGAAATATTTTTTCAGGTTGTTGTCCGTAGGTCAAATAAAACAAAGTCCAAAATACCCAAACATTGAAAAAACCCTGCTCGGTTGGAAAGTATCTGGGAGTTTTCAGACTCAAATGATGGAATTTGTAACATGATATGCCAGTCCGACGAATTGCCTCCCCTGGACGACATTATTAAAAAATTCTGCTTGTTGGAGGAAATTCTCGGAGAATCAAACAAGATACCCGCACCAGAACAGCAAGTGTGTGAAAACCTTTTTGTTTAAAATACGCAACTGTTACCGACAGGACGCTTTGAGGTCAAGCTGCCATTCAAAGAACCTATTAGTTCTCTCTGATCATTGTTTGAGACTGACAGACGCCGGTGTCTCGCACTTGAGCAAATAGCCCACACTACTTCATTCCGCATCAGTGTGTCCTTAGAACACAGAGCGCGACCACCAAACTTTGAATCGCGTTCGATGCATCGTGTCGTACTTCGATTCAAAAATCGTTGAATGACATATTGATGTTTTGGCTAACAATTCAAGAGGAGCTGTTTTCGACTCTGCTCCGTTTTCGAACTCATAAATATGCCATGACGGCGGATATCACGAAAATGTACAGGCAAGTCCTTCTTTCAAAAGAGCACTCGATTTACCAGTTCGTAGTGTGGAGGCAGCACCCCTCTCAATCACTCCAACATTTTCGAATAAACACTGTCACATATGGAACTTCGCCAGCTCCATTCTTAGCTATACTGTGTTTGAAAATGTTAGGCGATGCACATGAAACCTCGCATCCAAAAGGGTCAATAGTAATTTAAAGGGATTTTTACGTAGATGATCTTTTAACTGGTGCTGATGAACTCGACACCCTTAAAATAGTACAAAGTGATGTACAAACAATTTTTAGATAGGGCGGGTTTCAGTTGGCGGAATGGTATTCAAATCATCCAGAGTTATACAACGCAAATTGTACTGAAAAGGAGATCAAATTTAATGACTCAATTACCACACAAACTCTAGGAATTCATTGGCTACCTAAAGGAGAAGAATTTCACTTCAACTTGGAAGAAAATTTCAACGATCTACGAGCTACGAAGAGAAATATTTTATCAGTTTCAGCTCGACTATTTGATCCTCTTGGATTATTATGCCCTATAGTTACCAAAGCAAAAATCTTATTGCAAGAGCGTTGGCTTGAAAACTTGATTGGCATGAGTCGACAGTTGGCAGAATTTCAAAAGCAGTCTGAGTCAACTTCCCGAGGTCAATATACCCCATTTTGTGCAGACACATTCGACTGCGAAAATTCAGATTCATAGTTTCTTCGACGCTTCGATGAGTTTAGATGACTTTAGTTGTTGTATTTATATACGCAGCCAAACCGAGGAGGGTATCAAGTCGACGCTATTAACAGCAAAGTCCAAGGTGGTTCCTTTCAAAACCAAATCGCTTCCGCGATTGGAACTTTGCGCAGCGCGTATTCCCTCTAAATTATGGATGAGTATCGGCAATGTTAGACGTCGAGTAAAAAGTATTTTGGACCGATTCCTTGGATAAAAACATTTTCATCAACGCTAACAACATTCGTTGGAAACCGAGTGTCAGAAATCCAAGAGTGGACACAACATGTATCATGGAGACACGCCCCAACGAAACAAAATCTGGCGGATATTGTCTCAAGGGGTTGTAACGTGGATGAATTAAACAGTTCAATTTGATTGACGGGTCTACAGAAAACCCGGCTGCTTGGCCAATAAATACTCTGTTCGAGTTTCACCCAACGATGAGGCCTTAGAGAAACACAAAACTCATCTGGTTTTAGTAGCACTTGAAAAACCTCCAAACTATCTATTTAATTTCATTGAGAAATTTTCTTCATATGCAAAATTAGTAAGGATATTCGCATACATTCTAGGATTTGTCCGAAATTTGAAGAACAATAAAGTAACTTTTGAAAAAGTACCTACCGCTAAGGATTTGAAAATAGCCTTTTTTAAAATAGTTAAATGAATTCTCCGAAGAAATTAGGAAGCTCAAACGTGGAGTCACACATTCCTTCAATATACGAGTACAAAGGCTTAATCCATTCATGAATGCCTTTCAAGAAGACTGTTCCTTCGATGTACTTCGAGTAGGAGGACCCCTGCTACATGCACCGATCGAGTACGTCGCCAAGTTCCTTGTATTACTCACAAAAAAACGCAGTTTATTAAAACGTATTTGCGGTATCTGCACATCAAAAATTACCATGCCGGCCCAAGATCGTTAGTAGTGCTGCTTCGAGAAAGATTGTGGCTGGTAAATGCCCAAGAAATATGTAGAAAAACTGTACAACACTGCGTACAAACCAAAGATGTTGACGCAAATCATGGGTAATTTTCCAGCCGATCGACTTAGAACACAACGACCCTTCCTAATATGTGGCGCAGATTTTTGTGGTCCCGTATACACCACTCTAAAAATTCGCGGTGGACCACCAGTCAATACGTATATCGCGGTTTGTTTTGCTCCAAAGCTGAACATTTCGAATTAGCAACTAATCTTTCTGCCAATTGCTTTGTTCCCACTCTTAAAAGGTTTATAGGTTCGAGGGATCCCAAAGATGATGTACTGCGACAACGGGACGAACTTCGTGGGAGCTCAGAGGAAACTCAAAGTAGTACAAGAGCAGTTCGAACGAGGGAAAGAAGCTGTTCACCAGTAGGAAGGGTTTAGTTTCTCCTTCATACCACCCAGGGCTCCACATTTAGGCGGACTATGGAAGGCAGCAGTGATACTCGCAAAAAAGCAATTGTATCGCACAGTGGGAAATTCACTGCTAACAACAGAGGAGTTTTTGACCGTTCTGATCGATCAGAACGCAGCCCTTTGCGAGCACTTTCACTCAAACAAGTGCCGGACCTTCAAATGCGTTGCTTAAGAAGACGGCGGCTTTTGTGCTCTCTAAATCAATAATTTTGGCGGAAGTGGTCAATAGACTTAATGCTTGGCCTTCAAGTTCACAGCAAGTGGGTGCTGTAACAAACCAACATCGCCGTCGGAGAGCTCGTTGTAGTCCACGAAGACAGCTCACCTCCACATCAATGGACAACAGGAAGAGTCGTGGACTTCAAAACCCAAGCCGTGATCGGGTGACGACCGATAACTAAGTCTGCGACTCTTCCCAAAGGATATTGAAGCCTGAAGCCCTTCAATGCGGCCGGTGTTTCGCCAGACTGCAAAACACACTTTTGTCAAACAAACTATCAGGGACAAAAACTGCAGCACCAGCCGATGCATATGTATGGTAATGCTTAGAATTCAATTTTTATCCAGGTATACTATATTTTCTTCATTTTCATAGATCCATATTCCTGAGAGAAAAATAAAAGCAGGCCTGTTCAAAAAAGATTCGACATGAGCCAAAAACACATCAAAATTTGGAAAATACTAACAACAGGACAAGAAATGTTATCGAGATCCTCAAATGAACAAATTCTAATAGCCTTATCCCCTCTTACTTTCCATAATTGTTACTTTATTACTAGCCCATAAAAATGAATACTTTTTCTCTACTTTCATTTCTAGCTTTGTTAAACAAAGATCTATTATAGTGTGTTAAGCTTTAATTAACAAAGAAAGGCTTGTTGCCAACCACACCAAATAAATTCGATGACAGCTTGTTCTTTCGGTTGTTAGTCATAAGTTTCTGCTTATCTTCCAGTCTTTTAAATTTGATGCAGACAATGTCCCTTAAAGAAGTTGGTGAGCTTGATATCTTTCTTGTTGTTGTTATGAAATAACAAAACTTTATGTCGTCTTTAGAAAATGATTCATCCAAACTTTCTGATAGTATATTAAGGGCGGAATCCAATGCGTTTTCTTTGTTTACATTCGGAATTCCTACAATGTCAACAAAGTACGCAGTTGGTTTTGTTGCATGGTGTTAACTATGTGTTTCAAATGGATCACTTTACTCAGAAGGGATTTGTTCTCTGCTTGGAAAGCATTTCTTCGGAGTGGATTTGTTTGAGCGAGATGATTTCCTTATACAATACCTCAAGTATATACGAGTATATATAGGAATGCTGCTTACTTCCTTAGTGTTTAACTGTGTAGTCAGCAGTAGAATGTTGTTAAAGAGAGAACGCAGAAGAATATTCTTAGCATGATACACTTAGATGGGCTATATTGTTTTTTTTAATACGCACAGTCGCTTAGGCGTTAATTTGCACATTTAAGATGAAAAAGCACTTTACAAGCGGTGCACAGAATCAGACCACACGTACAAGGCATAATAAAAAAAAGTAGGTAGAATGGAATATCCATTACAAAAAAATTATTTTTTTTATTATTTATTACTATTTTTTTACTTAAATTTAAATGAGTGTACTCATATGTGCCCCACAACACAACGCTCCAAGAGCACAACCGAAACACAATATATGCATAATAATCAAAGATAATCTGTGCACTGAGAGTATGCCAGAGCAACCGGATGAAGACATTCCTGAAAATGCATATGCGGAAAATGCTGTAGACACTTCAGTTAACAGGCGCCAGATTTTATATAATTATTTACAGGAGCCTGCAGACTGTATAACGGCGATGACGGACCGAATACCGCTGTCAGGCAGAATCAACCTTTCAACATGGACGATGATGACCAACAATTCCGTCCACCTGACCTGGATGAAGTGAAGATAGCCATATCGAAGCTTAAGTCCAACAAAGCTGCTGGAGCGGATGGCCTGACTGCCGAGCTCTTCAAAGCGGCAGGCGATGACTTGGTAAGGAGCATACACTAACTCATCTGTCCAATATGGTCGGACGAAAGTATGCCCGATGAATGGAACCTCAGCATTGTTTGTCCAATTCTCAAGAAAGGAGACCCTCTGAACTGCGCCAATTACAGAGGCATCAGTCTCCTTAACATCGCATATAAGATCTTATCCGCCGTATTGTGTGAACGCCTGAAGCCGTTTGTCAACAACCTGATAGGTCCATATCAGTGTCACTTCAGGCCAGGAAAGTCCACCATCGACCAGATATTCACACTACGGCAGAACTTGGAGAAGACCCATGAGCTTCAGATCGATACCCACCACCTATTCATCGATTTTAAGGCCGCGTATGACAGCATCTATAGAGAAGAGCTATATAGAGCAAAGTCTCGTTCCGGCATCCCTGCCAAACTCGTCCGTCTGTGCAGGATGACGATGGAGAATGCACGCTGCTCCATCAAGGTCGGTAAAGATCTCACCGAGACCTTTGATGTCTAGAAAGGATTTAGACAAGGCGATGCGCTGTCATGCGATTTTTTCAACATCATACTGGAAAGAATAGTGCAAAATTCACGAGCAAACACAAGAGGCACTATCTTTCAAAAGTCCGTCCAACTACTCGCATACGCCGACAATATTGACATAATCGGGAGAAAGCAGCGTGGCGCTTTCGCGAGTATTGGGACGGAAGCGGCGAAAATGGGTTTAGCGTTCAATGAGGGTAAGACCAAGTACATGCTGTCAAGCAAAAAGGACAACCAACACCGACGTCTCGGACAGAACGTCACCCTCGACAGATATAACTTTGAGGTAGTTAAGGACTTTGTCTACCTAGGCTCCACTATAAATACAGACAACGACACCAGCGCTGAGATCAAGCGAAGAATAACTCTTGCCAACCGCTGTTTCTTTGGGCTAAGAAGGCAATTGAGTAGCAAAGCCCTCTCTCGGACAACAAAAGTCACCCTTCGTAATACTTTAATAATCCCGGTCCTGCTCTATGGCGCAGAGGCATGGACATTATCAAAAATGGATGAGGGTGTTCTTGGTTGCTTCGAGAGAAAAATTCTTCGGCCGATCTTCGGTCCCGTCTGCATTGACGGTGAGTGGAGGAGGAGATACAACGACGAACTGTATGGACTGTACAGCGACATGGACCTAGCCAGAAGAGTGAAGATCCAAAGACTGAGATGGCTGGGTCATGTAGAGCGTATGGACACCAATGCTCCGGTTCGAAAAGTCTTCTCCCGCTCCCGAGGGACAGCGCAGTAGAGAAAGACCGAGACTCAGGTGGCGCACGCAAGTGGAAGAGGACCTCAGGCAACTCAGCGTGCGAAACTGGAGGCAGCTAGCCAGGGATCGAGCTGGCTGGAGAAGCTTGTTGACTGAGGCCCAGGTCCACCCCGGACTGTAGCGCCACCTAAAGTAAAGTAAGTATTTACAGGAGCAAAACATAATTTAAAAATGTATGTCTCATTTTCACCAAGCATGCTGAAGGGACCTAGGAATAATAAAACACAACAACAACGGCTCTTTTCAGGGCCCCAAAATATTCATTTGAGAGATTTTAAAAGGATGGAAAACGGAAAAATAAGTTAAATAGACTATTTTTTTTACAGAACATTCCATTCCCTTTCCAAAACTCCGATAAGGAACGAACAAAGTCCTCTTGATAAAACTTTGTTCATCCTAGTCAGACTAGTTGCGATTCAAAATAAAATTCGAAAGTTCATTATTAAATTTTTAATTCGAGAAATATTTTAGAAGTTGTTTCCCAATTTAAATGAACACCTCTTTGAGCGAAAATAAAAAAAAAGCGAGTTAGGAAATACTCGTATATACAACAATTTTACTAAAATTTATTTAATTGTCTGTATCTATGACTATGCACACATGCATATAGGTATGATACGGTTTTAAATTAAAAATTAATAACGAACAAAAATACTTCATTAATAATTACAAATATATAAATAACAAAATCATAGCAACAAAAAAGTAAGGAACATAAAAACAGTAAAAAAGGAAGTAAACAAATTATCACATCATTGCAGTTTTTCAGTTGGCGGAAAAGTAAAAGGAAAAGAAAATAGGTCTTACTAACAACCAAATTAAGTATACAGCTTAAGTCATGTATGAACTAACATAGATGTCAAACTCTACTGCTACAGTTGCAAGCCCTGGGCTTTTTCATAAACACACTGTAAGTGAATCACCAACACTTATGCAAGCCTGATACCAGTCAAAATAGCTTAAATGACAGCAAGCTTCACGTAACGTCCACTATGTATACTAAAAAACAAAATTAAAAGAAAAAATATTTTACCGTGGTCAATATTTATTTCAAGATGGTCAAAATCAAATAAAGAAAGATACATAGGTATGAAAACAGATTTTTTGTTTTTGTTCCAAGTGCAAAAAGACATCACGGTTTCAGAATTCAATTAAAAAGGGACGTTGAAGTCATATTTTAAAACATTGTTGCAAAATTGCAAAATTTTCCCGAATGGCTCACGATTCTATCGGCAGTTATCAATACTTACGATGGCCGGGTTGCCGGCAGAACAAAAAAACTACTTAAAAAGGAACCAAACACCAGAATCTTATAAAAAAAAACCGAACCACGCGGTTGGTGGTTAAAGCTCCAAGTGGCGATCTGTCACTTGAGATTTAGGGGAAAAATAAAATGCCCTTGGGAAATTTGCAATGGCAGCAAATTGTTTGCTGAACCTGATGGCTGCTCAGCTGGGCTGGGTTCAGGACAAGATTCGCGAAAATTTAAAATTTCAATTTAAAAGAATTTTTGCTTTTTAAAGTAGGCGCCATGCACTTTTTCCGATCCGAAGTGCAAAACCGTATGCTGCAAAGAAATAAGCCGAAAACCACACCAGAAAGAAAAAGAATCGTTTTTGGTATACGTTATAAAATGGATCTTTTTATTAATCGAGGATTGGTTGATAAGCTAACAGCCGAAAGCCGGCGACAACAAAATGTGTTTTTTTTTTTTAAAGATGGTACTGAAGGTACCACTAAATAGCCTGAACCGCTAGTTGCGGAGCCCAACACTAAAATGCGATATGTTTTTATTTTTTGAAAGGATTCACCCCTGGGAACACGATATACACAACTTGTTCTAACACAAAAAGGGTACTTATCTTTCTATCCTAATCTTCCAGAAAGTTCCTTGCCTGTAGAACTACCTCCTAGTCTTCCTCTTTCTAGTTTTGAGTTCTTCCTTGTTTCCTCCTCACTGTTTCTTCCCTTTTCCTCTCTAGGCTTCTTCCTTCCTTTTTTTTTTTTTTTTTCTCTTTTTTTTTATAAAAAAAACTATTAAACTTTTTCCTTTTTTTTTCCTGTTTTTTTTTTGCCAAACTTCTTTTAAACACTTTGATGGTCAACCAAGAAGTGGTTAACCCTATACCATCGATATTGGCTCGGACCGTAGGTCTTACACATACGTCCATTCGTACAACCGTTCATACGGATGCAACGGGCCAATTTTTTGGTCTTTGTGTGCAACACTCCACAATTTTGCGGGAGTGTGCCACAAACGTGCCTTGGACCTCCGTTGCTTCCATTCTCACTCACACACACCCCTGAAGGTCTCATTCTTATTTCCCACATCTGGGGAAAATTTCCCCAAGACTGGGCTTTCCCTTTGGTCCGAGCTAATATTTCCCTTAGGATCAATCATTGGGGTTGCATTCAGTCGCAATGCAACCCCAGTCCTTCCAAAAGATAAAAGAAAAAGGAAAAAGATAATTTGCCAAACAGTATACGGCCTATTCGCGTTTATATGTCCTGATCATTATCCGTTTCTGATAATGATCGGATGAGGTATCGTGAGGGCGAAACAAGGAACTACTCATGTGACGAGACTATTGGAAGGAGTTCTACCTCTGAGCGGTACCCAATGTAAACTAACCAACGACATCCCGGTGAATCCTTTTGTCTTAAACTTCGTAAGTGCGGGGCACGCAAATGGGGGTCCAGTCTTTACAATTATATTTCTTTTACAATCATTTATTTGGGGTTCGATGGGCGACCGTCCGTCACCCAATAGGGCGTCAGTAGTTTTGAATCTTCTGGGGTTTATGGCACGCAGAGGGTTCCAGACTGTCCATCTGGCTCTAGACGTAACGCGCTTTTACTAAAGTGACCGTCCGTCACTACTAAAGAGACTCCTGTCTCTGCCTTCTCGCAGACCTAGTGGTTGTTCCCTCCGACAAGCATAGAAGCAGAAAGACAGAGTTCAAGAACCCACCAATTCTTCCCGCCAATATGCTTCTCCAAGGAGACAACGGACATAAAATGAAGGGGTGGGCCAAAACAACGGATTGGGCAGGAAAGAAATGGGTGGAACGGAGATGCCTTCTAAGGCAAAGGAGACTACCCGATGGGGAAGACAACACCACACAAGGCCAAGAGCCGACAACTTCGGTAAAGGCTCCTAAACATTAATTCGTTGGGCGCGGTTCCTGCGCCTTTCCTCTGGTCGCTTCTATAATGGACCGTCCGTCCTACCTGCGATGGTTGGTCCTTCAAGATACTAAGAGGGTGCACCAATGGCTGATGAACCCATGGCTGCCCACCACCCTTCTAGGATTTTGAAGAACCAACGGAAAAGAATGTAAGTGGAAAGACGAAGGAAGGGAAAGAGTATAACTTGTTGTGGTAAATTTTACCGCAACAAACCCCACCCTTACCTCCGAGGAAATGTGCTTATTATGCTAGGCAAAGAAGCCATTTCCTGAGGCTCTGTAGGCTCGGATATTTGGATGGCATCAGTGGCCAACCTGCCAGTCCCTACACGCGAATGAAAAAAAGTGGAAGCAAAGTTTTCTATTAGATGATACCGCCGGAGTGAGACAATATCCGTATCAAGAATTAAAGGAACAAGCAAATATGCAACAAAAATCCAAAAAAACAAATTACAAGTGTAAACTCGAATCCTATATTCAATTGATTTTCGTTTTGGGACTTCAGACTGGTTATTGTTCGATTGGTTCAATCGTTATATGGCTTAAGGTCCTTACAGTGCCATGTACCGCGTTCTTTACCGTCATCGTCTTCTAGTATGTAGGTCCACGGGGACACTCTTTTCCGAATTCTGTAAGGACCGATAAATTTAGGGGCCAGCTTAGCGGCATACAATTTCGCGGCATCCGATAGAACAAAATTTCTTCGCCACACAAGCTCGTTCGGGAGATACTGAGTATCTCTCCGTCGGAGATTGTAGGCCTTCGCGGACTTCTTGGTTGCCACCTCTAGTTTTTCTCCTATGTCTATCCTCAACCTCCTAAATTTATCACCTAACGCTTCAACATCTACATCCCTATCGCTAACATGGTCGCCCACGGTTGGTATCTCCCGTCCGTGAGTAACCATATCCATTCCAAAGTTTGCATAGTACGGTGAGACTCCTAGCACCTCATGCTGAGCCGTACGCATGGCGCAAGCTACCTTCGAGAGGTGGGTATCCCATTCCCGATGGTTCTCTGAGATATAAGCCCTAAGTGTGGTTTTTATTATCTGGTTAATGCGTTCCGCGGGGTTGGCTTGGGGATGATAATGCGCCGTATATTGCAGGCGCGATCCATAAGACTTGCATAGAGTGGACAGTTCCTTGCTACGGAACTGGCGACCATTGTCACAGACGGTTACCGATGGGACGCCAAATAGAAGAAAGACATTGTCCTCTAGTTCTCTGCATACAGATTTCGCTGTTGTAGACCGTAGAGGGAAAAGAAGTATATAAGTGAAGCCCCTAAACGACCTTGGGAGCAGACCGACCAAATCTACACACACCGTTTCCCACGGTGATGTAGTCCCTACTCTCTCCGTCATAAGACCAGCCGGCTTTTCGTTAACCGGTTTCACCTGTTGGCAAACTTTGCAGCTCCTAACATATCTGGTAATATCCCCTCTCATTTTTGGCCAATAATACTTGGCCCCTATCCTAGCGAAAGTCTTCCTAATTCTCATGTGTCCTGCTAATGGACTATCATGGCATTGTTTTAAAATATTAAGCCTATCTGTTTTCCCTACTACTAGCTTCCACTCGTCGTTGTTCTTGTGCACAATCACCCTTCTGGTTTTCACGAATTTAAACAAACGACCGCTCTCTACTCTCCACGTTGGATACGCAAGGGGGTTTGTCTTGACTAGCGAGATCATCTTCAAAACCGAAGGGTCCAAATCCGCATCCGAAATCTCTTCCACTGCCGGGACTCCCCGCGAAAGCATGTCAGGAACCACATGCTCTTTCCCCTTCCGGTGAATGATCTCGAAGTCGAATTGTTGAAGCAGAACTGCCCAATGCGCTAATCTTCCTTGCGGATCCTTCAGATTACTCAACCATACCAGCGAATAATGATCGGTTACGACCGTAAATCGACTACCTTCGATATACGCTCGTAACTTCTCAATCGCCCATAGCACGAATAAGCACTCCTTTTCCGTAGTTGAGTAGTTGCGCTCACACCTGTTAAGAGAACTACTGAGGTAACAAATGACCTTCTCCCCATCCTCAAAACTCTGGGAGAGAACAGCTCCAATCCCATAATCTGACGCATCGGTTTGAACTACAAAGGGGCGATTAAAATCCGGGCACTTCAGAATGGGTGTTGTCACTAAGCATTCCTTGGCTTTTCTAAAACTATCATCACATTCACTAGTCCAAATGAATTTCCTATTCTTTTTCAGTAAATCTGAAAGGGGCCTAGAGAAATTCGGTACGAAGCGTCTGTACCAAGACACGGTTCCTATAAAGCTCCGAACCTCTTTTGTATGTTTGGGTGCTGGTATCTTTACCATACTCTCCACCTTTTCCGGATCCACATGCAACCCATTTCGATCAACCATATATCCTAGGAACTTTAAAGACAGTTTACAAAAATGGCACTTATCCCGACCGACTTTCAAACCTGCCTCCATCAGCCGTCTGAGGACCTCTTTCAATATTTTCAGGTGTTTTTGGAACGAGTTTGTGACGATGATTATGTCGTCTAAATACACAAACACGAACGGCTCGAGATCGGCACCCAACACGCTGTCGATGAACCTCTGCCAAGTCGCTGGTGCATTGTGTAAGCCGAATGGCATTCTTTTGAACTGAAAGAGACCTCTGTTCGGCACTGTGAAAGCGGTGAAGGGTCTCGATTTTTCTTCCATCGGGATCTGCCAGTAAGCTGACTTTATGTCCAGGGAGGACAGATATTGTGCGTCCCGAAGTTTATCCAACGTTGCCGAGATGAAAGGGAGTGAATACGCGTCCTTATCAGTGACTTTATTGAGCTTCCTATAGTCGACACAGAACCCATACGACCCATCCTTCTTCTTAATAAGAACTATAGGGGATGTCCATGGACTGCTAGATTTTTCAATAACCCCCGCGTCCATCATCTCCTGTAGCTCTTTATCAATATGAACCTGCATGGCAGGCGGACCGGAAACGGGGTAGTACCTTTGCTTTATAAGTTCTGCCGACGTCCTAATTTTATGCTCTACCAATCGTGTGCCTAAGCCGTTTGGCATTGCTTTGAACGCATCGCTTAGTGTAGCCCCCAGCTGCTTTTCCTCCGACTCTTCCAGGTCTGCCTTTTCCCGAATGGATGTTAGGGCGATCACCTCGTCCTGATCCGAAAATTTCCACCTGCCCGATCTCAGATCCGGGACGATGCCCGAGAGTGCCCAAAAATCCGTACCAAGGATCATGACCTGGGGGAGAGTTGGGATTACGAGACATTCCAGAAGAACGGACTTATCTTCCACCTCGATTGGTAAAGTTACAACTCCTAAAACTCCTATTCCTACACCATCAGCTAAAGACACAGATTTTATCCTACTTTCTCCTAACGCTAAACCTAAATCCTGAAGAACCTTCCAGCCGTCCCTGCAAATTATCGTTCTTGACGCTCCTGAATCTAATAACCCTAACAACCTAATTCCATATATACTAATTCCTAAGTAGGGACGGCTATCCCTTTCCTTTGCCTCCAAAGTGAAACTAAGCTGAACGACTTCAGCCGACTGGTCGCCAGCAGGCAGTCCTGCTGACCCAGGAGTCCGCTTTGCGTTTTCCGAACACTTCCGACAATCCTTGCGTCGTACCCCGATTTCCCCATAACCCTAGCAACGACTAGGAGCGGAACAGGTGTAAGCGAAATGTCCAGGGTCACCACAGTCGTAACAACGAAGTTGTTTGTTTCTTGTTGTCCGGTCTTGCCTACTTGGTGGGAGAGTCCTGCTGATTGTCGCAACTCTAGGTGGTTCTTCTGTTGTAAGGTACGCTAAATCTGGCTCCAATAGGTTTCGGCTCCTACTGTTTGGAGGAGGAGCGAAGGTCTCCACATTTGCCTGTACGGTCTCGAGTCGTCGACCTAATGCCACAAACTCGCTCACTGTTTTTGGATCAGCTAGGCCTAGTTGCGTTTGATAGAAGGGAGCCAGGTTCCTTTGTAAAATACCTAGCTTCCTCCTTTCCGTCAAGGGTTCCGACAATCTCCGAAACAAGTTCTTCATTGTCGCTACGTAAACCCCTATTGTCTCGTCTTTTCCTTGAGTCCGTCTGCGTATTTCTTCTAGTAGTAGGTCATCGTAATTTGGGGGTAGAAATTCGAGTTTGAGTTCCCTACTCAACTGGTCCCAGTTTCCTACACTTTCCCTAACCGCCCTAAACCAGATGAGCGCCTTCCCAACAAACAGATCGACAGCTGATTTGAAGAGGTGTTCTTCCGAGACACCCCGTGCTTCCCTAAGTTCTTCTACTCGTTCGAGAAAAGTGTTTACCGATGAACCACACCGTTCACCCGTAAACTTTACGTTCCATTTCTCGATTCTTTCAGAACACCGCTCCAGTGTGGGAGGAATTACAAATTGATCTACGGGTCTGGATTTGACTCGTTCCGGCGACCGTTGAACCCTCGATGAACCACTTGCTTGTGGTGTACCTCTGTCTTCCTCTTCTTCTTCGTTCTAACTCTCTTTGTCCGTCAATTCCCCAAGCAACAAAATTAGGGCATTTCTAAGGGTGAGCCGACCTGCTACTTCCTCCTTTGATTCTGCCCTGGCCCTATCTAAACGACCCACCGACCATTAAATTTTTGTTGGATTTGACGGCGTCAAAATCTTCCTTAAAAGTAAACGGATAGTTTAAATCCGTTGACCCCATTGAGCCCGAAGTGATTTCCGCATTGCGTCCACGCCCCCTTTTGATGGTGCGGAGAGACCTCGAGCTCGGATTTCGTAGGTTAACTCCTCTGCCGACAAACGATTAATCTCTAATTTCGACATGCTAAATATATTGATAAACTGATCACACAAATCACTCACCCACTCCGAACAAGAAATGTAACCACACCAAACTGATTAAATCAAAACAAGACTACCGAGAAATCAAAATCAAAATCCACCGAAGTTCTTAAGCAGCTGTTTGCCTGAAAGTTCAAGTACTAAATAAATATATGTATGAATAAATGTGTTAGGTATATCAAAGACAAGAATCTTACAAAAAAAAAACCGAACCACGCGGTTAATGGTTAAAGCTAATAAAAATAATAATAATAATAATAGTAATAATAATAATAATAATAATAATAATAATAATAATAATAATAATAATAATAATAATAATAATAATAATAATAATAATAATAATAATAATAATAATCAAAATAATAATAATAATAATAATAATAATAATAATAATAATAATAATAATAATAATAATAATAATAATAATAATAATAATAATAATAATAATAATAATAATAATAATAATAATAATAATAATAATAATAATAATAATAATAATAATAATAAT